>MNCI01011876.1:5455-88922 GCA_015680685.1 Gnetum montanum | reverse complement strand
CAATCTCCTGGATGCTTTTAACGTCATGCTGGCTAGACGGCAGGTGTGGCGCGAGCTCAATTGCTCCCGCATCATCTGCATCCCCAAGCAGCTAAATGCACACCGCCCAGAACACTTTCGCCGTATTGGTGTATGCAATGTCCTCATCCGCATCTTCTCCAAACTCTTGGTTAACCGCCTTGGCCCCCTCCTGCCTAGGTTTGTTGGCCACAATTAGGCGGGTTTGTCCAGGGTAGGACCCTCCAGGACCAAGTCCTTCTTATGTAGGAGGTCATTCACTCCCTCCACACTACGGGGTTTCTGGGACTCTATCTCAAGCTGGATATCGTGAAGGCATACGACACGCTTAGTTGGGCGACTCTTCGTGATATCATGCATAGGAAAGGTTTCGACCCTGGTTTTATCCGGCTGTGTGTGCATCTCCAATCCTCCACCGGGTTCTCTTTTGATGTGGGGGGGCGGCTCTAGGGGTTCTCCCCCCCTAGTCAGGGCCTTAGGCAGGGCGACCCCCTGTCTCCTTTGCTTTTCATCATCGCCATGGACCTCATGCAGTCCTATTGTCACACCTCAGGGGTGGAGGGCCTTGACATTGCGGGGGTGGCTTGCCGCGTTGAGCACTACGTGGACGACACCATGCTTCTTTGTCGGGCGGTGGTCCCGTAGGCCCAGTGTATCAACTTGGCTCTGTCCTGATTGGCCGCCGAGTTAGGCCTAGAAATCAACCGCACCAAGTCGGCAACACACTTCATTAATGTGGACCCACAGGTGCAGCTCCGGGTGACCCAAATTCTGGATGTACAACCGGGGAAGCACACCGACACTTACCTGGGCATCCCGCTGTTCCAGTGGGGGCGGAACAATTCTTGGACCCCCCTCCTGGCCAAGCTTGAGCATCGCGTCAATCACTGGGCCAACCATTTCCTCACGTGCAAAGGTCATCTCCTCGTGGCCACTGGGATCCTTGCGGCCACCACGCGCTTTGTGGCGGCGGTCGTCATGCCCCCCGCGACCATCATTCATCAGATCAACGTTCGGATTCGCGGTTTCCTGTGGCGGGGGTGCAAAGGGGGGAGCAAAATTCACCTTGTCAATTGGCACTACGTGGCTCGTCCTCGTATGGCGGGGGGGCTGGGGGTCACGACGTTCGAGGACGAGTGTGCGATGGGGCAGCAACGGCTGGTCTGTCGGCTCACTCGGGCTCGGGGGGAGTGCAGTCAGTGGGGCTGTATCTTTCACCAGAAGTACATGCCCTGGATCTCTGGGTTGCATGTCTCGAGGCCTTGGGCGGCTCTCTGCCAGCACGTGCGGTGGATGCTGGACAAGAACTGGCTCCACCTCGATCCATGCACCCTTTTGGCCCATAAATACCCTCCTGAAGATGGTTGGATGGCGGTTTGGCGCGGGCGGCTCCCCAAAAAAGTGAGAATCTTTCTTTGGCTGCTTAAATCTACCGCGCTCCCTGTACGTGTGTTCCTGCAGCAGCGCAGTGTCTTGCAGGATCCCACGTGTCCGCGTTGTGGCCTTGACCCTGAGACTCTTAACCACTTCATTTATGACTGCCCCTGCATGCGCGCCACTTGGCGTGCATGCAGAAGACCCCCTCCGCGGCGATTCGATGGGGATTCTTGGGCGGCGCTTTTACTTTGGATCACCTGGAAGGCGGGGAATCGCACCATGTTCTCTCAAGCGGCTATCCCCTCCCCCCAGCAGCTTATCCAGTAGACACGCCACGCTTGGTGTGAGATGGTGGCCGCGATGGGGCAGACGCCGACGTACGAGCCTGGCTGCGTGGACTTCCAGGCGGATGAAGAGCTGTGGCAGATGGTTTGCCATTGCGGATGGGACGCGCTGCTGCCGCGGTTGGTCGGGGACCCTGACCTGTCTGACATTTCCTTGTTTACCAACTGGCGCAGCGGTCAAACCTTCTTCCGTGGCCGAGTTATTCGCCTGACAGAGGCTGCTTTGGCCAACTACCTGGGGATCCCGGCCGCTGGGGAGATCATCTTGCCAACCTCCCGTGGCCTCCATAACTTGACGGTCTTTTTCAAGGGCCTTTCCCCGAGAACGCAGAGCTGTCAGGACCCTCGGACTTCCCTCCCGCATCTGTGGGATCATGCGGCCGTCTTAGTTGAGCACTTCTTTGTGCAGTCGGGAAACATGTCCAAGCTCCAGGGGCTACATTTCACCTTCCTGCGGTGCTTGCAGGAGGACACCCGGGTTTACCTACCGCGTTTCTTCCTCGAGGCCCTCCTCCTCCAGCGGCGGGGTCACCGGTCGAGGCTTATCTTGGCCCTGTTGAGGGGGGCGAGGGAGCAGGGGGTGCCGGGCTCGTCCTCTGCCCTCGCTAGGGGGTGTCGCATTGCCCCTCCCCCTATTTCCCCTCCTGCTTCCCCCCCTTCCTCTACTCCCCGGCGGCTGGCTGCTCTCTCCTGGGGCCACCGCTCCCACCGCAACCCTGCCCTCTCACCCGACCCCCCCAGCGCCCCCTGCATTGGGAGGCGCAGCTTCGGTGGACGGTTTCCGCTGCCAGGGAGGCCGAACAATAGTCATCGGAGGCTCGGTGGGCTGAGGCCCTGGCCAAGTGGCGGGCCGACCACGAAACCCAGCTCCAGGAGCAGGCGCTGCAACTGAACAGGCAGCATACGCTTGCGATGGAGACCCTGCGTGCCCAGTGCACGGATGAGCTCTGGGACCGAATCAGGGGGAGCTGCGGCAGGAGGAGGCGGACCGGTAGGCCCGGGAGGCAGCAGCCCGGGAGGACCAGGAGCATCTGCAGGAGGAGGAGTTGCAACGGCAGCGGCAGCTCGACCGGGCGCATCAGCACAGCACTCACCAGTGGCTTAAGGGGGGGGGGCGCTACCGGTATACCGTCCTTGGTATTAGCTGTGAGAGCTCTTGGGGGGAGCTCAGAAGGCACATCCGGCGTGCGTCCGCTAGACTCCACCTAGATGCGGGGGATTCGTCGTCGGACCAATGCGGGCGCAAGGCTCTTCTGCAGGGGTTCCAGCAGGCCACGAACTTCGTCGACACGGAGGATCATTGGGCCATCCTAGACATGCTCCATGAGTTGGAGTTGCCTCGGTGTGCTTGCCACCAGCTGCCGACCCACCCCTAGCTCTTCCCCTCTCTCCCTTGTTCCCGCCTCTTCTTTGTTGGGTTCATCGTGGGTGTGGGGTGTGCCCCCCTCCCCCGCATGTTTTTTGCGCTTGCCTTTGTGCTGAGGGTGCACCCCCCCCATGTTGGGGGGGGTCTTTTGATCGTCTATACGGCTTCGAGGTTTTCGGCCGCCGTGTGGGGGTCGGCATGGTTTTTCACTGTCTTTTGTGGGGGCCTGGGGCTCCCCCCCACCCCCCTTTCGGGGTGGGCCACCCCCACTTGTACTAGCACTTGTATAGTCGTGTACTTTTCTTTCAGTAATACATTCCCAAACATTCTCTCAAAAAAAAAAAGACCAAGAAAAACATGCTACACACAAATTTGAATCACTCCTCGCTTGTGCAAAATGCCAAGTGATCATATGCCTTGCTATCATGATGCTCTTATGGTTGTTTATCATTGGGTTGAAATAATGCAATGTCACTGATTAAAGGTATGGACTTTTGACCTTGGAGTGAAAGGTTAATGGTACTTTATCACACACAACACTTTGGATTCATTGTGCCTGGAGTCAGTTACCTCTGTTGGCACATTTAGCCATTACATGGAATAGTTGGAATATTTTTTTCCAAAGATAGCACAATTCTTGGGCATAAAATTGAAGTTTAATATGGTGAGTTGACAGGAAGCAAGCAAATATGTTGAAGTGTTTGGTTGTTAAGTTATATGGAATTGAAATAAGAAGACTAAGGATGGGATTCTTTGCTATTAAAGGATATACTCCTTGTTAATGTTGAAAATGCATTATCGGATTATTCAAAATTGGATTAACAAAGGGTTAGGTTCAAAAAATTGGATTGGCCGTCGTAATAAAAAAAAGCCCTGCACATGGAGGAGGCAAGAAAAACGTGATTTAGGAAAGAGAATGGCCACTTCTAGAGCAGGAACGAACCAATCTTCAAAATTGAATAATGTGAAAAATTTGACACAAGAATTAGATCCGAAGGCAAGCGCACATGAAGGAAACGGAGACAGCGGAGGACTGGCGTACTCAAGCAAAAAGGGGCAACTAAAACGACATCTGCACATACATTTGCAGAAAGGAAAAATGAGCAGTTTGCCCCAAAAACAAAAATTTTACTTAGCTCAGCACCGAAAGAAAGAAGAAAAAATGCGTGCGATCACGGATATATTTTGAATAAAAAAAATATCAAAAGTTGAAAGCCCTATCCCTGCAGTATTGCCGATTGTCGAATATTTTCATGGCTTCAACTGAAGGAAATTTAAAATAGGCGCTGTGCAGAGACCTGAAACCCTTAACACTAAGAATCATTCAAGACCACCATTGTTGCTACTGATTTTGTTGCATCTGCCACGGGCATCAAAACAATCTGGCCTTTGAAATTGTTGCCTTTTGCTCGTCGATTTGAACGCAAGCCACCGCGACCGGAGGATAATTGAAAGTGCAGAACCAAAATCTTCGAACCTTGATATCAAAATTGTAGGCATTTTCCAGAGGTTATGACAGTTGCTGATCCAGACGGAACACACAGTGACATTTCCTAATCCGGCGGCAGGGTATTCTCCCGTGGAGGTAGTTGCTGGAACGTCTTCAATCAAGAAATTGGTTGCAGGATCGATGGCTTCGCCTTCGGGCTCGTATTTCTGGTATTCCAAATTTTGAAGTGTATAAAGTTAACCACCGCTACTTCCAAAGGTGGGAAGATTAAATTAGATTTTTATAAAATCATTATAGCTTAGGGACATTTAGGAATTTAAATTAAATTAGGCTAGCTTAAGTTCTAATCTTTAACCAAATATTTAGATAAACAAGACTTACAAGAAATTTCCCGATAAAATTAAATTAGATCAGATTAGGAATGCTAAAAATTAACATATGAATTACATCTCCACTTATGCATTATACATATCAGCCCATATATCAAATTCATGGTTATTACCCCATCACTACATGAAATAAAATATTTTTTATGATTTAAAAAGAAAAAAAATAGAAAAATTATGAGATATTCATGCAATATCTTATGAAAGGAACATATGGCTATTATCCCTTTAATTTATAACTATAATATTTGTAACTAAATTTTAGCCTTTTTTATCTCTTTTGTGGTTGCAACCATCCAAAATTGTTGTAACTTACCTAACTTGTTGGATAAAAAATCTCCTAGCTTGTTGGGCAATTAATTTTATAATTGGATAGCTCAATTACTTGGGAGTAAAGTTAGCTAGGATATTTCGTAAGTAATCTCCTATTGGTTGGCTAAGTTACTTGGGAGAGAAGATAGGTAAGATATTTTTGAATATGTAACTTCCCTACCTACCTTGGAACCCTATAAAAAGGCTTCAAGGGTCAAGGAAGAGGAGAGATCATCACATTGGAATAGATCATCACATTGGGAAGAAGGGGTCTCACACATCACACTTGGAAGATTTGTAAAGAAGATTTCTTGGAAGATGGCTTGCTAGAATAAAGATTTCAGCCTCTTTGTCATGGTCCTGTGAGTTATGCATTTCATCTTTTGTTTTCTTTAAATTGCTTAGCTAGTGGTTTAGATAGTATCATCCTTGGCAAGTAATTTTGAGATTTTTAGATTGCTCTTATTGTTCTTGTTGCCCGATAGAAATTTCTGTTAAAATTTTGCCATAGAAGCGCTAGTGAATAAAAGCCTTAAGATCATTTTAGTAGTAAATTTTGTTATTGTGCAACATTTGGAAACTACTATTGGGTTGTTGAAAGAGAGCCTCTGTTTGTAGTCACGCCGTGGAACAATCTAGTAGTCAAGAGGGTTTAGAAAATCTTTGGTATTTTGATGGGACCAGAATAGCTTCTTTATCTTTAAAGTGATTTTCTGTGTTATTTCAATCAGAAATTGTCAAGTCTTTTAAAGGTTCTGTTTGAATGCAATCGTTGGCATCTATTGTCTAGTCAAAGTGGAGTCTCGTACGTGGTAGTTTACGCAGCGATTTTTGGTAGCACAGTAGGATTGTCTTGAAGATATTGCTTGGTTGAGCCTTGGAAGTTTGAACAATTCGTAGATATTGAATTTGGAATAGCTTTATTGCGAAGTGTTTACTCGTGTCATTTTACCTTGTTTAAATATTTGAGGTTCACACAAATCTGCTTTCTTTTCTTTTTGTCTATTTCCATTGAATCTTGCTCTATTTCTAGTTTTCTTGTGGAACTATCTCTTTCTCTGGGGAAAATTAGGAGTAGATTCGCGGAGTTGTGCTCAAATGTTTATGCAAAATTTTACTTGTTACAAGCAGGTATTATAGGGACCACGTAGACTAGGCAGTTGAACAAAATAGGAAATTTTCAAGAACTCACAGTACTTGACAAAGTTGGCTGAATCTCTTAGAGTAAGTCATTTGTAATTTACATACATGCAATCGTTACATTTCTCACAACTGCACGCCGCAACAGCACACACACATACTCACATTAACTACTGAGTTATTTGGAGGTATCTGGGCCTTGGTGTTGCCATAGACTAGCAGACACCTAAATCTTGTTCGAGGACACTCGTTAGCGGTCGCGTCCCAAACGGTCGCCAACAACCTCATGTCTCGATCTCTATAATCCCTTCTATGATTCTTCTCATCTCACTATCCAGGTATTTATAACGTGCGTCTTGTGTGGCATAGAATTCATACCTCTTTGTGGTGGTATTTAACATGTGTGTGTGTTTTGTTTTATAAGTGCAATTTTAATTTAATACTTCTAGTGCCTAGTGATATTGTAAGGTGTGGTTACGTAAGGGCATTATAGGTTGGAACCTGCTTTGGGGAGGATCCACTTGTGTGAATTTTATGATTTCTATGTGTTGCACATCACCACATCATTTTATACCCTTAAAGTACTCCCTTGCAAAATCTATTCTTTCCTTTGTCATCATTTTATTGAACGTTCCTCAGAACCATTACATGTCCTTTTATGTATCACCTAAACAGATCAAGTCTGACATTAAACTTTTAGGGCAATTTTCTTGAAATATTTCTAACTCTAGAATCACACTAAGAAATCAATTAAGCATTTATTAACGGCAATGATCAAGGTATAAGATAATTAAATTTCTTTAAACAACTTTACTAATAATTGGTCCTTGTGTGATTATAGATGGCCTTTAAAAGAGGATAGCAAGGGGGACCTTTTGAAGGTACAACTAAATGCCCAAGATGAGGTAGAGGCTAAGGACCTCATGCAGAGCAGGAGGCACAATCATTCAACATCCATTAGAAAACTCTTTTCACTACATAATTTGTCCAAGAAAAAGGTGGAGAGGTTAGGGATAGAGCCTATGAAGAGAAATGATAGCTATTTGTGGCATGGTATGTCAAGGCTAATCAAGTGTTCTCGTAACTGCTATGTTCATGGGAAGTGCCAACTCCATTAAACATTGGAACATCAACACAATTGGCTCATGATCCTCATACAGAAGAGGAGAAACTTCAAGCACATCTTCAAAGGTATCAGTTTCAAAAGCCTAGAGCATAGGACAAAGGAAAAGTACCCATGGAGAAGCCACCACCACTAAGAACCACATGAGTTCCACAAGTTTTGTATTTTTTGTTTGTGTCTAAATTTTGTTTAAACCCACACTGTGGCATAAAACAATCCATGGTCATTCAATAATCCCATACCTATCCACTATTTTTAATTGAATGAACTTGTTCCTCACTTTGTGTGACTTGAGGATGAGTTTTTATTCATTCGTGGGGATATGATGAATCACGATTAGCCAAACCTTAATATTGGGTATGTGATATCGAGTACAAGATATCAAGTACCCAATATCTTAGCCTGGATACAATATTGTATACACAATATCATGATTCCTATGTTGGCCTATAAATATAGCACTCAGGCACATGGGGAGGGGGCTTTTGCTGGTAAGTCTTTAGGGGGAGTCTTTTTGTTAGTTTTTAATTAATTTTTAGTTCCTTTTCCCAAGTGCATGCCTGTAGTGTGATGCTTGTAATTGTATGGAACCTTTCTTCTAGTGTGACGTACATGGACACGCAAATGATCAACAATAAAGATCGCGATTATTCCATCATTGCAGCATTCACTTAGCTTTTAATTTGTTTTAATTATTTATTATTTATTGTTATCTTCTTAGTTAATATTTCTTTTATCATAATTTCTTATTCCTGTTGTTAATGTGGAATGAGTAGGTCTTAATCATGAACATTTAAGTGTAACTACATGGTAACTGAGTAGCATGTCAAGTAGTGCTTTATGTAAATGTGCATTTGGTAATCCCAGAAGTAGTACATGAAGTCCAAGATGCACACAAATGATTAAGGATGGATGCTCATCGCACTTAGGCTAGCTTAGATTTTACGTTATATTTATTATTAGTCTAATCAAGTTATTAGAAACCACATCATACACCTCACTCTAAACTAAACCATACATGACAAAGCAAATACTAGTCTAGGTGGGAAGATAGTGAACTGTGATCAATGTATAACTATCTAGGTGCCACAACTAATTTGTCTACAGAGTTCAACAGGATCATGCGTACACGGTCATATTCGTATGGTTGAGTGTAGGGGCACCTTGCTGCTCATCAAAGATCATGTTCAAGTTACACACATTTAATTGAAATATGTTGGGATAAAGGCATAACTAGCTGATGCATTTACCAAGCTGCTAGATGAAAGAAGACTTATCTCATTATGTAAAAATATGGGGATTAGACCCTATCCTATCAAGTAAGTGAGGTATGTTCTATAACCTCTCTTTCTTAGCATAGGATAGTTTAGGTTTTCTTTTATTATATTTTATTTATTTTATTTTTTCATTGATAGGTCTAAAAATGAGGCATTATTAATCCCATGAATGTTCAAAATTCATCCCTAATCCCATTTCTCTTAATTATTCCATCTCATACATTACATCATGTTTTTTCTACTAGATTTAGCTTGTGGCCTTGTTACATCTACCATTTATGTTTATATGAAACATGTCAAACATAAGAGTTTAAAATTGATATGTAGTTAAAATCACACTACATGATGATACAACTATATACATACATAAACATCCAAAACCACAGTTGTGTTGTGCAACATACAATGGTAAGAACAATATATACTTTTCAACAAGGTTACCAAATCGATGAAACTAAGCCATGAGAGGAAGGGGAAAGCTCAATACATACATCATTACCAACTACATCAACATCATCACGTGAGGTCTACAAATAATAATAAACTAGACAAGCATTAGTGAACTTTGTTGCCATAACACATGACCATTGAAATCATTAAAAATAAACTTATGCTTTAAGTTTAATATAGGAAAACATTTCTATTTGAAACACAAAAGACTAAGACAAAATGTGTAAACTTAATAGAATATGCTAATTTGATGCTTAAGTTTGTAGTATCTTTGGGCTAGATAAAATACCTTTATATAAGAATTGTACATTCACAAATTTTGATTCTTATTTTTTGGGACTGAAGGATTAAAAAAAACATATATTGCCCCCCTCAAATAGGAAAAGTTCAAAATGTAATCCACAAGCTCAAATCGCACCTCAAAATTTTAACTACATCTTTCTATTAAAATTCTATTAGTACCTCAGCTATAGTTATGTGTTGCAATATATAATATTTCAAATGAAAATATTAAACTTTAGAACATTAAAAAACACATTAACTAGGCTCAAACATAAAACACAAAACACAATCTTCTTGTTCATTGCAAATTTGGGCTTTAATAGTAGGTTCATAAGAAACAGATCGGATCACAAAACTAACATTAGAAGTGTATCTTACAATTTCAATAAGTCACACAAATTCAAACTGAGCTATAGGACTAAATGGAACAAAAATCATAAATTTTTTAGTTATAAATAATGAATGTGTAGTTAATTAGCTTCAGGGACATACCAACAAACCAAGCCATTGACACATGCCTTGTAAAGGTGTTTGTTAATCTCCATGAAGTGTTTCACCTAGTAAAGAAACTATTGTTTTTTCCTATAATCCTACTCTTGTGGCATCTTGTGAGTAAGAAGATAGGTTAGAATGCCATCATACCAATTAGTATTATTGGGCACTTGTTCATTTATAACACTAGCAAAGAAGAGTTCATCAGGAAATTGATTATAAAGTTGGCTCTCCTCCTCTTTGTTGTCCCATCTCAACTGAGACAAGTGGTTAGCAACCATATTCTCAATTCCCTTTCAATCTACTATCATAACATTGAATTTCTATAAGATCACAAGCCACCATATGTTACAAGGGCTCACTTTTTATTTGTTCATCAAGAATAAGATTAGATTATGATTTGTGTGCATGGATACCTTGTACCCAAACACCTAGTGCTTCAATTTCTCCAAGTTATACACCACCACCATGAATTCTTTCTCTATTGTGGTGTAATTTAGCTGTGCACCCATAATGCTCTAGCTTGTGTAGTTGATGTAGTAAGGATGTTTTTTATCATCCAACTATGTAAGCATAGCTACCAAGGCATAATTTGATACATCTATCATGATGTGCAATGATCTAGACTAATCAGGTGCTTGTAGAATTGGAGTTTCTATAATTTTTTGCTTAGGCTAATAGAATGCATTTCATATTCATTAGTCTAGATGAATGGAGCATCCTTCTTTGTAAGCTCCACCAATGACTTTGTGATCTTAGAAAAATTATCTATGAAGTGCCAGTAGTAGCTAGTGTGACCATGGAATGACTGAATATCTTTGACAATTTCTAGTTGGTGGCTAATTCCTTAGATGACACTTATTTTTTTAGCGTCCATCTTGATCCCTTTTTTAGATAATCTATGCTCCAAAACAATGCCATCCTAGACCATTAAATGGCTTTTTTGCTAGTTGACCTAAAGGTTTATCTCCACACATCATTTTAGTACTTTCTCAAGGAAATCTAAGGCTTGCTCAAATGTAGTGCCATATGTGAAGAAGTCATCCATGAATAATTTCATCATTATCAATCTAATGTTTAAAGATGGTAAGGAAAAGGTGTCATAGACCAAATGTCATCTTTCTCATTACAAAAGTCCCCTAGGAACTTGTAAATGTGGTTTTAGCCTAATATTTAGGTGCAATCTAAATGTGGTTATAGCCATTATAACCATCTAGAAAGCTATAGAAATAATGTCCATATATGGTGTCCAACACTTGATCCATAAATGACAATGAAAAATGATCTTTGTAAGTTTCCATGTTCAACAACCTATAGTTAATACAAACCCTCCACTCACCACCTTTCTTTAGCACTATCACCAACGGGCTAATCCACTTGCTATCTACAATGGGATAGATGGACCACACCTTGAGAAGTTGTTCAATATTCTTCCTTGATTTTGGTTTTCACCCATTTTTGCAACTGTCTCTTTGGCTTCGTGGAAGTATTTGTATAGATGCAGTGCTGGCATACCCTAGGATCAATCCTGATGAGTTTAATATATGACCAAGAAAAGGTTATTGGCCATTTATTGACCACCTTTAATAGATTCTCTTTTTGTTTAAGAGCAAGGTTAGCATTGATTATTATCATCTTTCCATTATTTAGAAAATCATATTCCATTCCAATAGGTATATTTTTCAACTCTAAGGATTTCTATTTATAGTTCTCAGGGATTTTCAACTCTTCCCAATAAGTGTCATTAGGTTCATTGGAGAGTTGGTGATGGATCTGCTCTATCTCATTCATTCCTTCAATGCAGGCATTTTTTAGGCTCTTATTTGGTTCTATGCAAATTTTTAAGCTACTATTAGGATTAATTATCAGCCGCTAGGTGCCCTCCTATTTTGTGACTTTTGCATATAGGCAACTTTGAATATTAGAGATATTTGCACATTGCTTACATGTTATGATGTTTGTACTTTTCATGAATCATAGTTTCTACATATAGTTGCACCTTGTATCACTATACATGATGCATGGAACCCTCTTCTTCTCAATCATTTCAAATGCATTTTTTTTGAAAATCTTTGAGAGGTCTCAAGTTCCCAATCATGCATCAATGGTGCTTAACCAAGCCCTTCCCATGATTATTGGAAAGTCTTCCTTGCAATTATCAACATAGATCATTAGGAAGTTAGTGGGATAGGACCACTTAGAGATGATGGCTACAATGTCCTCTACCAGTCCCAAGGAACAATGATGGACTAGTATTCTAACTCAAGATGAATGTTGCTCTTATTGAGTGGAGGCAAGTTCTAGGTTGTGTAAATCTCATGAGAAATAAGGTTTACACCAGAACTTGAATCTAGAAGAGCCTTGCAAGGCTCATTCCTTGCAATTTGTAGGTAGATCAGGGAACTCCCAATATCAGATCTTTTTGTAGGAAGGTGGCTAGCCTTAATCTTATCAGTTACTGCATGGGTTAACATAATAATATGTATTTTGGGAGGTTTTTTGTTTGAATGGGACTTGAATGATGTATATGCAGAGGATGAGGGAGAACTATGGCTATTAGCCAGATATGTCTATGAGAGCTTTGTAGGGCTATTAGTTTGGAAATATGGTCTTTTTTTGGATTTATTTTCCAAACCACTCAGCTAAGGAGCAGGTTATAAGTTAACCACCCTAGTGGCATTACATTGATATGACTAGGCTAGAATGTCACCCTACATTGATGGAGCATGTGGATGTTGGGTTGAGGGTGGAAGGACATGTGCAAAAGGATGAAATCGTATGAAGAAATGGGGATTCCACTCTTGTAGATTGGGCTCTATAATGTTTAATAGGGTAGTAGTGAAGTTGGAATGAAGCATGCCTAGAAGTGTCACATGGAGAAATGGGCTACTAAACATAGTACCCATGTGTATTAAACTACTAGTAAGGTTACTATTGCCTTGGTGGTGGTATCCTCCATGACTATGGGTGCTATCAATAATGGTACTACTGATAAAGTTGTGGTGGAGCTCTACTTGGATAATAGGTTTTTATTGGTGGAATTTCCTAGGGTTACCTTGAGGGTAACACAACCTTTTGGATCCCTGCCTTCTTACTAGTATATAATTTAAAATTTACATTCTAGACTCCTACAACTATGACACAATAGGGCAACATTCCTTAGGATGTTCATAGTGGTAGATGTCACATCCACCATCATCATTTGATTTAGACTCCACAACCTCTTTTTCTCCTGTAGCCTTACCCTTATCCCTTTGGTGGGCACATTTAGCTTCCTTTCTTCTCCTGTGATCATAATGACAACTTTTCTTTCTATATTTTTCTACTATTTTAAAAATGGTTTTGAATTTTTCATCCAAAGAGTCCCACATTTTGTCTTATTTAGCCAAAATTTTAGAAATATACTTCTAAATTGGTAAGGTCTTTCATTGCACCACCTCATAAAGTGGTGCCTCCTCATCATTATCATAGAATTATACTTTCCTTTTTCTTGATCGAAGGGTACCGATTATACTCCTCTACACTTTCTCTTTTACTCAACTCTACTTCTCCTTTGGCATCCTACTTTATTAGTCTTTGATTATGATGGGCTCTAAGTTCTAAAAGTATTCTTGGGCATAGATCCAAGAGTTCTACTTATTTTTCTTGAAGCCCATTAATGATATGATAGAGTTTCTCCCTTTGAGAATAACCATGTCTAGGACATTGGTGCAAAAGAGAATGATACCTATGCATTGCTGCCTCTAAGGGTTCATGTATTCCTTGTTTCCAACCTTGGATCTACTTTCTCAGGTTGGACACTTGAGAGTACATTTGATACTTGTTAATGAATAGTTCAAGCATCATACTCCACTTATAAACTGATTCAGGCTCCAAGGACGAATACCAAGTTTTAGATTCTTTGATGAGTGTCCTTGGGAATAGCTTTAATTTTTGTTATTTATTCTCCACATTATATAGGAAATAGTCATCCTAAAAGGCTTCAAGATGATTTTGTGGATTTGAGTTGTATCCCTCTTCAAATTTGTGGATATTGTTCATATCAAACCATTTGATTTAGGTATCTTTCACATGCCTCATTGGGATCCTCATGGCCTCTATGATGTTCAACATATTTCAAGTTATGAGCAAAGACTCATCATAGTCATGGCCTTTATGATGACCATGATACCCATGATGTCCTTTACTTCCCCTTATTTTGTGATGGTTGACCTCCCTTGATTTCTCATGCCCATACTCTCAACTAATCTAGTAGGGCCTACGATCATCTTTGTCCCACTGGTCACCTCTATCATGGTCATGTCCTCTACAACTTCAATCAAAGCTAGAGGAGGAAGAAAAGGATGACAAAGGTGAAGAGAAAGGAGGACAAGCATCAGAACGGTGCTTGCCACCCCCTCTCCTATGATCATCACCACAATCATCATCATGATACTTTTCCTCACCCCTACCATGAATTCCCCCTTTGGATCGTCCATGATCATGGAACCCATTCTTACTTGAACTAGGATTATTTATAGTGGATTATAAATTCTAGTTTAGGCTCCCTTTGTTGGAACTAATGGAAGAAGAGTTAGTAAATTGAGAACCCCCAGAGAAGGGATCCTCATTATCTTTTTTCCCTAGTAGGAATAATGGTTTATTGAACTAATTCCTCTTTGAAACTTCATAGCACCTCTCTTGTTGTCGATATCTTTTGTATTGTGCCTTAGTAAGATGGTAATCCCTATAGTCATGGTCTTGCATAACATATTCGGCATATTGGCATACTTTACAATCTATGTCTTCTTTTGAACTTGAATATATTATTTTTCTACTATAGAAACTATTCCTTTATTGTTGTAGTTATAATGTCCATTGTCCTTTTTCTTCTTTCTATCTTTATTGTTGTTAAAGCCTTGCTTAGTTCTTTCCTCTATTATCTTAAGTATTGTAGTGAATTTCTCATTTGCATAATCCCACATTTTCTCTACTTTTATTACAATGTCATTTACAAATTTTTGAATAGGTAGAGTCTTCTACTCAATTGCATTTTCTAGTGTTTCTTCTTCTTGTGTTTTGCATATCCTTACATCTCTTTTTCAAATAGATGGATCTCTATTATATTCTTTAGTTAATTCTCTTTTTCATAACTCCCCTTCTTCTTTCTCCACTTGGCCTATCAACCACTAGATTTGATGAGCTATAATCTTAGATAATATACCTTGAGAATATACTTCAAGGTTTTTCTTATTTTTTTCCTTAACCTATTGATGATATGTCATAGTTATTCTTGTCAAGAGAATTTGTGACCTCGGCATCTATGTAATAAGTAATAATACTTGTCCACATCTACATTATGGGATTCATGTGTCCCCTATTTTCATCCTTGGATTTGTTTTCTCAAATTTGACACTCTTGAATAAGTTTGGTACTTATCATTAAAGAGTTTTAGTAGAGTAACCTATCTCAAATTCACTTTGGTTCTAAGGATCTATACTAGCTCTTTACTTTCTTTATAAGTGTCCTAGAAAATAACTTTAATTTCTTCCAATCATTCTCAATATTTTATAGGGTGGAGGCATCATGGAAGGCTTGAAGATGGTGTTGTGAATTTACATTATATCCACCTTTGAATTTTGGAATATTATTCACATCAAGTCACTAGATGTAGTTGTTCCTTAAATTGCTAGTAGTAATGTACATAGCATCCTTGATGTTGATCATATTGCAAGTGGCTAATAGGAGTTCTTCATAGTCTTCAAGTTTGTAAGCTTTGTTATAGTGATGAACCCATTGATGTTGATAATGATCTCTTCTTTCATATCTGATTCTTTCTCCTCTTTATTCATGGTCATCTTATTTTTTATTAGGATGTCTTCTTTTTTGTGCTTTTCTCTCATGATCTCTTCTTCTTTCCCCATGATGATTCCTTAGTCTTCATTCTCTCTTATTAGACTTTTTAGATGAATGTAAGAAAGAAGATGGAGGAATTGGAGAATGATGTCAACTGGTGCTTCTTCTATGACTCCTTGATTCATCTCTAATGAGTGGCGAGGTACCCCTACACTCAACCATATAAATACAAGCGTTTTCACATGCGATTCGGTCAAGCTATGCATACCGACTAGTTGTGGCACCTAGATCATTAACCTTAGGTCACAGTTCATTGTCTTCCCACCTAGACTAGTATTAGCTTTGTCATGTATGGTTTAGTCTAGAGTGAGGTGTATGATGTGTTCCTAATTTACTGCTACTCATGAAGGTAATGGAATGTAAGATTAATTAAGCTAGGAGGAAAAGGGTAAGAGAATCTAATCTAGCCTAAGTACGATGAGCATTCATTCCTTGATTATCTATACACATCTTGGACTTCATGCATGACTACCACTAGGATTACCCAGCATAGGTCCTAGGTACACCACTGGGTTACCAAGTAGTCACACTTAAATTCTTGTAATCAAGTCGTACTCATTCCATGTTCTAACGTGAGTTTAAGGGTGAGAGAAACTAATTAGAAAAGCAGTAAATAACATTTAAATAAATAAATATATAAAGTGAATGCTACAATGATGAAGTAATCTCGATCTTTATTTCCAATCATGTTCATGTCCAACTATGTCACACTCAAATAAAGGATGCCATATAATTACATTCACCACACTGCGGGCATACACTGGAAAATAATCTATCTCTAGAGGGATCAAACTACCAGAGTTTAGCTATGGTCTAAAATTAAAACTTCCCAAAACTTAAAACTATCAAAGAAGGGAGAGCCACCTCTTAATTATAGAAGTGGTGGTGGGCTGCGATATCACGTACGTAATATCGCAAGGAGAGATCCAATGCTGCAATATCGCATTCCATCATACCCCCATGACTGAATAAAAACTTGTTCTCAAGTTACAGTGATTACATAGTGGATAGGAATGGGATTATTAGATGGAAAAAGAAATTGGATGATGCCATAGTGTGGGAAGAAAACAAAATAAAAACAAAACACACAGAATATGCTACAACTACAAAATATGGAACTCATGTAGTTCCTGGTGGTAGTGGCTCCTCCATTGGTGTCTTTCCCTTTTCTTGTGCTCCAGGTCTTGGGATTTGATGGTGTTGAAGTATGGCCTGGAGCTTCTCCTTTTCAATATGAGGATCTTGTGTTGTCCATGCTAATGTTCCAATGTTTGACAGATTCAACACTTCCCACAAACAAGGTAGTTGCAGGAACATTTGGTTGGCCTTGACATACCAAGTCACGAACACCCGTCATTCCTCCTCATAGGATCTAGCTTTGTTCTTATATTTGTGAAGGTCCATTAGCCATGGAGCTAAGTCAGTTCTGACATCTTTCTATCCCTGGTAGCTGGCTTTTACCACCTCAAGTTCATAATTTGCAACATCCAATTTTTCCAATAGCTTCTTGCGTTCTGCAAATTCTGCTTCGTATTTGATGTGCGTGGTTGTTACCTACTACTCAAGCTCTAACCTTGGGTGCCCTATTGTTAACATGGCAAGGTTGGCATATATTACATTTTCCAACTCCATGTACTTTGTCAAGTCCTGAATCTATAGGTCCCTCTTCCGCTTGGTGAGAAAAGGCATATGTGTCCAATATGACCCACCAATCAGTGTGTTTAGCACTAATAGTATTGATTTGAGCCTTGGCCATATTAATCTCCTTTTCAATGATCTATTTATACATCTCTACTTGATCACGGAAGTGCTCCTTCAGCTTCTCATGTCATTTAGCCTCGTTCTACCATGTGCTTATCTCAATTGCTGACTTTTGACAAATGGCGCATACCTATTTTCCTTGGCTAAATGGCTTACATCTTGGTTGACTCAAATGAATTGTTCTCATAATTGATGAAAGTGTTCATTGAGAACATTCTTTTACTTTTCTACAGTGGTCAACCGAAGATTGTCTGCAACCAGCTGCTTGTTTTCCTCTTGTAAGGCTTTGAGTGCCTTAAGATGTGCATGAGTTTCCACTTTTGCTATGGAGGCATCCCAAATAGCCTTATCCTTTTCATCAGCCACCATTTTATTCTCCTCTACTAATTTGGTTAGATTATCAGTTCTAAATTTTTCTAGCTGGTCTGCATGAACAAATTGCAGAGGGTCCCGCTATGCTGCTTGTAGTTTCTGCACTTCAGCTTCAACATGCTCGACTCTTACCTTTGTTAAGACCAGTTTTCCCTTTGTGGAAATGAGGTTTAACTAAATTATTGTAACATCTTGAGGGATGTCAAATAGGGACATCATTACTTTTCCTATTTAAAGTAATCGATCAAGTACATCCTCATGCTTCGTAGGAGTCATCGAGGTTCTAGCCAGATTTTGAGCATCTCGTGCTCCTGAGAGATCTACCAGTGGCACAAATGGTACATTGAAGGATTCTTTGATGTGATCAATGACTACTTTTGCAACTCCCATGACATTCTGGTGTTGCATGACCACCACATTGGCCCCTTCACCAGTCTCTAACTACACCTGAAAAGATTTCACATTTCCTGAGATCTGTTGTGACAATCTACTTTCCCCTCCTCCTGTTTGAATGGATACTTCCCCCCTTGTGTGATCTAACGAAATTGTAGGCTGAATGACATCATCGATGATGTGGAAGAGGTTTGCATTATCACGACTTCCACAATTGACCGTCTTAGTGATGGCCCTAAGATGGCTCAGTGATGGTTTGTAGTCTTGCGGTGGTGGCGGTTGATCCTGGCTTGTGCTAGGCCCTGCTTCTTATTGTTGGATAGGACCCATGGCTAGAGGTTGACTGGGTCTTGCAAGTTGAGTTGCAGTTGGTCTAGCCATCTATTCTTCTTCTTGTTCAGGTCCCAACTCTTCGCCAGTGCTTTTCCTTGGAGCTGGTGCCTCTAGCAATTTAGCATATGAAGCAGTCTAGGCTTTTCGAAGGATGTTATTAGTGTATCCCTGAATACTAGTACGTCGATAAAGCTTTCTAATAAGATAAGAAAAAGGTAGCACCATCTTCCCTATCTTTCGTTCTTCAAACCACCTCAGGATCTCCGTCAAATATAGATGGGGTAGGTTAGCATTAATCTTTCCCATCAACACTACACATCCTCTAGCTGTATATGTTGATATCCTTTTTAATTCCTTTGTGAGAAAGAGGTGATATGTCCTAATTTTGAAGTAAACCCTCTCTTCCATCGTCAATTCACCAAATGCTTTATCTCTGCCATAAGCCTTCTCCAACCAATCCTTTCGCACATCGGGGTTTGAACGAGTTGATAACCAAGCAACTTGGGGCCCTGTATTTAGAAGGTTTAACACTTTCAAAATGGCTTTCATAGAGAAGTCAACTATCACACCATAAATATTAACAGTGGTGCCTTGCTCCCTATTATGCCAAAATTGGTACGTCTCTCCTAGGTACCAGGCACCGCTTTCAGAGAGGATAGGCCATAAAGCTGACCCTTTGAGGTGATCCTTAACAGCCTTAGGAGCAAACTCTGTGAATGATTCAAAGTTCAATTCCATAATCATTTTAGTGAATGTGGACTTCTCATGGATAGCCTAAACACAATCTTGGGGCAACATGAGTTGTTGTCTTAGTTAAGGTGTTGTAGCAGCTCCTCCTTCTGCCTGCCTAGACCATCCGATAGGAGGTTTTTCTTGATGAATGTTGAATGATTTCTTCTCCTATTCTACATGTTGTCCAGTAGGACCTTGTCTTCCACCTCTTAGATATCTTTTCTTTCCACGTTGAGCAGGACCCTTTTGTTGTCCACGTTTCGGGGCCATCTGCAATCACATGGGCCAAGCGTTAGTAAGGTTATTTTTAAAGTTAAATTATAACTTACTGCTTGCCTTAATTAATGATCTTATGTTATCACATGTGATAGTGCCTAAAAGTTTGTAATAATGAGTCCTGTGACTTAGGTGGTTTCCATTTTTAATTTCCTAGTTTACCTAAGGATTAAATGATTTTTAGGCACAATTATTCTAAGTGTTGGAGTTAATTACCCTAATTGATGTCCTTTGGGTGATGATAGATTTCAAAAAATTTAGGCACTTTTTGACAAGTGTCTCTCCCCCACGACTAAGCTGAACACTTTAGGTTCAAGCGGGTTCAAACGAAATTAAAATTGGAGTACCAGCAAGCAAGATANGGGGGAGGGAGGGGAAGGGGGAAGGGGGGAGGGGGAGGTGTCAGCTATTTATAGGCAGATGAAACGTGATATCGCATATGATACACCATGTATGCGATATCACGTCCCTAGTGACATGAGACACCATGCAAATATCAACTGTTTAAAGGATTTTCTTGAAATTAATGTTGGGAATGGAGGAAATTGGCTAGCATCAAGGGGTTCTAGGGAAATTTCATGAATTTGAGAGGCACCATGAATGATGATGGTGTGGATTTTATCAATAAAACTATGGGTGGTAAGAAAAAGGATATGTAATGGTACATAGAAACATTGAAATGCATAGGGATAATAGTAGGGAAAGAAAATCATTTTAAAAATTATGCTGAGCATAAGAAATGTGTGTGTGAGCTATGTCATAAGTGAAGATTACAAAAAATTACACAAGTGGGTCCTCCCCAAAGCAGGTTTCAACTAATAATGCCCTTGGGTAACCACACTTAAAGCGTCTATGGGCACTAGAAGGGTTAAATGTAATCCACACAAACTCCATAAAACACACACATGTAATTGTCACTGAAATGAGATGAAAATTCTATGCTACACAAGACATGAGCTACAATTACACAAACAGTGAGATGATACGAGATATAGAAGGGATCGTAGAGATTGGGACATGAGGTAACTAACCTAGGACATAGTGAATCCTACATGTAAGCATGATTAACATGTCATTAATCCATCATTCCAAGATCAGGACCAAGTCCGTCCTTCTAATCAGTGACATTGCATTATTTTATCCCATGATGAACAACCATGAAAGTATCATAACAACAAGGCATACGATCACTTGGTATTTTATTCAAAGGAAAAGTGATTTTTGTTTTGTGGCACTTTTTTTTTCTTGTTTTTTTCCTTCTTTCTTTTTGAATACTAAATCCAGAGAAGCCACCAACCTTCAGGCCTAGGTGCATGTCTTTCTAGTGGGACCCCCTAGAATAGAATTGGAATTTTGAGTGCCCTTTTGATTACTCTTACTCCCATTTTTCATTAGGTCTACAAGGATCTTAGTACAACCACGTTGCATGATAACACCCATAGACATCACCAAAAAGAATCCACAAGTCCCCTTGATGTCACACCCTAATCATTCCCTCTTTGTCCATCCTTCTTCATTCTGGGTACAATGAACACAAAATTAATTTTAAGTTTTTAGAATTTCAAGAATATCACTGTTCCCTTGAATAGAACCTCTTATTTGTAGAATGGATGAGTGGATGTAATGGGCTTACTATTCCAAATAATTAATCACTTGAGACTTAACAACATAGAACACACCTCAACCAATGATCCACATGAATGTTTTATTCAAAGACAAGATTACTTACAAAAACGTAAAAAGACAAAAACAAAAAAAGATAAAAAGATAAAACAAAAATTTCAAAAATGAAAAACTGAAAAACAAAATGTTGTAAAATTAAAGAAAAACACACTTTTGATACGTCCATTCCAACATCTTATTAATCTTTGACTTGACATCTTCTAATGTTTTTTGTGTTGGCAAAGATAATGTTTTCACCTTGAGATTGGTTGATTTCTCCTTTTTATGATTATGGACCTTTATTGAGTTAAGATTTTGGTCCCGTTGATGTTTTTCACCACTCTCCCATCTAGCCAATTCTCCCTCTTCTTTTGCTACCCACTTAACAAGCTCTTGGACTTGATGGGTTTGTATTTCATATAGTCAACCTAGGGCATACATTCTTAAGGTCTCTCTTATTTCATTTCATAGCCCATCAATGATATGGTACATTAGGATTTCCTCGAAAAACCCATGGCTTGGACAGTTGTTTAATAGTGCATAATATCTTTCTAAGCCCATGTCCAAGGGTTCATGTTTTGCTTATTTCCATCCTTGGATTTGTTTCCTTAAGGTTGACACTCTCACGTAGGTTTGATATTTTTTATTAAAGAATTCTACCATTGTTGACCAATGTTGTATTGAATTTGGTTTTAACAATCTATACCATACTTTTTCTTGGTCAATGAGTGTCATAGGAAAGATCTTAAGTTTTTTCCAACCAATATCAATGTTGTTCCATGTGTAGGCATCGTAGAAGGGTTGTAAATGTTGATGTGGATCTAAGTCATAGCCTCTTGAAATTTAGGAAAGTTGTTTAAATCGAGCCTAGGTAGACGGCTCTCTTTACAATGCCTACATGAGATTTGAATAGCCTCTTGTATTTGCATTAAGCTTGTAGTGGCTAGTAGGGGTTCATCGTCATTGGGTAAGTTATGCTTTCGTGCATTGGGATGATGTTTTTTTGGTTCATATTTATAAGAAACCCCCACTTCAGGTTCTGTACTCCAATCTTCATCGCCATATAGTTCGTTGGTTCTCCAATGAACTTCCTCACTAACTACGGTGTTATTATTATCTTGGAGGAGAGGCATTGTGAAGTTGTGTGTGAATTAGGTGTGACCTTTAATAATAATTTTTCTAAAAGATATATCTTTAAGTCCTTTATAGCGACCTTGTATGATATAACTAATCTAGCTAACTAGCATTGTCCCCAACAACGGTGCCAATGATGAGTGACGAGGTACCCCTACACTCAACCATATGAATACGAGTGTTTTCAAGCGTGATCCAGTCGAACTCTGTAGATGGACTAGTTGTGGCACCTAGATCATTAACCTTAGGTCACAGTTCACTTTTTTCCCACTTGGACTAGTATTAGCTTTGTCGTGTATGGTTTAGTCTAGAGTGAGGTGTATGATGTGTTCCTAATCTACTGCTACTCCTGAAGGCAATGGAATGTAAGATTAACTAAGCTAGGAGGAAAAGGGTAAGAGAATTTAATCTAGCCTAAGTGTGATGAGCATCCATTCCTTGATTATCCATACACATCTTAGACTTTGTGCATGACTACCACTGGGATTACCCAGCGCAGGTCCTAAGCACACCACTAGGTTACCAAGTAGTCACACTTAAATGCTCGTAATCAAGTCGTACTCATTCCATGTTCTAACATGAGTTTAAGGGTGAGAGAAACTAATTAGGAAAGTAGTAAATAACATTTAAATAAATAAATAAATAAAGTGAATGCTGCAATGATGAAGTAATCTTGATCTTTATTTTCAATCATGTGCGTGTCCAAGTACGTCACACTCAAATAAAGGATGTCGTACAATTACATTCACCACACTATAGGCATACATTGGAAAATAATCTATCTTTGGAGGGATCAAACTACCAGAGTTTAGCTATAGTCTAAAACTAAAACTTCTCAAAATTTAAAACTATCAAACAAGGGAGAGTCGCCTCTTATTTATAGAATTGGCGACGGGCTGCGAGATCGCATAGGTAATATCGCGGCCCATGTGATATCGCGGAAGACATGATATCACATCCCATCAATCTTTTTTGGATCCATTAGAGGTCTTAGATCTTGAATTCCTCCTAAGTCTATTGTTATTCTTCTTCCAAGGTTTAGAGGTATTAGGTCTTGAATCCCTTCTAAGTCTAATCCTTTCTCCTCATTATTCATGGCCATCTTATTTTTCATTAAGATGTCTTCTTTTATGTGCTTGTCTCTCATGACCTCTTCTTCTATTCCCATCATGATTCCTTAGTCGTCATTCTCTTGTTAGAATTTGTTGATGAATGTAAGGAAGAAGAAGGAGTTGAAGAATGATATCGACTAGTTCTTCTTTGTTGACTCCTTGATTCATCTCCTCGAGATCCATTGGAGGTCTTAGGTCTTGAATTCCTCTGAAGTATGAAGTCCTTCTTTTCTCTTCCAAGGATTTATACAAGAGTTGAATGTAGCTTTATTTTGACAGGATCTTCAATACAAATTACTGGTGTCTAGGAATAATATCCATGAGTCTGATAGAATTTTTCTTCTTGAGATGGAGCATCTTCTTTTGCTTCTACGAAAATTATCTGTGGTATCTTCTTTTCTTTATCTTATTCATATCTTGCCTCCATAATGGAATCCCTTCTTGCTTGATCATTTTTTGGCTAATATGGCTTAGTCATATTTTTGATGACTTGATATCCTTCTTGCACATGACTAAGATTTGACCTCATGAGGGTTGCTTGAAGCCTTGATGGTGCTGAGTATTTGGGTGGAAAAAAATATTACCCTGTAAGTCTCTCCATCTAAGTCATTCATCATGGTGGAAAATAAATGTAAAATAATGATAATAAGAGTTAGTATAAGCATATGAAACTCTTATTTGCATCAATGCACTCCAAACTTCTTCATTGTAATCTCTGTTATGAATTTCATCAGGATTAATAACAAGTGAAGATTTTACTTTCATTGTAGAATTCATTTTAGTTTGTTTAAGGATTAAGTGTGTATACATTATAAGAAATTATTATAATTATGAAATATGTGCTTTATGATACTTAATACAATGAACTTTGTAAAATCAACTAACTAGCAAACATTGACACAATCCTGACAAGGGTGCCAATGATGAGTGATGGGGTGTTCCAACACTCAACCATAAAAGTCACAAGTATTCACATACAACTAGATTGTAATCTATATATGGATAATGTAATTATACTATCGAGTTGATGTTAAGTTTTTTATCATTGTATTTCCACTTAGAGTTAGCGAGGTGTAAATCATATGGTTTAACTCTTAGTGGGGTATATGATGAATTGATGATGTTTTTCTTTAAATTTCCTAAGTGTGAACATGATGAAAATGATTATAAATTCTAATTCCAAGTATAATGAAATTATACATCTATTTTATCCTATGGAAAAAAGCATATGTTCTTGGTTTTTCGTACACTTCTTGGGCTGATGTAATTTTCACTAGGATTACCAAGTAACTTCAAAACTAAGAGAATCAAGCAAGGTCACTATTAGGTTACTAAAAAATTACACTTTATGCTTGAAACTAGTTGTAAATATTCCACCTTAAAAATAGACATTAAAATAGTAAATGACTTAGTAAAAGTAAATGATTGAATAAAGGTAAACTTTATGAAGAAGTAAAACTATGCTGAGTGATATGCTGCAATGATGAAGAACAATCTCGATCTTTATTTCTATTCATGAATTGTGTCCAAGAACAATCCACTTGAATAAAAATTCTATGCAACTATAATTTACCACACTATAGTTATTCACTTTAACTCTAACTTTACAAAAACAAACTACAAGAATTTCGCTATGTGTTGGCACAAACTTGTTATTTTGATGTGATGGTGGATTGGTATTTATAGGCATGACCATGATCCATTATATTGTATCTATGATGATGTATGAAAAGCTACAATATCATAGTAAAATATGTTTCATTTGAATGGCTGGAGTGCTAGATCACCACCTAAAATATTTGACTTGCATAAGCATGAAAATTCATCCCTTACTACATGGCGCACATAGATTCGTGAGATTACAATTTTTTTCTGACTAGGATGGCTAAGTAAAGTAACATGTGCACCTTGGTCTAATCACACTAATTAGTTCTATCTAGTGATCATAAGTATTCTCAATGGACATTCCATTGATCAAGGCTCTACTTTGGACTCGTTTGGCACTCTCACATCTTCATCACATCTATAACTCACTCATCCATCATTGGTTGATTAGATGAGCATTCATAAAGCATATTAATTGGTTTTCCTACAACACACACATAAATAAAAAACTCTGTAAAGGAAAAGAAAATATCATAATTTATTTTCCATTAAGTTCAAAATGTATAAAATTCTAACTCAAAATACCAACTTTATTACATGCACAAATGAAAAATAGCAAAAAAAAAAAAATTACATGGCTTGGAGGATTTATTCTCCATGATTTATCCATGTCTATTATCTCATAGACCTCTAAGTGTTAAATTAAGCATTAGAAATCCTTAGAGACAAAAGATATTCCTTATGGTACAACAGTTATAATCCATAAAGTGTTCCATTTGGCTTAGTTGAATGACACATGCACATGGTGCTACTAGGCTAGAAAGGATCACAAAGTATTTTTTGGTAATTCATCCTTCTAATCTCATCTCTTCTACCAATTTCAAACTAAATGCCTTGGAAGATTAATTTGGGATTAGTTGTCCTCAACTAGGCTCTTCCCATGACAATAATAAGATTTTCTTTCATCTTGTTTTGTGACTTGATCACTAGAAAATTAGTGGAATACAAGAAAACTACAATAGAAGTCATTATATCCCACACCTGTTGCATGGCGTATGAGTAGGATTAGCCTATCAACTTTATCGAATGTTAAAACACTTAAGAGAAGAAATCCCCCAATCATGGTACTACTATAATAAGATGAGATTAACTCCTAAATAAAAGTCATAGAGAGCTAGTCAATGATCCTTTTTACCAATTTGAATTTTTACCATGGGACTATGAGGCTCTAATTTTTTTTAGGTAAATATCCTTCTTGCTCATGTAGCCACCATAGACATGGGAATGGTGATAACATCACCATTAGGTGTCATCTTGTTACCTATACTAGACATAGCTGTGGAACTTATCCTTGAAATAGAGATTACACTTTAGTTATGATTAGGGAATTTTGTCACGACCTTCTAAATATTGGTTTTCATCTAACATGAATGATATCCTCTCCATAAGATGGAGAGGATGATGTGGACCATGTCCTACAACTCTCATGTCTGTGCTTGTGATAGAATTTCCTGTCATGGAACCTTGAACTTCCCTTCATAGCCAAATCAACAAGAGATTGATAATATTGCTTAGATGCATACATGGAAGCATGATCAATACAATAGGAAATATTACTTAATTTAGCTTGCCTTGGCTATAGTTGACTAGGTATCCCACCTCTAATGGAACCAAGTAGTAAAAGCTACTGTTATTCTTGTTGTTAGAAAGCTTGGTTGGTAGGACTAATTGAAATAGGCATGTAGTATTGAGGTATTATTGATGGGGGCTGATAGGCACCTACTTATGCACCATGAATAGAGGAATTGACAAGAAGCACCATTTTTTTTACATAGAAGTTGGAAGATTCAATGGATTAGCACCCTAAGGATTTGGAGCTTGCCATTGTTGGTACTACTACATGGGTTGTGAACACACACCACTAGAATAGTAGGAACAGCCAAGGTATGAAGCCCTTCTTATTTTTTCACATATATTCAAAGCTCAAATAAACTTTATGATATGCTCATAAATCATTATTGGCCTATTGATTTGATTATCTCATGAGAATGATTAAATGCTTAAGGGTGAAAGAAGAAAAATATATTTTCCAAACTTTGAATGTTACAGTTCTAAATCTAATTTCTAGCATAAAGAAGGAAATGTAAAGTATAGTTTGAAAATTGTATTAATTTATCTAAATATTTTTCATGGTGTTTATTCTTTAATTTCATATTGAAGTCTTATGGTAGTCATTAGTCAAGTTTAATTTCATGTTACGGGGTCATGTTAAGAGTTAGAAGTTTTTATTTCAATAGTCATGTTATATTTTAAGTTAGGATAGCACAAGTTAGATGAAAAAGAACAAGATTTATGTCATGTATCCACTCTCAAATGCTATATGAGGAGATCAATGCCCTCATCTCAAACTTAATATGATTCCAAACATTGCATTTGTATGTTGATATCTTTTCATTGATAGAAGAAGAAGGGCTTTTTTGTACTAAAGTTTTCTCAAGATTTCAATTCTTCTTCTTTTCTTTGTTATTTCACAATGGGCTTATGTCATTAGCCATGCATTAGCTCATATTTCATAATATTTCATATCTAATTTCACAAACATTTCATAAATATCTCACATTTCACAATATGTTCTCGTTTCATAATTGAGTCCACAATTTCTCAAGCATTTTATAAGATTTCTCTTATTTAATCTTAAAAATTATTAGATCTATATGTTTGATGATTTAAATTGATGTTTTTGTCTAGATTTGAGCTTTTATCATTATTATTTCATAAATAATTCACTCAAATCTCTCTCATTTCTTAAGCGTTTTAAGTAATTATTATGGTTCTTCTTGGGATTCTTGGTAAGATTCACAAATTCTATTGCATGTTGTATTAGGAAGGTTAATTTGATCTTAGAAACCCTTCAGATCATAATTCTAGACATATGAGTTCCAAATATAAGTTCTTTGAGAAGAGAAACATTTATTCATAATTTCTTATTGCATGTTAGAAGAAGGGAAGAAACCCATACAAAATTGTCTCAAATCTCACTTAATTGACCTTACATGCAATGTTATTGAGTAGATTTGTCATTTCTTAGATGTTTTATGTCATGTTCATGAAGGTTTGGGCTTGGAGATGCCCTTAAATTGAAAATTTGAAGGTTGATTCTCTTATTGTTTTTTATCATTATATAGTCTATGATCCCATTGCAACTAAGAAGGTTACTGGTGCTAACTCTTAGACTTTTTACTTGTAAGAAAACTACAACTTACAAGAAAGTTACATTGATCACTACAAGTCATGACCATTGCATAGTACTAATTGTGAACCGTGACTCACAATGAAGACTAAGAACAAGGTGTTACAACTTGTGGCCAGCTTGTGATAAGAAGAAATTGCATACTATGATCCATGGTCAACTCATGGTTGATTCATGATAAGTCAAATTGTAGAAGAGAAAACCTCAAGTCTTTTGATGCTACCCTAGTTCTAAGAGCTTCCACCACCCATTCAACAATGCTCACTTTGACAATATGTAGCTATTTTTCAAAAACATATCATTATTTTCTAAATTACCGAGATCAATATTTACATTTAGTATAATATCTATTTTAATTTTATGGAATCAAAATTGAATAGATTTACTTCATACCTTACTCTTATCAAATTTTTTAGGATGGGTCATACATTATTCTACTAGCTTACTTCTCTTATATTTAAAAAATAATTTGTCTCCTCAAAAATTATATATTATAATGCATTTATAACAAAAATGAATGCCCATCAATTATTTAACAAAAATTTTTAGGAATGGAGAAATGCTGAATAATTGGAGAAAAATCTTTGTTGTTACTATTTAAAAAAATAAAGTAGACATGAAAAATTGTACAAAGTACAGAGGGATCAAACTAATGAGCCATACTATAAAGCTTTAGGAGAGCATCATAGAGCAACATCTCAAACTTGAATCAACAGTATCAGAAAATCAATTTGTATTTATTCTAGGATGATCTACTATAGAAGCTATTTTTTTAATACAATAATCAATGGAGAAATTTAGAAAGCATAGTTAAAAATCTAAATATGATCTTCATTAACTTAGAAAAAGCATATGACCTGAAAATATTACTTGGTGGCCCTTATGGAGGAAAAACATCCTTGATAAATATATTAAAGTGATTTAAGGCATGTATGAATGAGCTACCTCTAAAATTACAATAGTTTGTGGCCTAACATAAGATTTTCTAGTCAAAGTAGGTGTATATCAAGCATTTGCACTTAGCCTATACTTATTTTCCATTATTTTGGATAAAATACAAAGAGAATGCAAAATGAAATCCCTTAGTGTATGCTATTTGCAAATGATATTGTATTAGTGGATACTGTAGATTTTTTTTGGAAGTAAGAAGATTCAAAAGAAATTTTTATTTTATGAATTTTTGGTAGCCATATATATATAATTATGTGGGCAACCCAACTCAGAAAATTTGAATTTTTCATATTTTATAGTTGTAATATCTTCACAATCTAGATGAGTTTTTGGCTAATATTAGGCTTGTTATAAAGCTTGTTCTACAATCTATAATCATGTAAAATTTTCAATCAATTAGATATCATTTGATCATTCAAATCTAGCTTGAAAAAGGAGTATAGAATAAAATTGTTTAGTGTCTAGAATATGAATTATTGTTGTGCAAGATGAATATCCCTATGATCCTAGAGAGTTATAGAGTAAGTGAATACTTGATAGAAACATCTTTCAAAAATATATGTAGCTACATAATTTGGAATTAATTTGAGATGTTTTGATGGTTGGAAACTATTACATAAAGGTGACCCTGAATGTGATTATTTAACTTCTTTGATTAGTGGAAATTGATGAATATTATGAATTGATGATGGATGAACTTGTAAGGTGATAAATTGTGAAATCATGAATGGGATAGTGGATGATAAATAGGAAATGAGATTATTGAATAAATTGTAAAATTAGTGATGCAAGGACTGTAGATGATAAATAAGATAGAGATTATGGGATAAATTGAAAAAATTTTGTAATATATTCAATATTATCTATTCATTGTTCTCATACAAACATTATTTGGACTCATATTTGTAGCCAAATGATGGGACCATAATAGAATATAATGGAACAAGCCTATTTTATAAAAAATTGGGTTGAATATTCAAGAGACATGAGAGATTGGGGTCATTCTCTTATTACATCCATCCATTTATCTTTTAATAAAATTAAAAATAATAGAATTTTCTATTTTATCTTATGTGGTATAATAATTAAAATATAAATTACATGGCTTTGGTCCCTATTTTATAAAAAATGCTATTTTTGCTTCACTTGATCTTTGTCTTCTCTTAAGAATTAAGCTTTGACAAGGTGCTTTTACTATATTTTCACATGTAGATATGACCTTCTATTATCTTGAATTTGGATTGTTAAATTCATTTCTTTGTCTTAGTTCTAAACTGCAAGATGAGCATTTAGAATGAGTGGAGCAAGAGTTTTCAAAGTGCATACTAGAACCAACAAATATAACTCCAAAAAATGTTGTTGCTAAAATAGAGAAGTGCAGACATGCTATAGAATCAAAAGGCTTACAAATTAGCAAAAATATGATAGAATATATGGGATGAAATTTTAATAACAACATAAATAGTGGTGAAATAGAAATGATAATTCAAGGTAAAAGAGTCCTGATGAGAGTGGTTACTCTAGCAGTTATTCTAATTATTAGAATAGTTACTTTAGCAGTTACTCTAATTATTAGAGTGGTTACTCTAGCGGTTACTATAGTAGATATTCTAATTATTAGAGTGGTTACTCTAGCGGTTGCTCTAATTATTAGAGTTGTTGCTCTGAATTCTATAAATATAGTGCCCAGGCATACAATTGGGGAGAAGTCTTTTAGCAGTCAAGTAGCAAAACTTTTGTAGTCTCTTTGAAAGTTAGAGTATTTTCCAAGTGCTTGTAGAAGGAGGTCTAAGTGTGGATGGATCTTTATTTGAGCATTGTGTACTTGAGCACACCTTGTGTACATCAATAAAGATGAGCTCTTTGATTCATCCTTGCAACACTTGAGATTTTTTTTCTTACGCATTTATTTTATTTTATTTTCTTATGTATTTATTTTATTTTATGCACTTTATATTTTTGTTATTAGCACAAAAATTCATTTTGATCAATTAAAAATATCATTATATTACACAAGCACAACCACTTTGAGCATGTGTGTAATCCTTGGTAACTCAGTAACCATTAGCATTTGGTAATCCCAGCAGTGTTGCACTGGTTCAGGATGTGTACAGCAAGTGGGAATGGATGCTGGTGTTAGGATTATTTAGAACTTAGTTAATGAGTAGTTAAGTTAAATTAGTCACTTAGTTACTGATGGGATGGGATATCGCATGGGCCACAATATTGCGTACGTGATATCGTGTCAAAAGCTGCGATATCGCGTACATGATATAGCAACCCGTCACTAGTTCTATAAATAAGAGGTGGCTTTCTCTTGTTTTCCCATCTAGATCTAGACCTTAGCCAAAATCTTGCCATTTTTCCATTCCATAGTTAGAATAATTTTCATGTGCCCATAGTAGGAGTCTCAAAGTGAACAGTTCTTTATTCTAGCAATTTTGTACCTGAGCACACAATTATGTACGACAATAAAGATAAAATTTTGGATAAACCTTGCAGCATATGGACTAAGCTAAATAGGAATTTAATTATTGTTAATTTTTAAATGCTTTATTAAGGACTTAATCTCTCTCAACACTCAACTCTCATAGTTAAGTGCATTCTGTACGATCGCTTCTAGCATGTGCATTACACTTGGTAATCCTAGTAATGAATAGCATTTGGTAATCCCAATAGCATTGCATCAGTTTATGGTGTGAATGGCAAGTGGGAATGGATACTGACGCTAGGATGATTAGAGCTTAGTTAGTGAAAGTTAGTTACTTAGTCTCTTCATCCTTTCCCCTCTTAGCATAGGCAATAAAAAGATAAAAGACATAAAAATCATGTACCTCAAGTTCACTTAAGCATACAACCATCACAAATACAAGTGAGCTTGGGAAGATAGTGATTGATTAACCTTAATTGTTCCATAAGGTGCGTAAGCACTTAGTCTTTGGAGTTCAACTGGATTGTGTGTGAAAATGCTCGTATTCATATGGTTGAGTGTAGGGGTACCTTGCCGCTCATCATTGGTGCCATTGTCGGGGACTTAGTTGTTTGTGCGCTAAGTAGAACATAGGATATCATTCACATCATTGGGAGCTAGAAAGAATCCTTAAGGTTAATCAGAAGAAAAATGAAACAATGGTCAATAGCACATTGACAAGATAACAATGTCTTCTTCTTCTCATAAAAGCACTTCATCACCTAGGGACCACATAAGAGACAGTCAGTGGCACAACATACATAACCAAGAACTGCAAGTTCCTCAATAGTATTAGGTAGTGTATACTCATCACGATGAGTATATACCAAATTTTACCTTTATCCTCCATTAGGATGAACAAATGCATTGGCGAGACTTGGAAGGTAACATAGTGTTAGATCATGCAGTCCCTAACATGCTCCTTCGTGCTCTTGCACAAATAGGCATGATGTAGCTATATGCTGAATATGTTGCATGTGATGATGACACAAGGGATTACCATCCCGTAGTGGAGCAACATTTAAGGGACTCATAGTAGGAGAGCTACCATACATTGTTGAAGGGTAAAGGGCCCCACAACATCGCACATGTCCTAAGAAAAATTGGAGATGGTGAACCAGTTATAACAGGTTTCCCATTGAATGATGTTCCCTCTCCTAACAATGGTGAGGAGGTGGGGTATCAGAACCTACACTCCATGATTCATAACCCTGGTTTTGATCCCCATGAACACCAGGTGTTCAATGAGGGAACACAAACCCATGACAAGGACGAGCATTCGGATCATCATCACGATCAGGACCTTAACCACCAAAGAGAAGGTAAGAAACATCATCATGGCAATGGTTCCCCTTCTTCTTCACCTTCATTGCATCATTCACCCTCTCCTTCCACATCAGGGCGTAGTCACAAGGAACACAACCATAAGGATAAAGGTAAGCATAATGAGAACCCTCGATGAGAGAGTCGAGAGCGAGGACAAGGACATTTGAGAGAATCAAGGCATGGAAGAAGGGAAAGTAGGGAATCGCGTAGGCATCATAGACGCCATGAGAGAAATGACAATGAAGAACCCCTACTAGCAACTTGGAGTATGTTAGACGTTATGGAGATTGTGAGAATATCTATAAGGCACCAGAAAGATAGCTGGATCAAAAGACTAGGCATGAATAATATCCCACGGTTTGAGGGAGTATACAACGCTGATCCGTAGAACCATCTATAGGCATTCCATGATGCCTATGTCTTGAAGAATATTGAAAACAAGTGGCAGAAGTTAAAGCTATTGCCAAGGACATTCATAAAAGAAGCAGAAAGCTGGTACCGGTCCTTAGAACTAGAATCCATTAGATGATGGAGTACGATGCTAGAACTATTTAACGATAAATATCAAATGTACTCCAGAGTGTCCAACTTGTAGAAATAGATCCAAGGATGGAAGTAGGGTAATCATGAATCCTTGGATGTTGCCATGGGCTGATATTATGCACTATTACATCATTTCCCGGGCCATGGTTATGCACAATGGGATCAACTTTGTCATCTCGTAGATGGGCTTAGGCATGAAACTAGGAGAACCCTAAGCTTAGATCACATGAGGTGCATAGATTGTTGAAGCAAGTAGCTAAGGAAGAAGGGGAGCTATGCAAAAGAGAAAGCATGGAAGAATATAACTATGATCCTTCCCTTTGAAAGAAGGGAGTGAGATTCTGTGAGGAGGAGGATGAGTCACCACTTGAAGAGTTGGTGAATAGAAAAACCTTGCCACTTCAAAAGTTGATAACTGAAGTGTCAGCTAAGGTAGAATAAATGTGGGACTCCTTAGATAGTATATTTAAAACCGTTCTCAAAATTGTAAAGGAGTCTAAGGAGCGAAGTAGTGACTATGATAAGAAAAAGAGGAGAGACTTAGACCATGCACGTAACAAAGGTAAGGGAAAAATTACTATCATTGATGAGGTTGTGGACTCTGATACAAACAATGACAGTGGATGTGAGATCTACCAATATGACCATTCAAAAGAATGTTGCCCAATAATCTCACATCTACAAGAGTTCGGGGTGGATGCACTCAACCCAAGACTTAACAAATGGAAAGCACCCTGAAGGTTATCTTATCCCAAAGGTAACCCAAGGTAGTTCTACTAACCCTTAATGTATTATCCAAGTGGAACTCCATCACAACCTATCGAGCAACACTAGTAGTGGCAATACCCATAGTCATGGGGGATGCCATTGCCTAGGTAACAATACCCTTATTGGCAACTAGATCCATATGGCTATTACGTGCAGCAGCCGGTTTCTCTAAGTGACTCTATCAGTCACATGACCCCATAATGTCACTACCAAGCTTGGGAGTTTTATAGAACTCCTTCTCCTAAGAGAGACACACCACATGCATACCCTCCTCCAAACCCATCTGCAACTCTTACACCAATGGCTCCACTACCAACAGCTCCAACAATGCAAGGGGTATTTCCCACTCAACCGCAACAACCCAATGTCATGAGGGCTTCAAATCCTAATTCATAGTTGGTTCTAACAATTTTATGACAAAAAGATCCTTCTTCAGAACCAAAAATCCAACTAAGCCCTCACCATCACAAGTGGTTGAACATCTAAACACCTCCATATCAAATAAAGTTTCAGGATCTCCTTCGACCTAAAAATCAAGCTTAACACACACGATTATGTTAACACATGTCGTTACTGACTAGATTAAGGTGGGCCACCTTCCTAGGAAATTCTCTGATCCTAGAAGTCCCCTAATCTATCTCCAAGGATCTTCTTGACTCAGGTTCTAAAGTCAAATTAATCTCACAATAAATGTATAAAGCCTGGAACCTGCCTCCACTAAAGAAGAGCAATATTCCCTTAGAGCTAGTTGACCAGTCCATCATTATTCCCTTGGGATTGGTGGAGGATGTTGTTACCACTATGTGTGGGTGGTCATGCCCAGTTGATTTCCTAATGATCGAAGTTAACAATAACAAAGGGGACTTCCCAATTATAATGGGGAGGGCATGGCTCAGTACCATAAATGCATGCCTAGGAATCTGTGATCTTTCCCTAGAAATATCTAAGAAAAATACTTATGAAAAGATTGAGAAGAAGAAAGTTCCATGCATCATATACAATGATACAAAGGATTATGACATACAGGAATGTTCAACACTTCTTGTATGCAACCAGTGTGCCCAAGAGACCAACATACAAAAGTTCTTGTATGTAGCAACCACACAACAATGAAACACCCAGTGGTTGATAGCTAATAAGAAGAGCAACTTACCAACATGCATGGAACTAATTGGGGGAACAACTTGCAACCACAACGAAAGAATAGATACATTGGAGTATGAGCATCGCCAACTTCCAACCCTTAATCTAAAAACATCAATTGGGAGAAGTTGGATACTTTTGAAGAATTAAAATAAGTGCTCATTATTTTAGATCTCTCCCTTTCAATTTAGTCATGAGAGAGATGGCCACCTATGCTAATCAATTGAGGCTCTAAGTTCCGTTTTAAGTTTTTTTCTTACACATTTTTGTTTTACAAATTTCTTTAACTTTTCTTGTTTTTGTTTTGCAACATTGTTCATACCTTTTCTTCTTATTGGTGTCTGTGTGTTATCCATTTTGCTAAGTTTGTCACCCAATAAAGTGCTCCTGATGATGGTATGAACTATACTCTGTTGGTTGTTAATGTTTGGTTTTTACCTTTAAGTTACAATGTTGATACTAAGGTATGGTTCTTTTGATATAGCAGGCAATGAGTCCACATCATCCATACATCCATAAATTTCTATGGTCTTTCTTAGCTTGGAATTGTACAATCCCTTTCTTCAAAATAATAAAAACTATCAATGAACTAGTAACTGGGCATTTCTCAAACTAAGGAAGGCCTCAAGGATTGAAAAGTGTATGACTTCAAGGGGATTTGATGCATTTGTGTTGGCCATTCTCTTGGGTGCTTGGATGTTTTCTTCTTGAGTTTTTCTTACTGTTCTGATGTTACTCCAATATTGGGAAGCTGACCAAATAAAAATAATAAGTCTTTGCATGGTGTGGTTCTCATGCAAAAAAAGAAGAAGAAGAAGAAGTGGAAATTCAAAGCACACCCCTTAGATGAAATAATCACTTGGGCTACAAGCATTGGTTATGAAACTAAAATAAACATGTTCCCTCTAACTAAGGTCCTTCTCGCTTCCTACTTTCTTCTCTTTCATTTCGTTGGAATGGTGGTGACTCTTTGGTGAAGGCATTCTTATCACTCTAGGAGGATGGATTAACTGAATGTATTAATGCGAAGTCACTAGATGTGGATGGTTCGAGGATGGATTTGGAATGAGATCTACCAAGTTACATTAATCATTAATACATAAGGGGTTGTACATCACCTTATTCTTGAGACTTCATTCCATCCTCTTCTTTCCATCATTCTTCCTCCATTGTTCACCTCATTGACGGTTGTATCAATAGTGTATATTTTGGTTAACGCATTGTTTTCTTTTTGGTAAACTCTTGTGGTTAAGACTTTAACTCTTACTTTCAATTGACATTTCCAGATTCTATGAACTCTTTAAATGTGGGAATGTCAGGGCATTAAGGGCATGAGCCTACTTTGGGGAGGACCCACTGGCATTCCTCTTTGGTGCATCATTTAATTTCTTTCCCTTAAACATTTTTGTAATCAACTTTATTTTGTTTATTTTCATCTTGACATCCGTTTCATTGATGTTATAGTTGTCTCTTTTTCTCCATCTTTCTTATTCCTTTTCTTTTTCCATTCTATTGCTATTGGAGGTTTTCTCTTAGTCATGGGGGTCCTAACCCAATTTTTTTGATTTTCTCCTAACCCCTACACCTTCGGTAGTCACCAATATTATATCTCCAGAATCTGTAATTAGCCATACCACAACTTAGCCAATGGACCTTTCATCGAAGCAAGGTATCAATTGCATTGTGATTCATTTGCCCTTGTTAATATAAGACTGTGTTGTATATGCATATGGAAATCATACAACAATGGATTGGATCTGGAGGGAACACTTGGAATGGATCAGTGCTGAAGTAGTTATGTAAGGAATAAGATTGATGGCATGCTTATGGATGGAAAACGAAAGGCACAATCTTGGCATTGGTAGCAATAGATTTCTTCTCTCTCTTCTCTCTCAACTGCCAAATAAGGCCTGATGTCAAATGTGTAAAGTGTTCACTCTTGTTGTCATGAATACTAATTTTGTCATTCTTTGTAATGATGATCCATTCACATGTCATCCCATTTACCACTAGTCTCATCCTAGTCAATAATCCCATACCTTTCCAATATTTTGTAAGGAACTCAAGGACGCGATATTGCATGGGCCATGATAATTTCCATGTGCCCGTAGTAGGAGTCTTAAAGTGAATATATCTTTATTCGAGCAATTTTGTACCTAAGCACACAATTGTGTACAACAATAAAGATGAACTGTTGGATAAACCTTGTAGCATATGGACTAAGCTAAATAGGACTTTAATTATTGTTAATATTTAAATGCTTTCTTAAGGACTTAATCTCTCTCAACACTCAAATCTCATAGTTAAGTGCATTCAGTACGACCACTTTGAGCACGTGTATTAGGCTTGGTAATCCCAGTAATGAATAGCATTTGGTAATCCCAATAGCGTTGCATTGGTTTAGGGTGTGAATGGCAAGTGGGAACGGATACTGATGCTAGGACGATTAGAGCTTAGTTAGTGAAAGTTAGTTAGTCTCTTCACCCTTTCCCCTCTTAGCATAGGCAATAAAAAGATTAAAGACATAAAAATCATGTACCTCAAGTTCACTTAACCATACAACCATGACAAATACAAGTAAGCTTGGGAAGATAGTGACTGATTAACCTTAAGTGTTCCATAAGGTGCGTAAGTACTTAGTCCTTGGATTTTGACCGGATCGCACATGAAAAAGCTTGTATTTGTATGGTTGAGTGTAGGGTTACCTCATGACTCATCAGTTACCTCTCTCCTTCCTTACTAGTGCAAGACATAAAAAAATAAAAGCTATAAAAAACATATGCCTCAAGCTTACTTAACCATACAATCGTGACATACAGGTAAGCTTGGGAAGACAACGATCAACCAATCCATCCTTGTTCCACAAGGGTACATAAGCACTTAGTCCTTGAAAATCAATTGGATCGTGTGTGAAACACTCATATTTGTATGGTTGAGCATAGGGGTACCTTGCTGCTCATCATTGGCACTATTGCTGAGGACTTAGTTGTTTGTGCATTGAGTAGAACTTAAGAAATCATTCATATCATTGGAATGAACCCTTAGGGTTGGTTGAGAAAATAATAAAAAAGAATACATTACACACTGGACAAACAAGTATATCTCATTCTTCATACAAAAGCACCTCACCACCTATGTTAGAAATAGGAAACAGTCAGCGGCGTAATACACATGAAGTTGATCTGCTAGTCCCTTAATAAGTTTGAGTGGTATATATTCATCCCAATGAGTATATACCAAACTTCACCTTTATCCTCCATTAAGATGAACAATTGTGTTGGTGAGACTTAGAAGGTAACATAGTGTTACCTCCCAATTGTTCAGTCCCAAGCATGCTTCTTCATCCTCTCACACGAATTGGAATGCTACACTTACATGTAGAATATGTTGTGCAAGATCATGACTGGAGAGAATACCATTCCACAGAGGCACAAAATCAAAGGGACTTGTAATAGGAGAGACATCATAAGTCTTTGAAGGGTAAGTGGTGCTAAGATGCCCCACATGTCTTAAGCAAAAATGAGGGTGGTAAACCTACCTTAGGCAGTCACCCACATAACGATGTTCCTTCCCTTGAATTTGGCCAAGGGGTTGTCTATCAGGATCTTCATTCCACTATTTATAACCCAGGTTCTGATACCCATGGGCACAAAAGGTCTAGAAAAGGGACATGAACTCATGATAAAGGTGGACATTCTTATCACAATCACGATTGGAGTTGAGACTGTAGAAGAGAAGGTAGCAGACACTGTCATGGTGATGGTTCTCCTTCTTCTTCATCTTCATCATTTCCTTCACCCTTTCCTTCAATATTTAGACATGATCATAAAGAAAAAGACCATGTGGATAAAGGAAGGAAAAGTGGAAGTCATAGACGAAATAGCCAGGAAAGGGGACAAGGGCACTCTAGAGAGTCTCGACATAGAAGAAGGGAGAGTAGGGAACAATGTAGGCATCATAGATGCCATGGACGAGATGATCACGATGAACCCCTCCTTGCTATTGAAAGTATGCTGGACATAACTAAGGCTATTAGAATTCCAACAAGGCATCAGAAAGATAGTAGGATCAAGAGATTAGATATGAACAATATCCCATGATTTGATGGGGGATACAACGCTGATCCTCAAAATCATTTACAAGCATTCCATGATGCGTGTGCCTTACAAAACCTAGAGAACGAATAACAAAAATTGAAGTTCTTCCCACAGATATTAGTTAAAGAAGTAAAAAGCTGGTACTAGTCTTTAGAACTGAAATCCATTTGTAGGTGGAGTATTATGTTAGAACTATTTCATGACAAGTATCAAATGTACTCCCAAGTGTCTAACTTGTAAAAGAAAATCCAAGGATAGAAACAAGGAGGACATGAACCCTTGGATGCTGCCATGGATTGATACTATGCATTGTTACATTGTTGTCCTAGCCATGGTTATTTGCAAAGGGATCAACTGTGCCATCTCGTAGATGGGCTTAGGCATGAAACATGAAGAACCATTGGGACTTATGCCCAAGGAAGACCATCTAAGATTAGGTCAAATCAAATCCAAAGATTGTTGGAGAAATTTGCTAAGGAAGAAGGTGAGCTACAGAAGAGAGAAACTATGGAATAGTATAACTGAGATCCTTCCCTCTGGAAGAGGGTAGTAAGATTTTGTGAGGATGAAGAAGAGTCACCACTCAAAGAGATGGCGAATAGGAAAACTTTGCCTATCCAAAAGATGACATCATAAGTTTCAACAAAGGTATACCAAATGTGGGATTCCCTAGATAATAGATTTTAAACTATTCTTAAAATAGTAGAGGAGTCTAGAGAGCAAGGTAGTGATAGCGAAAAAAGAAAAAAAAGAGAATTTGAACATGCACGTAGCAAGGGTAAAGGCAAAGTTGCCATCATTGGAGAGGTTGTGGATTCAAAAACAGACAATGATAGTGGATGTGAGATATGTCAATATGCCCATCCTAAGGGATGTTGCCCTGTAATCTCACATTTGCAAGAGTTTGGGATGTATGCACTCGACCCACGATTGAACAAACAACAAACACCCCAAAGGTTACCTTACCTTTAAGGTAACCCAAGAAAGTTCCACCAACCCTTAACGTATTATCCCAGTGGAACTCCACCACAATAGATTAAGCAATATCAATAGTGGAAATGCCCACAATCATGGGGAATGCCACCACCAAGGCAATAGTATCCTTATCAGCAACCTAACCCATATGGATATTACGTGTAGTAGCCAATCTCCCCACGTGACTCTACTGGTCACGTCACTCCTCAACCTCACTACCAAGCCCATGAGTATTATGGGACTCCCTCTTCTAGAGGTGATATTTTGCAATAATATCATACTTCTCATCTAGCCACATCTCTTCCACCAATAGCTCCACTACCACCTGCTCCCATGATGCAAGGTGAAATCCCTACCCAGCTACAACAATGTAATGCCACGAGGGTTGTTAACTCTCAACCTACTATTGGTTCCAATAACCACATGAAGAAAAGACCTTTCTTTAGAACCAACAGTCCAACCAAGCCCTTGCAATCACAAGTGGTTGATTCCTTAGATGCCTCAGTATCAATCAAAACATCAGAGCCTCCTTCAACCTAATCAACGCACTCAATGCATACAGTCATGCTAACACATGCATACAATTATTGTACCTAAAAAGGGAGGTACATGAAGGGTGTGAATAGCTTTTAGGATACTAAATATGACAATATTCAAAGATCTCTTTCCATTACCATTTGTCGACTAAGTCTTAGCCACCATCGCAGGGTATCACTATTACAGTTTTCTGGATGGATATAGTGGATATAACCAAATACAAATAGCCCCAGAAGAAAAAGCCAACACTATGTTCACCAATCCTTGGGGAACTTTCTCATACAAACAGATGTCATTTGGCTTGTGCAATGCCCTTGCAACATTTCAATAACTAGTTCTAAGCATATTCCAACAACGAATAGGGAATGGCATGGAGGTCTTTATGGATAACTTCTCCACTTATGGAGCAAACTTTGATCAAGCCTTGGACTAGTTGGAGAAAGTGTTAAAAAGATGTGTAGAAACCAATCTGAGGCTCAATTGGTAGAAAAGCCATTTGATGGTCCAAGAAGGCATAGTACTAGGGCACAAAATCTTACACACAGGGATAGAGGTAGAGCTCAAGAAAATCAGAATTATCCAACGAATTACTCATCAATCGGAAATTGTGAAAGATATTTGGTCATTCCTTGGACATACTGGCTACTATAGGAGATTTATTGAGAATTTTTCAAAGGTTTCCAAACCATTGGTGGAATTAATGAAAAAGGATGTACCTTTTGAGTGGACTAGGGAATGTGAATTAGCTTTCCAAACTCTGAAATAGAAGCTAGTAGAAACACCCATTCTACAAACTCCTAACTAGTCCAAACCATTCCCTATCATAACTGATGTGTTTGACTAAGCTTTAGGATTTGTACTTACATAGTTAGATGACCAAAAGAGTCCTTATTACATCCACTGTGCAAGTAGAAGTATCGCTGGTGCATAACTTAACTACACTACCATAGAGAAAGAATTAATGGCTAGTGTTTGCACTAGGAAAGTTTAGACACTATGTATTGGGATATAAAGTATATAAACATATAGATCATAGTGTAATCCGGTTCCTTATGAATAAGCCAATGGTAAGCCCTTGTATCATACAATGGCTTGTAATCTTACAAGAGTTCGATTTAACGATGATCAATTGCAAGGGCACCGAGAATGTAGTTGCTAATCATTTAACTTAGTTCTGATGGGACAATAAAGAGGATAAGTATCCAATTTTTGATCATTTCCCTAATGAATTCCTCTTTACTGGTGTAGTGAATAATAAATCACCCACAAAGACAAACTGGTACAGTAGCATTCTTACTTATCTCCTCAGCCAACAAACACCACAACTGTTAAACCTTAAGAAGAAACAACAGTTTCTTCACTGAGCCAAGTACTTTATGGAGATCAATGGGCAACTTTACAAAGTGTGTCCTGATGGCTTGGTTCGATGGTGTGTTCCCAATATAGATCAACTACAAGTTCTCCAAGATGCTCATGAGGGTCCTTGTAGGGGTTATTATGCTAGGAGATGAATGACCATCAAGATCCTACTTGCAAGATATTATTGGCCTACATTATTTTAGGATGTCCATCATTTCATCCAATCTTATGAGTGTTGTCAACGTGATGGGGGAATGACTACAAGAATGGAGGATCTCCAACAATGGATTCAATCATTAGAACCCTTTGACATTTGGGGAATTGATTCTATAGGGCTGATTACACCAAAGTCCAATGGAAAAGCTTATATTATTGTTTCCGTTGATTACCTAACAAAATGGGCCAAAGAAGCTACTGTTAAAGATTATACATCATCTATAGTTGCACAATTTGTTCAATAAAAAATCATAAATAGGTTTGGTGTGCTATGTGGACTTATTTTAGACAATGGTACACACTTCACAGGTGAAACTTTTCAGAAATTAATGCAACGCTTAGGGTTTGAGCATAAATTGACTACACCATACCACCCCCAAGAGAACAGTCAAGCAGAAGTCACCAATAGGGATATTACGAAGATATTGACAAGAATCATTAGCAAGTTTAGGTGAGACTGGAGCACTAAACTGAATGAAGCTCTTTGGGCATACCACTCCACATGGAAACTCCCTACAAGCTACTCTCTCTATGAGTTAGTGTACGATAAATTACCAACTCTTGCCATTCAAACTGAGCTCCGTACACTATCCACGACATGCGACCTTAACCTTGACCTTGATCTAGCACAAAAACAATGGTTAGTAACCCTTAACTTGCTAGATGAAAACTGATTAGCTGCCCTATCATTTAATGAATTGCACAAGGCCTTCAATAAATAGTGTCATGACCTAAGAATTAGGAAAGTTAAATATCAGCCAGGAGATAAGGTTCTCTACTGGAATCCCACACATGTGTCACAACGTACTAAATTTCAAACACTATGGGAAGGACCTTATGTTATTTATGCAACTTTTCCTTTAGGGGCCATGACAATATACAAACCTGAGAGCCCAAATAAGAAACTTTTGGTCAACTTGCAACAAACCAAACCTTTTTAGGAGCTTAGGACAACCAGTACACATGCTACCTCTCTTGATGGACAACCCTGCTTACTATTTTGAATCTCCTTCTTCTAACTTAGTCTTGAGGGAGATGGCCACCTAAGCTAACCATTTTAGGCCGTCAGTTCGTTTTAAACTTTTGTTTTACACATTCTTTCAACTTTTCTTATTTTTGTTTTACATCATCGTTCATGTTTTTACTCTTTCATTGTTTGCTTGATTTACTTTTATTCATCATCTAATAAGTGTTCATGATGGTGGATTGAATTATATCATATTGATTACTAATGTTTGGTTTTTACCTTTGAATTATGATGCTAATATTAAGGTATGGTTCTCTTGGTAAAATAGGTAATGAGTCCACGCTGTCTACTCATCCATACAAATCTATGGTCTCATTTGGCTTGAAACTATACAGTGTTCTTTTTTCTAAGTAAACTTGTTAATAAATTAGTGGCTGGGTATTTTTTAAACCAAGGAAAGACTCAAAGGATGAAAAGGGTATGACTTCAAGGGGATTCGATGCATTGGTGCTGGCCATTCTCTTGGGTGCTTGCATGTTTTTTCTTAGGTTTTCCACCATTTTGACATTGTTCAAATATTAGGAAGATGAGTGAATAAAAATATATCTTTGCATGTTGTGGTTCTTATGCATAAAAATTAAGAAAAAAAGAGTAAAAAAAGAGAAAAATGTGAAAATTCAAAGCACACCCCTAGACATAATAAATCAATATGGGCTACAAGCACTAGTTATGGCACTAGAAAGACATGTTACCCATGCCTAAAGGTTCCCTCTAACTTCCTGCTTCCCCATCTCACTCTCTTTGGGATGGGGATGACTCTTTGTGGAAGCATTCTTGTTGCTTTAAGTGGATGGATTGGTCAACTGTGTTGATGCAAGGTCACTAAATGTGGTTTGTTTGAGTATGGATTTGGGATGAGTTCTACTTAGTTACATTAACCATAAAATACATAAGAGACTTTACACAATCTTGTTCTTGGGATTCCATTCCATTCTCTCCTCTCCATCTTTCTCCCCATTTTCCCACTTTATTGCTGGTCCTATCATTAGTTTGTTTCTGGGTTGATGCATTGTTTTTCATTGGTGAATTTTGGCCATGTGCTGGTGGGCTTCGTTGCTTTATAACGAGACAAATTATTTAAAAAGTTGAACAAGCATCCATCTGTCATCATGCTCATAACTCATGACCCATGACGATGACCCTCATAGATATGAGAAAAAGAGCAAAAACCAACAATGAACAATAAACACACGTGAATGTGTGAGTCATGGCGGAACCTTTGACACTCTCAAAGGCAGGTGAATCCATGCAAATGCAATGTCTTCCTCCCAAAGGCAGGAATCCATGCAAATGCAATGTTTTCCTCCCAAAGGCCGTTGTATGACCCATACTTGCCCCTTCGGCCTTCAGTTACCATAGTAGCCCTTTTGTGATTTCCGTGTGTTCGTTTATTCATTTGTACTCCCTTGTTTTCTGTGGTCCGTCTCACATGCACCATCGTATGACCCATACTTGCCCCTTCGGCCTTCGGTTACCATAGTAGCCCTTTTGTGATTTCCGTGTGTTGTTTATTCATTTGTACTCCCTTGTTTTCTGTGGTCCGTCTCACACGCACCGTCGTATGACTCATACTTGCCCCTTCGGGCCTTCAGTTACCATAGTAGCCCTTTTGTGATTTCCGTGTGTTCCTTTATTCATTTGTATTCCCTTGTTTTCTGTGGTCCGTCTCATGCTGATGCCATGAATCTTGATTGCTTGCTAAAATGCAGACATCCCAAGAACTAAAAAGTTAAGAACAATACGAGGCAAGGCAAGGCGACCATTTCAATGTATATGTACAAATCTAGATAAAATCTCATTGAAAATTATGAAATATGTACTTATTGCGAATTTAATGCACCTCTGTATGCACTCCACAGTTCGTCAAAATTTATCCAGAATCAGGAATCTCCGGTGCATAGCTGGAGATGGAAAACATTCTCTCTTTTGGAACAATTCATTTTCGCGACTTGTCTAAATTGCTATATTTTCGGGCACCAACGGTGAAGATAATAGCATCGCACTGTATGGTAGATGTGCTATCTTGGATGATGGATTACAAACCTCATCGGCAAGAATGCAGCTTATTGTATATATTGCCTTCTTGAATATGATGGGTTCAACGAAGAACCAAGGAAAGCACTTTGTAACAGCAACTGGTACAGGTTAATTCTGGAGGAGTTGACAGTTTCCTTGGCAACCCCAGCCTTGCCCACCTGGAACAAAATTCTGAAACCAGCAGCATATGTTGCAATTGCTTTGTTAACGCTTCCTTCTGTTCCTAATTGGATTGGTTAAGTTTTCAGCCCGAAATGCATAGAGAGCATACTTGACAATCTTTCATCATAAACACTAGCAACGGAAATCGTCTTTCTTCTAAGCTTACTCTTGTCTCATGGCTTCATGGGGCAAAGCCACGTTGCTCAGTTGGGTAGCTTTTTTATGGTGAGTTAAATTTCTGTAATCGGACAATATATCCTATCTTATATGGGGCTTAATGGCGGGCACAACAAAAAGATAGGCATGAGCAACAAGACAAAACAAATTAGTATGACAGAAATATGTTACTAGAAGAGATACATTATGTTATGTTACCAAAGATACATTATGTTATGTTACCAAAAGAGATTAAACTTGACGTGGCTTTATTTCAAATGAGAAAACAACGGCAGATTGCAAAGAAAAAGAAAAAAGAAAAAAAAAAACTAGACAATAAGTCTATAAACTAAAGTTAGCACATTACTATTTTAAGTCACTGAAAATCACTGGAAGATTAAAGAAGAAAAAAAATCAATAAAAGAAATTGCAAATAAATCAAAATGTAGTTTTATAGAAGAAAATGGGGAAAAAAGAGAGTAAAACATTCAGGTAGCCTAGGTAGCCCAAGTAGCACACACCATTTTGTTAGGACAAGGTGAGGATGATGACAACAATATGCTATAAGTTTTGAAAATATCATTCATGTTATGAGTTTTTAAAATATCCTTTAAAAAATTACTGAGTGTTTTGCTATAAGTTTTGAAAACATTGTTAAAAAGATTACCGAGTATTTTGCTAGAGCTTTGAAAACATCATGAATGTGTGCAGGAATCAACCAAATTTGTAACTGATATTGAATTGAAACTAAATTTCTTGTGGTATTTTGTTATGGGTTTTTGTTGGTACATTACCCAGTTATGGCAGGAGAGGATGAAGTGGTTGGTGTTGCGGCTGCGGTTCCAAAATGGATGGTTCTGAGAGAGACGACATGAACATAATCGGCCATGAAGTTATAGAGGGACATGTAAGTATGATCATGTTTGTAGAGATAGCTCACCATCATTACCACGTTGAATGGCAGCAAAGATAAGTGAGCTTGCACTGGATCTTTGGTCAGGAAAGGGTTGTTTCCCAACTCTATCTCGTGGATGAAGTGACCTTTTGTTGTATATATGTTCTTGCATGACCCGTTGTGCACCACCAGAGGCTCTCCTTTCGCGTAAATATATATCTTAAACTGCTTCCCGATCTCTTTGTAACTCTGGTAAATTTTAATCCACTGTAAGCAACACACACCACACATAAAAACTATACTTTCCCAGAGAGGCCAATGAAAAAAGTTCTCAATGGGACAACATAAATCACATCACCAATAAAAAGTAAAATAGGCTAGAAATGCTAATAAAAAATTTCTCAATGTGGATAGTATGAAAGATGACTAGAAAAAAAAAGAAGATCCTTCTATTTCTCATTTCTCTTTAACAATATTTCCTAATCATACCTCTTTCTACTCTACTCCCTTCACTATACCTATCAATGATAATGATATTGATAGCAAGCATTTTTATAATGTATATCTGAATAATGATGTAAGCATCCTCACTTCTTTTTCACGGGAATCCCATTCCCATGCCTACTACATTAGTCCCTTTAAATGAACATTAGATACAAGTTATCTTTGAAGCAGTGGCAAATGACTACATCCAAAAGAAGATCTCTTATTCCAAACCTATATCTCTAAATGATGTTCTTCAAGCTACTAGATGAACTGAAGAAACTGCTATTCAACTTGGACACTTTGAGTTCTTATCCATTAGGAACCAAGAATCATAAGCATTTAAACAAGAGAAGTCATCTCAATCACAAACCATGCCAACAATACTCCATTATCTCCAAGCTACAATAGTTATGGTAGTTCCTTCTATCACTTCCACTCCACAACTCCATTCTAAATCAAGTTAAACTATACCTCTTATAGCCACTCTAATGATAAGTAATGGTTAAAAACATCCTCCATAATGAAGGACTCCAAAGGACAAGTCTAAATATTTTATGTTTCCCATAAAACACTCTGTTGTTTCTAAATCTTTACATAACAAATAGAGAATACAATGAAAGTGGATATTATATCATATAAAAGCTAGATTTAGATGTATAAAGATCATTACTATGGATCCTTCCTGATGAGTGGTGAGTATACCCTACGTTCAACCATATGAATTACAAAAGATCATGTGCAATTTGGTTGAATTTTACAGACCTTAAGTTCCCATGTACACTAATTCTAAGAAGTGAAATCTAATCATGATGATCATTATCTTCCCAACTACACTTATGGAACTTAGTTGTATGGTTAAGTGTAATTGAGAAACATGATTTTTATTATTTTATATTTTATTCACCTACGATTAATAACAAGTTAAAACTTAATTTATGAACCAATTTAACTAATTTGATTGCTAATTAATAACTAACTATCCTAACATAAGCATCCAATCCCACTTTTCGTACACATCTTGAACACATACAACATTGTTAGGTTACCAAGCATTAAGCACTGCTAAGATTACCGAGTGTTGTATGTTATGCTCAAAGTGGTCATACTTATGTGTTTAATCTATTTAGCTTAATTAATTAATCAATTGAAATTTAGTTTAGCTTAATTAATTACATAATTAATGAAAATAGTAAATGTAGAAATAAATCATTAATATACTCCAATTATTGCAAGGTTTGATCAAAAGGCTTATCTTTATTACTATTTACATTGGTGTGCTCAGGTACATCAGTGTTGGAATAAAGATCTATACACTTTCTGACTCTTGCTACGAGCACTTAGAAAAATATTCTAACTCTCCAATGTCAAAACTACAAGAGCTCTATTATAACTATGAGAAGACATATGTCCAAACCATGTGCCCAAGCACTATATTTATAGGCTAACATATATCTTATGATATAAGATATCTGACATTGCTTCTTGAGACCTGATATCAAGTATCTGGTATTAAGACTCTGATATCAGAGCTAGGAAAAATACGGTTCATCACAAAACTAAATGAAAATGTGTTCTCAAGTGAACAAAAGAAGGAACAAGTCCCTTACAAAATATTGGGAAGGTGTGAGATTATTGATTGACATGCAAACTAACTTAGATGAAATGGATATATTCTAAGTGCCCAAGTGTACAAATTTACAATCTTTTATAAAATTGGATGTTCATGACAATAGAATTGAACTCCCTAGCTAAAATTAACATCCAACTACTTTGGTAGTTGAAAAGAAAGGGAGAAGATTCAATGATCATGAAGGATCCTTATCACATGGTGTTGCTACTTATTCTTTGGTGAAGACACTCCCACTTCTAGTCCATGTTCCCCACTACAATCACAACAAAATCATGGATTAGTGTGCAATGTGTAATGTATAACTTCTAGGTACCTTGTCTTATCAATAGTTACAATTAGCTAGGTTGTGATTATGGTGGATTGATTCCTTTAATAGTGTTAGTAGGAAGATTGAAAAATAGGGTGAAATGAATAAGCAATCCATTATTAAATTCTAAAAAGTCCAAATGCAATGAAATGGTTAAAAAGGGTTAAAGAATTGACAACAATAAAAGAGGATATCACTAAAAAACATTGTGAAGATGCGCATAATTGGATGTCATTAATGGGGCACGCAAAAGGCTTTGATTGTGAGAATGTCCAAGGATAAAGAACTTAATGGATCCAACCAAAAGGTATGCAAGTGGCTCCTTCCCAAAGTAGATACATGCCCTTGCATAACCTCAAAATAAGGAGTCTATGGGCCTCATGGATGATTAATGGTTATGGAAAGTCAAGTATGAAAACCTGAAAGAAACTACCTAAGAATTTTGACACATCAAACCAATAAATTGAATAAGAACATGAACACTGGTAGTGAGGTGAGGTATGGAAAGCATAGATGGATGAGAGAGAGAGTGGAATGGAGTTTCTGATTAAGGTTACATGAAGTCCCTTATGAATTTTGTGGTTAAGTGACTTCATAAAATCCATCCTTAGTTCAGACCAAAACCAACTACTTTCAGTGACTTTGCATCACCACTCTAAGACCAATCCATCCCCTTGAGACACAAGAGTGCTCCCACAGAACAACCACCATTCCTTATTTTAAGAAGAAAAGAGAACCAGGAAGTGAGAGAGGGCCTTAGTTAGAGGGGACCTTCATAACCAATGATTGTAGCCCATTTATTTGTCTAAGGGGTGTTCTTTGAATTCCCATCATTTTTTTCTTTTCTTAAAATAGGAACCACACCATGCAAAGACTTATTCAACTTCTTATTATTGGTTGACATAGAATAGTAAGAAATCCATGAAAACACACATGCATCCAAGGAAGAAAAAATTTAAAAAGAATACTGAGCCTCCTTGAAGTCATGCCCTATTCAAACCTTTGAATCCTTTCTAGGTTTGAAAACTACCAAGGTCACATGTTTGTTAAAGTTTTATTAGTGAAAAAGTTACCTCATACTTCTAGAACAAAGAAAACCATAGAGTCTATGGATGGGTTGATGTCGTGGACTCACTGCCTATTTTATGAAAAAGAAACCATGTTCTAGTTTTTAGTAATAAAATTCAAAGCTAGAATCTAGACACTGACAATCAAATAATTGGATTTCTTAATGGAATTTAGGTTTTATAATTTACTATTTACAACTTATGAATTTTTAGAATTTAGCATTTAATCTTTTTTTTTTTGAGAGAATGTTCGGGAATGTATTACTGAAATAATGGTACATGACTATACAAGTACAAGCGGGGGTGGCCCACCCCGAAGAGGGGGATCCTCGGAAACCCACAAAAGATAAAGTGAAAAACCCGGTCGACCCCCAACATGGCGGCCGAACCGCGAAGCCATACAGACGTTCAAAAAACCCCCCAACATGGGGAGGGGTGCACCCCCATCATGGGGGGGGGGACGCACCCACAACACAAAAGCAAGAGGGGGGGAAGGACAAGAGGGGAGGGGGGCACAACCCCACAACAACAACGAACCCAACAAAGAATGGAGTGGGGGGGGGAGGGGCTAGGGGTGGGTCGGCAGCGGGTGGCAAACACACCACGACAATTCTAACTCGTGGAGCAGGTCCAGGGTGGCACGATGGTCCTCTGTGTCCATGAAGTTCGCGGCCTGTTGAAACCCCTGCAGAAGAGCCTCACGCCTACACCGGTCCAGCGAAGAGTCCCCCGCATCCGGGTGGAATCTAGCGGACGTGCGCTGGATGTGCCGTCGGAGCTCCCCCCAGGAGCTCTCACAGCTAATCCCAAGGACGTTATACGGGCAGCGCCCCCCCCCCCCTGAGCCACTGGCGGGCACTGTGTTGATGCGCCCGGTCAAGTTGCCGTTGCCATTGCACCTCTTCCTCCTGCAGAAGTTCCTACTCCTCTCTGGCCACTGCCTCCTAGGCCTATCGGTCTGCCTCCTCCTAGCGTAGATCCTCCCTAATCAGGTCCCAGATCTCATCCATGAGCTGGGCATGCAAGGTCTCCATTGCGAGTGTATGTTGTCTGTTCAGCTGCTACGCCTATTCCTGGAGTTGGGCATCATGGTCGGTGCGCCACTTGGCCAAGGCCTCAGTACATCAACTCTCCGACAACCGTTGCTCGGCTACCCGAGCCGCAGCAACCGCCTGTTGAAGCTGCGCCTCCCAGTGCTGGGGGGCGCTGGGGGGGTAGGGCGAGAGGGTAAGGTTGCGGTGGGAGCGGCGGCCCCAGGAAATGTGGAGAGCGGCCGGCCATAGTGGAGTGGAGGAAGGGGGGGAAGTAGGGGAAGGGGTAACGCAACGGCCCCTAGTGGGGGCAGAGGATGGGCCCGGTGCCACCTGCTCCCCCACCCCCCTCCACAGGGCCAAAATAAGCCCCGAACGGTGACCCCGCCGCTGAAGGCAGAGGGCCTCGAGGAAGAAACGCGGCAGGTTCACCTGGGTGCCCTCCTGCAAGCACCGCAAAAAGGTGAAATGTAGCCCCTGGAGTTTGGGCACATTCCCCGACTGCACAAAGAAGTGCTCGACCAAGACGGCCGCATGAGCCCAAGGACACGGAAGGGACGTCCGAGGGACCTGACGGCTCTACGTTCTCAGGGAAAGCCCCTAGAAAAAGGTCACCGAGTTATGGAGGCCATGGGAGGTTGGCAGGATGATCTCCCCAGCAGCCGAGATCCCCAGGTAGTTGGCCAGAGTAGCCTCTGTCAGGCGAATTACACGGCCATGGAAGAAGGTTTGATAGCCACGCCAGTTGGTAAAGAAAGAGTTGTCAGACAGGTCAAGGTCCCCAACCAGCCACTGCAGCAGGGCATCCCATTCGCATTGGCAAACCATCCGCCACAGCTCCTCATCCACCTGGAACTCTGCGCAGCTAGGCTCGTACATCGGCGTCTGCCCCATAGCGGCCACAATCTCACGCCAAGCCCAGCGAGTCTGCTGGATAAGTTGCTGGGGGGGTAGCCACCTAAGTAAAAATGGTGCGATTCCGTGCCTTCCAAGTGTGCCAAAGTAAAAGCGCCGACCAGGAATCACCGTCCAACTGTTGCGGGGGGGGGGGGTCTTCTGCATGCACGCCAAGTGGCGCGCATGCAGGGGTAGTCATAAACGAAGTGGGTGAGGGTCTCGGGGTCATGGCCACAACACGGACACGTGGGATCTTGCATGATGCTGCGTTGCTACAAGAACACACGAATGGGAAGCGCGCCTGACTTGAGTAGCCAGAGGAAAATTTTTACTTTCTCAGGGAGCCGCCCGCGCCAAACCTCCAACCAACCGTCCTCAGGGGGGTATTTATGGGTCAAAAGGGCACACGGCTCGAGGTGGAGCCAGTTCAGATTCAACATCCACCGCACGTGCTGGCAGAGAGTCATCCAAGTCTTCGAGACATGCCAACCAGATATCCAGAAAGTGTACTTCCGGTGAACGATATGACCCCACTGACTGCACTCCCCCCGAGCACGAGTGAGCTGATAGACCAGCCGCTGCTGCCCCATCACATACTCATCCTCGAACGTCGTGACCCCTAGCCCCCCCGCCGTACAAGGATAGGTCGCGCGATGCCAATTGACAAGATGAAGTTTGCTCCCCCCCTTTGCCCCCCCCCCCGCCACAGGAAACCGTGGATCCGGGCGTTGATCTGGTGGATGACGGCCGCGGGGGGCATGGAAACCGCTACCACAAAGAGCATGGTGGCCGCAAGGATCCCAGTGGCCACGAGGAGGTAGCCTTTGCGTGTAAGGAATCGGTTTGCCCAGTGATTGATGCGGTGCTCAAGCTTGGCCAGGAGGGGGGTCCAAGAATTGTTCTGCCCCCACTGGAACAGCGGGATACCCAGGTAGGTATCGGTGTTCTTCCCAGGTTGCATGTTCAGAGTTTGTGTAACCCGGTGCTGCACCTGCGGGTCCACATTAATGAAGTGCGTCACCGACTTGGTGTGGTTGATTTCTAAGCCTAACTCGGCGGCTAGTTGGGACAGAGCCAGGTTGATACACTGGGCCTGCGGGACCGCCGCCCGGCAAAGAAGCATGGTATCATCCATGTAGTGCTCAACGCAGCAAGCCACCCCAGCAATGTCAAGGCCCTCCACCCCTGAGGCATGACAGTAGGATTGCAGGAGGTCCATGGCAATGATGAAAAGCAATGGAGACAGGGGGTTGCCCTGCCTCAGACCTCGACCAAGGGAGGAGAAGCCCCAGAGCCGTCCCCCCCCCCCCACGTCAAAAGAGAACCTGGCAGAGGACTGGAGATGCACACACAGCTAGATAAATCCAGGGTCAAAACCTTTTCTATGCATGATATCCCAAAGAGCCTCCCAGCTAAGTGTGTCGTAGGCCTTCGCGATGTCAAGCTTGAGACAAAGTCCCGGAAATCCCATGGCGCGGAGGGACTGAATGACCTCCTGCATAAGAAGGACTTGGTCCTGGAGGATCCTACCCTAGATGAAACCCGCCTGATTGTGGCCAACCAACCTAGGCAGGAGGGGACCTAGGCGATTGACCAAAAGTTTGGAGAAGATGCGGATGAGGACGTTGCACACACCAATAGGGCAAAAGTGCTCTGGGCGGTGTGCATTCAGCTGCTTGGGGATGCAGATGATGCGTGAGCAATTGAGCTCACGTCGTACTTGTCATCTGGCCAGCATGACGTTGAAAGCAACCAGGAGATTGGGTCCACAATGTCCAAAAAAGCTTTGAAGAACTCCAGAGACTAGCTGTCCGGACCCAGTGCTTTACCGCCCGGCATGTTGTTGATGGTGGTGGTCAAGTCGGCCTTGGAGAAGGGGGCCAGAAGGCGCTGATTGTCCGCAGCTGTGAGCACCTTCGCCACCGGGACGGAGATGGGTAGGGTGGGGCGCTTAGCCCAAATCCTCCCCCAGTAGCCACAGAGCTCGTCGGCGATCCCCTGCGGATCAGCAACCACCACCCCAGCCTGGGAACGGATGCTACGAATGTGGGTATCGCCTCGGGTCTTAGCCATGGCGAAGAAGAACTTCATATGCCAGTCCCCCTCACGGAGCCACCTAACCCGGGATCGTTGCTGCCAATAGAGCTCCTCCTCACTGTCGAGACTCTGGAGTTGGCAAAGGAGGTGCATCTCCTCCGTGTGCAGGTCCTCCCCATTCTCTTGTTGCGCCTGGATGCATCCGAGCTATGCCCGAACCAACTTGTGGCTAGCCCGAAATGAAAACTTCTCCCCCACCGGGAGGGCTCGGATGGCCCACTTGAGCCGATGGAGAGCCTCTTTGAGGAAGGTCCGAGGGTCCATCTGACCTAGCCGGTAGTCGGCCCAGATGTCTTCTACCACCGCGTGAAGCCACGACTTGGATAGCCATGAAGGTTCGAACTGAAAAGGGTGTGGGGCCCGGGGCGGGGACGGGCCAATAGACACCACAAGCGAGCGGTGGTCAGAAGCAGCCCGCTCCTGCCTAGCCACGGTGATGGCGGCACTAAGGAGGAGAGCAGAGCTCACACAAACCTGATCAATGCGGGTGAGAACCCGGTGCGCCCCTTTCCTCCTGTTACTCCAGGTGAAACGGTAGTTCGCAATGGGTAGATCAACAAGAGACGAGCGCTCAAGGAACTCCATGAAAGTAGGTGCACCCAGGGGGCGGCCCCCCAGATTTCTCCCAGGGGTACAGAAGCTGATTGAAGTCACCGACAACCACCCAAGAGCCGTGGTTCGGCACCAGTGAGGCCACCCTATTCAACTCCTGGAGCCGTAGCTCCCATGCCTGCGCCCCATAAAAATTGGTTAGCCAAAACCCATGGGCTTGGAGGTGGACCGTGATGGTCCACCGGGAGGCATCCACCAAAGTAGAAGCCGATCGTGCAAGAATGGCCAGGCCGCCGGCCCGGCCCTGGCTGGGGTGCAGGTATGTGGTCCAGTCTGTCCACTGGAGGTGACCGAATTCTGCAGCCTACAGCTTGGTTTCCTGGAGACAGACCACATCACAATTTTCCTCTCGGACAATACTGCGCAGGGTATTTTGTTTATAGGGGGTACCCTGCCCCCTGCAATTCCAACTGAGAATCTTTTAAGTCTTTAGGATTTCAGGTGTTTTAGTTTTTAGAAATTATGGTTTAGAGATTAGAATTTAGGATATTTTAGGATTTAGGATTTTTTAAGGTTTAGTGTTTAGGGTTTTTAGGCTTTAGGGTTCTTTATGGTTTAAGGACTTTTAGGATTTATCATTCCTAGGGTTTAGGGTTAAGGATTTTAATAGTTTAAGGATTTTTAAGAACTAGGGTTTAGGAGTCTCTAGGGTTTAGGATTTTTAGGGTTTAGGTTTTATGATTTAGCAAATTTAATTTTTATGATTTTCTAATGTTCAAAACATTAATGGAATCCATCTATCGGCACAAATAAACCTAGCAGGTCTAGATAATATTATGTTAATTACATTACTAATGATGATGTAAGAATCAAGTACATAGGTTAAAAGTTTTTTCTAGTTTGTTTGGTTATTGAACAAATAATTGCACCTACAAGTAGTGGTATTGGAACTTTAAAATAATTGTAATATAAGTACATCCAACATATATAGTTTAATCAAAACTTTATAACTTAGCATTGCCCACCAAAATTGAACCCATAACTTTATGTTTTCAAATCAAGAGTCTTACCATTAGTTGAATACCTCATTGTTTATTTATGATCATCAGATCATGTCATCTATCCCCTCATATCCAATTGTTAATATGTCCTTATTATTAGACTCAAATTCTCAACAACGATCATTTATGATGTAAGCTAACCTACACTAGTTCACTAGTACTATCTCCATCAATGGTGATCTAAAAGTTTTTGATCTTTTGGTATGTCAAAACCTTAAGGAAAATGGAAATGAAAGGATGTTTGTGTGGTTTTTGTGTTTGTAGGACAAGAACATGGATAAGGACTCAAGGGGGCATGGACATCATGGTCAAGGACATCATAAAGAAATTGGAAGCACTAGCAAGAATGGAGATTACAAAAAAATGAATATGTTCCAAGAATTGGGAAGAAGTAAAATAAACAAAAGAGAGCTTCAAGAATCAAAGTTCAAAAGCTAAGAAGATTCCTCCTAGAAGTAGAAGACATCTTAATCAAAGTGAAGAAAGCCTAGAGAAGATGTCTTCTAAAAATAGGAAACATCTTATTTCAGGAGAAGGCATCTCCCTAGAGACATCTCCTTAGAGATGTCTCATTGGAAGAAGATATCTCTCCCCAGAATTGAAGTCTATTGTAGAGAGATGGGTTAATCTTAAACAAGACATCTCCACTAATTGTTATATAGTTGTTGCATGAATTCCAAGGTGATTTCAGAAACTTTAAGCCTATAAGAAGACTTCATTCTCCTAGGCATTGTGTAAGTTTTCTAGCATGCAAGTGGCAACATCAAGTAGTCATTGTGTACTTTATTTGTATACCTCATTGTACCATCATTTGTACTATTATAGTGATTATATTGTACTATTATTAACAGTACAAGGAAGCCTTGGAATTCTCCACTAATTGTTATATTATAGTGGATTTAGATATTATAGTTCTTTAGCTTTAGCATCTACTAAATCCAATGCCCTGGACACCTCATTATAATACTTATTAAATGCTTTGGTATCCTTTTCTTTATATGAATATGTCTACTACAAATCCTTATTTTAAAATATTGTTTTGTGTCAAAGTATTTATGAAGGCACTTTTATCTTTATCATACTAATTATTCAAAATATTAGTTTTAATGCAGTCACTCATGGTGGTGTAATTTAAAAAAATCAAATAAAATAGAAAATCATTACTTATCACTATGGCATATTCTTTATTGATTGGAATACTATCTTTGAAATGTTTGGATCTCATGGTGGATGAAAAATTATCTTTAGCTATGCCTTCAATATCCTTTCATCCTATTGCATTATACAATATTTCCTCATTAGGATTTAGTGTTTAGGGTTTAGTATTTAAGGTTATTTAGGATTTACGATTTCAAATTTTTTATATTTGGGATTTGTGGGTTAGGATTTATGTTTTATGTTTCAAATTTTAGGATTTAGGATTTAGGGTTTAGGGTTTAGGATTTTTATGGTTTAGTATTTTTAAAAGTTTTAGAATTTATAATTTTAGCAAAGCTAATTTTTATGATTTCCTAATTTTGAGAACATTGGTGAAATTGATCTCTTAGTGTACAAAAAACCTAGAAGGTCTAGATAATTTTATGTTTATTACATTACTAGTGATGATATAGGAATCAAGTGCACACATTGGAATTTTTTGCTACACTATCCAATAATTCAACAAATAATTACACCTATTGGTAGGAATGTTGAAATCTTCAAATAATTGTAATATAAGGATACCCATTATATATAGTCTAATCAAAACTTTATAACCTAGCATTGCTCACCAAAATCTTATCCATGACTTTGTGTTTTCAAATTAAAAATCCTACTAGTAGCCTAACATCTCAGTGTTTTCACATGATAGTAAGACCACATCATCTATCTTTTCATCTCCAATTGATAATAGGTCTTTATTAAGTGAATTAAGTTCTCAACAATCTTCATTTATGATGTAAACTAACCTACACTAGTTTGCTAGCATCATCTTCACCAATGATGATCTAAAAGTGTCATGGTAGACTATATCATAATCTATGAATGGATTGAATTTAATGTTTAGTACACCTTTGATGATTCCAAGTTAATATCTTTCAATTAGAGTATTAATGATCCTTATCCTTTTATTATTTATTTTAGATGAGGTATATGATTATTGGTCTCTTTAGCCATGATTATGCTAAGTGAAAATATAGAAATTAAATAATTGATCTAAATAATAAGTTCTAAAAAAATTATTTTCAAAGTGATAATGGTTAAGTATCAACTTTGTTATAAGTCATGAGAAATAATTAATGGGTGGTGCTAGCCATCACTTAGCCTTAACATTCTCTAATTGTTTAACTAGTGGAATTTGCATTTTTGTATGTTCTTTCTTTGAGAATGAGTCTACAAACCACTTGAATACCATTTCTTTGTATTTTTTCTTCAACATAGTGCACATCATATAGATGGATAAAATATTAATCTTGATAAATATATCAAAGTATTAACAAGATCCCGTAAGCTTAACATTTGAATACTTTAGTTTGTCATACTACATATGCAACAATTTCATGATTGTAAAGTTAAATGATCAAGAGAATTTACATAATACTTAAAGTTTCTCTGCAATATCATAATAAAAAATTAAGAATTTAATTCATCACCAACAATTATAAAATAAATTTGATGAAAGAGAAATTCATTAAAAGAATCATTTCAATAAAATACTATTTGGCTTAAAAGAGAATAAATATTCTTCATTTTATAAAACAAGATAAAAGGATTAAAGGTAATAATAAGCATTTATTTCTTAATAAAGTGGTTATATTATATATTTTTTAGACTTAAATGTTCCTATAAAATAATAAAATGAATAGCTAAAGATATCAGGAAATTATCTCTTTTATAATATGCTACAACATAAACAAAACCAAAAATAATTAAGAAAGAAAACACCATATAAGAGATTAAATTTCAAAAATCAACTTTACCATCACTTACTAAGATGTTCAAAAATTGTAAACAAGTAAGAAATAAAATGAGTATCATTAGTTCTCTGGCATAGAATCTATATCAACATTTTCAATTTTTTAGAAAAAACTAGAGGACTATGAAACTTCTCTTTTATATAAAGAAGTATTTTGTTCATGGTAACTTGGAACTATTAATATCTCTTTATTTCTAATCTAGTAACAAGAAAATAATGGTGGAAAATTTTTTATTTAATCTTAGTGTTTATCTCCTACTTACGATGATAATAACAGGGATGAGATGTTTTTTCAAAACTAAAGTTTAGTTGCTTACTAGTTTCTAGAAACATTGAGGCTTGGATGCCTCCAAATAAACTCAATGATTGCAGAGAACCATGTGTTTTGGGCTAACATTTAGTATAAATTTTCCAATATTCTATTTTGGGAGTTTACAAAAAAAATTGTACTTTTATGAAAAATTTAGTCTTTTTACTCTATTCTATAAGCAACATATTTCTAGCTATATCAAAACTACTTAGTCTCTGCAATTTCGATCATATGCTACCTAGACTAATGATCCTTTCATCTAATGCTTAAGTGAAATTCAATAGATCTATTACAAATCTTTCCTAAAGAAAAACTCCAAGAGAAAAACTAGGAACATAGCAAGATTAAATTGATTTATAAAAAGAGAATAGTAAAACTGCATAAAATCTTAAACATTGAAGACACGCTACTATTGACATGAGTAAATACTTTGGAGAAAAAAGCTATTTAGATTAGTAAAGAATACCAAAAATTACTAAAACCTTAACTCAAAAAAGCAATTAAACAATTTTCAGAAATGATTGTAAGGCACACTATTATCTTGACTACCAGCTAAGAAACAATGATCAAGCAAGAAAATAAAAAATAACTCACTCAATAGAAGTAATTGAGATGAATCAAATTTGAGCTTAGAATGTCATTGTACAAAAAACTTTTCCAAGAATTACAAATGTTAACAAATCTACTATAGGCTTTATATAGCTACCTCTAGTAGTTACAAATTTTATAAGAGTTAAAGCCACAACCGCCTCACATTCTCCTCATATAATTAGAGGCCATTGGATAATTGTTCTATTTCTTAATGAATCCTCCTGATTCTTTGAACTTGAAGCTCCTCATCTGATAATTTTTGTGATTTAAGAGAGCCTTAATAGCCTAATTAATCATATTTGGTTCAATGTTACTAAACTTCTTTAAGACTTCTTCAACGTTTTTTTCTTCAAAAACTATTTAGTTAGGGAATTTATTATTTCTATTGAAGCAACTCCCATGCTAGCTTGAACTTGTTTCAATTCAAGCTTCTTCTAGAAAATTGTTTTCATGATTCCAATTGTTGTCATCATCATATTCAAATAACCTTGTTTGTATTGAGGTAACAATTTTCTTTTAGATCTAACTAAATCAAAAAACTCCTACATCTTTCTATTCATCTACACAAATAGCACTTATTTTTATAGGATCACTACTTTACACGTGAATGGAAGCTTTGCACCACTCCTAGCTCTATTTTAGTCCTTAACTCTATGACTTAGAATCTAACTTTTATTATTTAAGTTTCTTTCAAGTACAATGTTTGACTTGGTTATTACCACATGTTGTGAGCTTTGATTTTTTTGAGCTACTTTATTAAAAGCTTATCTTGATGTGGAATACAAAACCATTTATACTTTCCTTGTAGAACTATTAGTTCTACATGTTGTTCCATACTCCTCATGACTTTTTGATTTGGATTAAAAATATAGTGTGCATGTACAAAATTCTTCATGCGTATGTGATGAGATTTGATGTGGATCATAGAATCCTTTTCATGTTCTACAAGCTCACTTTATGAAAGAGCTGATGTGGTGAAGAAACTTTGTAACTAGCTTGTAGAGCCAATTCACAAAATCACTTTTTGGTTCTATAAGCTTTTCTTTTCTCTTGAGCTCTCATGGCTTTTGAGTTATTTTAAATCCTCAAAAACAATTTATATGATAAGTGTAGCTAAGTGAGATTAAAATTATAATTTTCCACATGTAGAATAATTTGTAGTAGGCTTCATGTCTAAGATTTATATTTTTGGTGCTTATGTGGCTTCTAGAATTGTTTCAGCCTTTTTCTTGTAGAACCAATATTTTTTTCTATGAACTTGCACTAAACATTAAAATTGATGTGGTGATGATTCTTTAGAGTCCATTTTTAGAGTTGACTCTTCCAACTTAATGAACTTTTTGACTTTCTGAAGTTGATGTGGCTTGAGAAAAAGGGCCTAATTTATGGAATCATTTTTAGTTCTACAAACAAGCTTTTCTTTAGTACTTAATCCCACCTATATTGACATGGAAAAGTATTTTCAAGTATAGCTTTTAAAATTTTCTCATAGAACCTTTTGTGTGCTTTATGAACTTGCTCTACAAGGGAGCTGACATGGTAGAATGAGTTTAAGCTTCTTTGTAGAATAATTTCTAACTTTAAAAACTAGCATTAGATAGAAGCTAAAATTGTAGGGCTTTCTCAAGATCCATCTTGATGAGCTTATTAATTTTCTAAAGCTGATGTGATTTGTAGAGTCTATTTTTAAATCCATTTGTAGAGTTGAATTTTAACTTCATTAACGGGTTTTAGGAGTTAACATGGAAGTGAAGGTTGAATGTCTTTTAAAAGCTTCCATTGGATCCTTTGAAAATAGTTAAGCTATTCATAGAATAATTTAATAGAGTCACTTTTTAGTTTCATTAATTTACAACTACATAGATGTTGATATGGTAGAGCTCATTTTTAGCTTCTTCGTAGGGTTGATTTTCAACTTTATAAACTAATTCTAAGAGTGACATGATAGAACCATTTCTGCACTCACTTGTAAAACCAAAATTTATCTCTACAAGTGATGCTTTTTCTTCAATGCTGACATGGTAGAGCTATTTTCATTCTTTCTTATAGAACCAAATTTTGGTTCTACGAGCCACATAATTGAGCTTCCATGTCATGATACATGTCATCAACTAATTGTTGATTTTTCATAAGCAAGTTCATATATATTTTAAAATATTTTTAGGTACTTATTTGTCCATAAAGCCAAATAATTTTCCATGTAATGAATTTGAGATGTTACAGAAGAAGATGAACTTTTGTAGACCTGAATTTTGGTTCTACAAGAGATTCTTTTTCCTCCAAGGCTAACATGGTAGAGACAAAAAGTGCATTTGTTGAACAACAATTTTTCCAACCTTGTAAACTTTCTCATCTTAATACAGCTAACTTGAAAGAGGTAAAAAAAAAAAAGAGAGATCACTTGTAGAATTGAAGTTATACAAGCTTTTTTTTTTTGATAATGTGGCTTGTACAATTAATTTTCAAGTTGTTTTCAAAGCCAAATTTAGGTTCAATAGAACCACTCTATGTAGAAGCTGACATGGTAAGGAAACTTTTCATACTAACTTATAGAATTAAATTTTTATTCTATGAATTACATAATCAAATTCCTACATATCATTGCTTGATTGTTGACTTGTCAAAGTCAAAAGCAACTTAAGAATTTGTTTATAGAGATTTTTCATAGAACCATTTTTCAACCCCATGAATGTTTCCATCTAAACAAAGTTGACATGGTAGAACCATTTTCCATGCTTTTTTAGAACTATTTGTTGGCTCTAATAACCCACATCACACAATAGTTTATGTGTCGCATGGGATTTATAGATACAAAGCTAATTGTAGTCTCTCCTTATGCTTAAATCACATGAAGATAAATTGAAAAGGACTATTTTGTAGAGCCAATTTTTAGTTCTATAAGGCTACTCTAAGAGATGATGTGGTAACCATACTTAATGAACCCCTTCTTTTTAGATTTTACCTAAGCCATTTTTCTTGAAATGATAGGGTTTCTTATTGAGCGCAACTATTTATTCTAATGTTAATCCCGTATTGAGATAAAACTATTCTTTAAGCTATGTGAAACCATTTTCAATGGTCTCATCTTAACTAGTAAACAAAAAGAGCACTCTTTTGAGCCAAGTTAACTCATACAAGCTTTATCTTTGAGAGCTAATTCAATTATTCTATGTAATGTTAGATTTAATTTGAACTCTTAGCTTCTTAAACTAACTAAAACTTCCTAAGCTTGTATAATCATTAGAGTAGAATATTTTTGGATTTCTTATTCATCTTTAAAATATTTTATCCTAAAATGAAATTTAATCATAAAGACTTCAATCGTTATGACATATTTTTTGAAACTTATCTTGAAATTTACCTTCACTTAGAACTCATTTTTCATATAGAAGTATAGTACAATAAATTTTAGTTCAATCTCATTGTGTGAGTCTATTGGTCTTTGAAAGTTATGGGAAATTATGTAAAGAAGTAAATCCAATAATTTAAGTCATTTATTGTTCCATGAAAGAGCTATTATTATGACAACACTTTCAAACTTTAGTTCTAAAGCTTCATTAATACTACATCTCTCACCAAAAACTTGGTTTTAAATATTTGAAACTTAAAATCATAATTGGACCTTGAGCCTTTTGTTACTTTAATTGTAAGTTCTAAATTATTTTGAGATATCGAATTCCTTTCTTATGTTATTATCAAGCTACATTAAAATTAGAAACCAAAGGCTTAGGCCCTACTCCATTAATGGACAAAATGTTACAACATATTCTTCATTGTAAACTTAGATGTAGCTTTTGGAGTTGAAGATAATGAAGCTTTTGGATCTTGATTAGTAGTAGACTTTGGTTGACTCATATTTACTATGTAACAAAATATTTATAAATATCATCGGATGCTAATTACAGTCATGATGGACACATTGATGGTACAACAAGTATATCATTTTTGAATTTAATTAATAAATTCAAAACCTATTTATAATTTATAACAAAGTCATTAATAAATACATGCTCCTGAACATGTAATCTTTTCACCATGTTACCATGCTTTTCTTTTGTATTTCAAACTCTTATCTAGATATGGATTTTTGCACTTATGGATCAACCAACTATTGGTATTTTTTAATTCTTTTAATAAAGTAGAGTTATCTTATTCTAGAATTTTATTATTTTAATTCAACTCTATATTTTCCATTGTCAACTCATGAACTCTATTGAGCAGTTCAAAATCTATATTCAAAGCTACAATTATTCTTACTTATTTTAGATATTAGAGTTCTTTTGCCTGAGCATCTACTAAATCCAATGCCTTGGATACCTCATTCTAATACTTCTTAAATGCTTTGCTATAATTTTGTTATTTGAATATATCTACTCCACATCCTTATTTTAAAAATTCATTTTACCAAAGAATTTATGAATGTACTTTTATCTTTATCATATTGATTGTCCAAAATTTTAGTTTTAACAAAGTAACTCATGGTAGTGTAATTTAAAATCATAAAATTAAATAAAAAATCATTACTTACCACTATGAAATATTCTTTAGCCATTTGAACAATATCTTTGAAAATTTTGGAGCTCATGGTGGATGAAAAATTATCATCATCTATGTCTTCAATATCCTTCCATCCTATTGCATTAAATAATATTTTCTAAATAGGATTTAGGTTTTAGGATTAAGGGTTTATGGTGTAGGTTTTAGGATATTTTAGGATTTAGGATTTTAGGTTTTAGGTTTTATGTTTTTTAGAATTCTAGGTTGTGGGTTTAGGATTTATGATTTTGGATTTAAGATTTAGGTTCTTTTAGGATTTAGGATTCAGGGTTTAGGATTTATGTACATTTATTATTTTGAATTTTTAGGGTTTATTAAAGTTAATTTTTATGATTTCCTAATTTTCAAAACATTGCTATAATCCATCTCTCAGCATAGATAAACCTAGGAGGTCTTGATAATTTTATGTTAATTGCATTACCAATGATGATGTAGGAATTAACTACATAGTTTTGAATTTTGTCCAATGATGTTCAATCATTGAACAAATAATTGCACCTATTGATAGGGGTGTTCAAACTCTGAAATAATTGTAATATAGATACAACATATGTATATAGTCCAATTAGTACTTTATAACTTAGCATTTCTCATCAAAATTGAAGCCACGACTTTGAGATTTCAAACCAAAAGTCTTATCATGACGCCAACACCTCAATCTTTTCACATGATAGCAAGACTAGATTATTTATCCCTACATATCCAATTGATAATAGGTCCTTATTATGAGAATAAAATTCTCAACAACAATCATATATGATGTAAAGAAACTTACATTAGTTCACTAGTATCATCTCTAGCAATGATGATCTAAAAGTATCATGACAAACTATATCATAATATGTGAATGGACTAAATTTTATGTTTATTATAACTTAGGTGATTACATGTCATTGTCTTATCACATAGAATAATAGTGACCATTATCCTTGTATAATTTAGTTTAAGTGAGGCATATGATTATTGATGTCTCTTTAGCCATGATTATGGTAAGTGAAAACATAAAAATTAATTAATTAGTTTAATCAATAAGCGATAAAAATATATCCTAAACAATTTTATTCTCAAATTGATACTTGTCAAGTATCAAATTTACCATAAATGATGAGAAATAATCACTAGGAGGTACTAACCATGCCTTAGCCTAGACATTCTCTAATTGTTTAACTGGTCAAATCTCCATTTTTATATGTTCTTCCTTTGTCAATGATTCTAAAAACCACTTACCATTTCTTTGTCCTTATTCTCAGGGTTTGGGATATATAGATTATGGTTGTTTAGTATTTTTAGGATTTAGGGTTTGTGAATTATATTTTTTTAAGTTGAGGATTTTTTTAGGTATTAGAATTTATGGTTTAAAATTTTTAGGATTTATGGTTCATAGTTTATGATTAAATATTTTTTATGACTTAGGATTTTTAGGGTGTATGATATTAAGGTTTAGGGTTTAGGGCTTTTAGGGTTCATGTGTTTTTAGATTTTAGGATTTAACGTTTAGTGTTTATTATTTTTTAATATTTAGGGTTTAGAATTTATGATCTAGGATTTAAGGATTATGATTTAGGGTTTATATTGTAGACTAGTAGTGACCCTTATCCTTGTATAATTTAGTTTATGTGAGGCATATGATTCCTGATGTCTCTTTAGCAATGATTACGCTAAGTGAAAACATAGATATTAATTAATTAATCTAATCAAGAAACAATGAAAATATATGCTAAACAACTTCATTCTCAAACTAATAGTGGTTAATTATCAACTTTATTATAAATGGTGAGAAATAATCATTATTAGGTACTAATCACTACTTAGCCTAAACTTTCTTTGATTCTTTAACTAGTGGAATCTCCATTTTTGTATGTTCTTTCTTTAAGAATAATTCTACAAATCACTTGATTACCATTTCTTTGTCCTTATTCTTCATCATAGTGCACATGATATAAATTGTTAAAATATTAAGCCTGATAAACATATCAAGTTTTTAACATCATCCCACAAATTTAACATTTGAATAGTTTGGTTTGTCTTACTACATATGCAACAATTACATGATTGTAAAGTTAAATGATCAAGAGAATATATACAATCAATTAAAATCTTTCTATGATATCACAACATAAAATCACGAAGTTAACTCATCACTAAGATTTATGAAATAAATTTGATCAAAGAGAAATTCATTAAAATAATCATTTTAGTAAAGCACTATTTGACTTAAAATATGAATAAATATTCTTGATTTTATAAAACAAGATAAAAGGATTAAAGGTTACAATGAACATTTATTTCTTAATAAATAGGTTATATTATAAATTATTTTTCCCTTTAATATTATTCTAAAATAATAAAATGAAAGGTTTGAGATATTAAAGCATTATCTCTTTCAAAATATGATATATCATAAACAAAAACCAAAATAATTGAGAAGGAAAATAACATTTGATAGATTAAATTTCAAAACTCAACTTCACCATTACATACTAAGATCTCCAAAAGTTGTAAAAAAGAAATAAATAAAATGAGTATAATTAGTTCTCAACTTTATGATCTATATCTACCTTTCTAAAGTTTTTAAAAATACTAGAGGACTATGAAACATCTCTCATACTTATTGAAGTATTCTTTATTACAAAGATAGGAGCAATTGTTGGAGTTGAAGACCTTGGATCTTTTGGATCTTGATCAATAGTAGACTTTCGTTGACTCCTACTTGATTGTTTGATGATAAATTTGTAGATATTGTTAAATGCTACTTGTACTCAAGATGGAAATATAGATGGTACAACAAGTAGATCATTGTTAAATTTAACCAATGAAATCAAAACTTATTTATAATGTATAACAAGTTCATCAATAACTACGTGCTCTTGAACTTGTAATCTTATCATCATATCACCATTCTTTTTCTTTTCTTTCACCAAATCTTGTTCAAATAGATATTTTTGCACTTCTAGGTTAGCCAACTATCTACATTTTTCTCAATTATTATAATAAAGTAGATTTATCTTCTTCCAAAATGTTATTAATAGAATTAAAATCTACATTATTCATTGTCAACTCATGAACTCTATTCAACGGTTCAACATTTAGATTCAATGTTGTAGTTTTTCTTACTTATTTTAGATACTAGAGTTCCTTTTCTTAAGCATCCAGTAAATTCAATGCCTTGGATACCTCATTCTAATTCTTCTTAAATACTTTAGTATACTTTTCTTTATTTTAATATGTTTACTGTAGATCCTTATCTTAAAATTTCATTTTTTACCAAAGCATTTATGAAGCCACTTTTATCTTTATCCTTCTGATTTTTCAAAACTTCACTTTTAAAGAAGTAATCATGGTGGTGTAATTGAAAAGAATCAAATCAAATAGAAAATCATTACTTACCAATATGAAATTTTCTTTAGCCATTCTAACAATATCATTAAAAGGTTTCAATCTCAAGGTAGATGAACATTTATCTTCATCTATGCCTTTAATATCTTTTCATCCTTCTAAATTATGCAACATTTTCTCAATAAGATTTAGGGTTTAGGAATTAAATTTTTTAGGATTTATGGTTTAGATTTTAGGATTTTTTAGGATTTAGAGATTTTTACAATTTAGAGTTTAGAATTTAGGATTTAGGGAAGCTAATTTTATCATTTCCTAATTTTTAAAGCATTAGTTGAACCCATTTCTTAGCCTAGATAAACCTACAAGACATAGATAATTTTATGTTAATTCCATTAGCAATGATGATGTAGGAATCAAATGCACAAGTTAGAATTTTGTTTTATGTTGTCCAGTTGTGGACCAAATAATTACCCCTACTAGTAGGCATGTTGGAACCTTGAAATAATTATAATATAATAAAAGCCAATACATATAATCCAATCAGAACTTTATAAGTTAACATTGCTCACCAAAATCAAACCCATGACTTCAAATTTTCAAAATGAAACTCTTTCAACTAGGCTAACACCTCATTGTTTACACATGATAGTAAGATCATGTTATTTATGCTTGCATATCTAGTTGATTATAGGTCTTCATTATGAGAATAAAGTTCTCAAAAATTATCATATATGATGTAAACTAACCTATACTAGTTCACTAGAACCATCTCTAGCAATGGTGATCTAAAAGTATAATGAAAAACTATATCGTAATCTTTGAATGGACTAACTTTAATGTTTAGAATAGCTTAGATGATTTTAGATCATTGCTTTTTCATATAGACTAGTTATAAGCTTGATCCTTGTATAATTTATTTTAGGGAAGGCATATGACTATTGATGTATCCTTGTTCATGATTATGCTAAGTAAAGGCATAGAAATTAATTAATTAATCTAATTAATACACAACAAAGACAAATCCTAAATTTATTCTTAATTGAGAGTGGTAAAGTATCAATATTATCATAAATGGTGAGAAATAATCACCTCTTATCTTGAACATTCTTTGATTGTTTAACTAGTAGAATCTCCATTTTTGTATGTTCTTCCTTTGAGAATGATTCTACAAATCACTTGAATACCATTTCTTTATCCTTGTTCCTCACCATAATTCATATCATATAGATGGCTAAAATGTTAAGCTTGATAAACATATCAAATTATTATCATCATTCCTCAAGCATAACACTTAAACAGGTTAGGTTTTCTTACTACATATACAACAATTTCATGATTGTAAGGTTAAATGATCAAGATAACATATACAATCACTTAAAATATTTCTACAATGCCATAGCATAAAATTAACAGTTTAATTCACAACCAATAATTATGAAATAAATTTCGTCAAACATAAATTCATTAAAAGAATCATTTCATTAAAGCACTATCTGACTTCAAAGATGAACAAATATCCTTGATTTTATAAAACAAGATAAAAGAATTAAAGGTGATAATGAGAATTTCTTTTCTAAAAATAGGTTATATTATAGATTATTTTGGCCTTAAATGTTCCTCTAAAATGAAAAAATGAATGGTTGGAAATAACATGGCATTAACTCTTTTAAAACATGTTATAACATAAATATAAATCAAAATAATTAAGAAAGAAAACAACATATCATAGATTACATTTTATAAATGAGCTTCACTATCACACACTAAGAAGTTTCAAAATAATAAATAAGCAAGAAATAAAATAAGTATCATTAGTTCTTTACCATAGAATATATGTATATATACTTTTCTAAATTTTTGAAAAAATACTAGAGAACTATGAAACTTCTCTCATACCTAGAGAAGTATTATTCATTGCAAACTTAGGTGTAGCTTTTAAAGTTAAAGATAATGGATCTTTTGAATATTGATGAAAAATATACTGTTGTTGAATTTTGATGAGTGGCAGGTATCCCTACACTCAACCATATGAATACCAGTGTTGCACGCACGCCTCTTGGAACACTTAGGCTTAATTATTCGTTGTCTTCCCAGACTTACTTGTATTTGTCACGGTGTATGGTTAAGCAAGTCTGAGGTAAATGATTTTTATGGTTTTTTTGTTTTATGTCTTCTAAGCTAAAGGGTGAAGTGTTGAGAAGCTAAGTGAAACACCACAAAAATTTTGGCTAACACTTGTAGATTGAAATTGAGCTAAGTCATGTTGGTCCCCAGCATGACCAAGCTTGAAAGCCTCAAAAGTAGCATCAAACAGGGCATAATTGAATAAGAAAGAGTTTCTCAGGATTCACAGGTGACTACATCAGCATCCGGCATCAGGAATTTCATGTTTTAGGTTCAAAATACTTGGATTTGACCAAGTATACTCTGTTCACACTGGGTTGTACGCTGGCTAGCGTATAGGCCAGCGTATAGCAACTTTTGGGCCCCAAAAATGAGCCAAAACATGCCATAATTGAGTGTTTGGACCCCCTAGGACCTTTCCCAAGGTTCCTAGTAGCTCTTAGCCTCCTAAAAATCAAATTTTGGGCCCTAAATGATGCATTTTCATGTGTGTATGATGGGTACATTTTGGTGTACGCTGACTAGCGTACAACCCAGCGTACACCACCAAAAATGGCCCAAAATAGGCACCAAAGAGCAATATTTTCACTTAAATTTGACTCCCAGAGGTAGGGAAACTATTGGGCATCATCACAGGCACCTGAAAATCAAGTTTTAACCTTGAAATGATGCATTTACATGTGTGTATGTTGGGTACATTTTGGTGTACGCTGACCAGCGTACAACCCAGCGTACACCACTAAAAATGACCTAAAACAGATGCCAAAGAGCAAGATTGTCACCTAAAATTGACTCCTAGAGGTAGGGAAACTATTAGGCATCATCAAAGGCACCTGAAAATCATGTTTTGACCTTGAAATGATGCATTTACATGTGTGTACGCTTACTAGTGTACAGCCCAGCGTACACCACTAAAAATGGCCCAAAATAGGTAAAAAATAGTAATATTTTTACCTGAAATAAAATCCCAAAGGTAGGGAAACTATTGGAAATCATCTTAGGCACCTAAAAATCAAGTTTGGACCTTGAAATGATGCATTTACATGTGTGTATGTTGGGTACATTTTGGTGTACGCTGACCAGCGTACAACCCAATGTACACCACCAAAAATGGCCTAAAACAGGCACCAAAGAGCAATATTTTCACCTACAATCGACTCCTTGAGGTAGGAAAACTATTGGGAATCATCTCAGGTACCCAAAAATCAAGTTCCAACCTCAAAATGATGCATTTACATGTGTGCATGTTGGGTACAGTTTGGTGTACGCTGACCAGCGTATAGCCCAGCGTACACCACCAAAAACGGCCCAAAACAAACACCAAAAAGCAATATTTTCACCTGAAATTGACTCCCAAAGGTAGGGAAATTATTGGGCATCATCTTAGGCACATGAAAATCAAATTTTATCCCTAAATAATGCATTTTCATGTGTGTACGCTGGGTACATTTTGGTGTACGCTGACCAACGTACAACCCAGCGTACGCCACGAAAATAGGCCCGAAACTACATCAAAATGAAGTCAAAATCACACCTAGACACCCTGGAGGATCAACATCACTTAGGCACCAAGGGACAAGCACCGGCATACATAGTTAGAGATCCAACATGTCAATTCATGAGGTCTATGCTGAGGTTGAGGTTGAGCCTGTACGCTGAGGTTGATGCTGAGCCTGTACGCTAAGGTTGATGCCCAATCTCATACGCTGCATGCTATACTGTTGTAACATATCCTACACTCGGTCAATGCACCACTTGTCTCCTGATCCAAATTTTTCTCACCTCACAACCACTCATCTCCTTCTAGATCCAAATCTAATGCCCAAGATCTTATAAAAACCCCAATTTTTCACTAAATTGAGGTTGGTAATTTTTACAAATAGACATAAGAAACTAGAATCTTGGAGACTTGGAAAAATCTAGGCATCAACCTCTGTACACTGGACATTAGACTTGGATGCTGCATTTCCCTACAATCCAAAACCTGCATCTTCCAGCACCCATCATCACCCATTGGGGCTAAACAGCTACCTTGTGATCAATCCACAATTGTGTTCTGACCGGTGCACTCTGTAATCATTTTTTTGATATAAAATAGTTTACATTCTACCCATATTTATTGCATTTTTATTCATTTTTAGTTTACATTTACATTCATGTTATCATGCCTGTTTACATTATGGTTTACATTTAATGTGCATCGTTTAAGTATAACCCAACGCATTACAAAGTGCGCACATTGACGAAGTCATTGTTTGATCCGTGTGCTAACCATTCAAGGCACTCTACCTTCATCCATTGTAGCTTGCCCTCAAGCAAAGGTAGGGTCTTCTGTATTTATTCTGAGGATCATTCAATGTTTGTTGCATTCCAACCTTACATCGAAAATTTCGGATGGTACAGAAAATGGTGCTAGAAGGAGGGCCTAATTTCACTTAGATCTGCATAGATCTACTCAGATCTACTTCCCTAAATCCTAGATCTATGCCCTATTGCTATAGATCTGCACCTCGTGATTGTAGATCTACGCTCAAACATTGTAGATTTGCATCTTGTTATCTCAGATTTGCGCACTATAACTATAGATCTACACCCTGTTCTTCTAGATCTAAGCTCCATTATTTCAAATCTGTGCACTGTAACTGCAGATCCGGCCTCCGTGATCGTAGATCTATGCCCTGTCACTCTAGATCTACACCCCGTGAGTGCAGATCTATGCTTGGACATTGCAGATCTACATCCTGTTCCTTCATATCTTCACCCTGCAATTGCAAATCTACACCATAACCAGCATCCATACGTTGTTTCACCAAGTACACGCTGCATCCTAACTATTTCCCTTGGCCAAATTTCAGTTTTTCTTGTATACGTTGTAGTTCATCTCTTCTGTTAGCATTCAAACTCTAATTTCCTTACCTTTGACATCATACACTGTTATTCACCTCCTATACGCTGTTCACCATATAGTCCGACACTTAACTAAATTTTTGCATGTTTACAGCTATACGTTGTTCTAACACTTAGCCAAATTTTCTCACGTTTACATCTATAAGCTGACAACACTTAGCCAAATTTTCTCACGTTTACACCTATACGTTGACAACACTTAGTCAAATTTTCTCATGTTTACACCTATACGTTAACAACACTTAGTCAAATTTTTGCACATTTACACCTATATGCTGGTCTAACACTTAGCCAAATTTTCTCACGTTTACACCTATATGCTAACAACACTTAGTCAAATTTTCTCATGTTTACACCTATAAACTGACAACACTTAATCAAATTTTCTCCCGTTTATGCTGTATACGTTGTTCCAACACTTAGAAAGTTTGTTTGCTTCTAGTCAAACACTTAACCAAATTTTTTTTTTAGTTTATGTTGTCATACTTAAAGCATGTAAAATGGACCCTATGAATACCAATACTTCTGCTCTCTTCATCTCTAACCCCGGTGCATCAATCTTATACCCTATGACCACCACTGGACCCATAGTGACTCATGGTGAGGTCAACCCTCAGGGGCCATCTCACCAGTCATTGAGACTACAAGGTATGGATCTCACGTTCACCATCTTAATGCCTGAACAGTATAATTTTATTTGTGTTAAAATCCAAGCTAAACTGGCCATTGACCAAGCCGAGCTAGAAGCAATGAGACACTATGAGTTAATTCACAAAAGAGGTCATGACTTCATTCCCACTGCCTATGATGTCATTCCCCTCACTGAATCCCACCATGAACTCCTATCCCAACTCCTCATGGCTAGGAGTCAAACCTTGTGGCAATCCATTGTAGAACCTTAAAATGAAGATGAAGAAGATAATTTCGTGGCTCAATCTGAACACAGGGGTTTGTACCATACTCTCAGTCTGCATACTTACATGAACCCTTTATTTCACCCTTTCAAGGGGGAGACCATGTCCCTCCATTTATTTAAAACCACTCAAGCACATGTGCCTCAACAGGAAGCATCCACTCTTATTCCCACTCTCCCTATGACCGATACTCAATTCAATATACCCATCCCCACTATTCCTCCGGTCACCATGTTATCCCCTCTCTTACAAGTACAAACCCTAGCAATCCCCCTCTGAAACTAATGTAGGAGTGACCTTCCCACCCCAAGTGATTGGGATGCTATTTATGATACCTGCTTCTACATCTACTCACTATATACCACAAATACAAATCCAAGAGACACCCTTCACCACTTCAACTCAACAAGTTCAGGGTGTTCCTTCACAAATCATAACTGGAAAATGGACCATGACTGGCATGCAACTACATCAACCCCCTCATTACAGCATACCACCTCCTACAATTCCACCCATGAACGTTCCTCAAGTACAACAACAACAACCCACCCCTTACGGTATTCTGCCCTTAGTAGCACCCACCATGAATATTCCAGAAGTGCAACCTCCGACCACTCAACTTTCTTCTTTCCCACCCATTGTACAACAATCTAACTTGCATACTACACAACATGATCAACCTGCTGCTTCACCTAGTGCCCAAGACTGGGCCGAAGCTAAAAAGATGATGCAAGAACTCACTGATGAGGTAAAACACCTCAAAACGGCCAACAATGAAGAGCTTAAAGTATTAAACTTTTACCAAGGCGATCCTATTAGCTCTTTTGTACCACCATTAACCTTGCCCTAGGAGTTTCTTTGCCTCAACTAACCAAATACAATGGGGAAGGAGGCCCCAACACCCATCTGGTCACATTTAGACTAGAATGTATGTTGCTTCAGGCTTGGCCCCATGCAATCTTGTGTGTGTTTGCCATGTCCCTCACTAGTAGAGCATTAGACTAATACTGAGCCTTGCCTCGTAACTCCATATCCTCTTTGGAGGATCTCTTACACTAGTTTGTTACCAGGTTTAAATACAACCTGAAACCTGAAGCAACCTTGGATAGTCTGATATAGGTAAAACAAACACCTCTTGAACCTGTACAAAAATTTATCCAAAGATGGAGTGCCGCACTCAACGAACTTCATGAACCAATCTCAAAAACATATCTTCTTACAATTCTTAAGGAATTTGTGAATGATTTTGTCAAATCAAAAATGTACTACCTAAATGTGTGCACTTTGAGCCAAGCTTTTGTATAGATTAAAAACATAGAAGAGGTAGCCCAAAATAGCCATGACCTTACTTACTTAGCCTTTAAAAATCAACACACTAAAAATGACAAAGAAAAGGCTAAAGCAACAGTAGCAAAAGTAGCGGAGACTCAACCTACCAACATGGGATAGCAAAGCAGACCGCCTACTGCAACCGTTAACTATGAGAGAACCACTCCTACACACACACACTTGAATCATCTACCATGCAGGCTACTAACATGGGTCCTGCACATACATTTAAGAGGAAAGACCCTGCTCAATACACACCACTCCCCATGAAGCCTTCCTAGTTATTAGATCAACTTTTAAAGGATGGGGCCATTAAACACAAGCAGTTGTCTCCAGCGGCAACCCATAGACATGAATGATTTTGTGAATTGGCCAAAAACCCAAGCTTGGAAACTCCAAATGAGCCTCCTATTCCAAGAGGTTTTAGACTAGATCAATTCTGCGAGTACCACCAATGGAATGGGCATGGTATTGATTATTGTTTCACCCTCAAACAAGACATACAACGTATGATTGATAGGGGTGAAATAACATTTGACGATGCCAACCCTGTTAAACCATAGAATCGATCTATGGGCATATATAAACATCCCCTCAACACTAAGGAAGCTCCTTACGTTATTAACATGATCCATATTGAAAATGAACAAGGAATGCCCAGAAAACCTCTCGTGATTCGTGTTCCTCCTACAACATCAACATCATCCCCACAATCTTCATATCCCACATACAATTCTCCTACACTGAAAAAACCATTTGTTATTCATGTACCCCCTATCGATGCAATCGGAAATGTGCAACTGCCTACCCAGCCCACTCCCTTTATGGTCTGAGTGCCACCTATGGTCGCAACCACGGAGGTACAATCACAAAACAAACCAACTCCTTTCCTAATCAAAGTACCCAAACACCCTGATCTTCAACCTCTTATTCCTCAACTGCAAACCAAACCGACCCCATTCGTCATCAGGGTGCCTAAACACCCTGACACACAACCACCTCCAATGGTTCAACTGCAACCCCGACCTGCTCCATTCATAATTCGGGTCCCAAAACAACCCGATATTCAATCTTCAATAGTTCCCCCACGACCTTTGCAAGAACGCCTCGCCGATAGACTTACTAGAGAATGGTTGGAAAAAGAAGATCAATGTCTTGAATTGGAATCACCAAAACCCACTCCCCTCAATGCTGTACCCATGGCTCAGACATTGAATGAGCCAAGCACGAGTTATAAAGAAAAACCATCAGACATGTTAGATATATTAAAATCAAAAGTTGCAGTAGATCCTACGAAGACTACTCCACATGAAATAAAACTGTTGGATCCCATGGACCAAGTCGCTACTAACAAAACTATATCCAATAGTAAAGACTTAACCACAGCCCTAACGCAGGTCACACAAGCGCTCAAACAGAAGAACACATCTCTGAGCTTGTATGACCTCATGATGACTTCACAAGTACATCGTGAAGCCTTAGTGCGAATGTTAACATCGATCCCTATCACAGAAGACTTACCAGCAAATGAACCCTCAATCCATGCAGTAATGTCTTCACCTCAAGGATCACTATCGAAATCATTAGGCTTCCATACAAATGACATCAAAATAAATGAAAAAATTGGAGAAATCACCACTGCATCCATGTTTATAATGATACAAGTAAACCAATTTAAAATACATTAGATGCACATAGATGATGGAGTAGCTACGAACGTAGTACCTTACCCCATCATTGAATAGTTAGGGCTAACTGAACAAATCAAACTAACTTCCACAACATTCCTGAAATCGTTCAGTGGATCACGTGTAGTTGTCAAAGGAACATTAACTCTGGACTTCATAGCAGGGGATTGGGTTCCCCACGTCAGGTGAATTTGTGATCATAGACGAGATGCCTGGATTTAACTTGATATTGGGATGACCATGGTTAGCCTAATTAAAAGTGGTATCTTCACCCATCCACCAAGAGATTCACTTACCCTATGAAGGTGGTGAAATCATTATACACGGTGATGTGGCTACACTCAACACCTTGGCACACGTAGACACAAACCAAAGCTTAGAGGTCAAAATCGATGAGACTAAACAAGATAAGATTACTCTTGAGCTCAAACAAGACACCACACCCATTGAAAACCAAAGTGATAACCAATCTCCAAACCATGATCTCTCGAAAGATATAGAAACATTACAAAACATGGAAACATCAGAACATGTGGACATAGGGGTCATTCCCCTAGACGTCTCATGGTCTGAATTGTCATTTAACATAATTAGTGAAGAAGATGCTGAATATACGATTACACCAACATGCCCAACATACCATGTCAATCTGCGAAAATTAAAGAAGCTACTCAACCATTAAACGAACAATCATCCGAAATGACGTTAAACTACTACTTGTCTGAAATGACGTTAAACTATCACGTGTTTGCAATGACATAAAACTAGCCATGGTAAAAAATGGCCAGTTCATTTTAAAACCCACTGAAACAGTTTAAATCTCTCTTCTTTTCTTATCGGCCAAAATGGCCTTAAACTAGAGCGCCATTGCTAAAACCTGTCATGATTCTAAAATCGACATGCATGGCCCGAAATGGCCTTAAACTAGAACAAGGTACATCTCCATTTCTTTAGGATTGCATTCTTTGTTTGCATGCATAGTTGCATCCTTGCTTTACAAATTATTATGCCCCTTACACTTCTTCTATGATGTAATCATTTTAGTTGCATTCACGCTTATATTAACAAATAGTTAAAACAACAAAACAAATATATATATATAATCTTTTGTGTTTATGCTTGTGTTTATCAAAAGTTTGGACACGAAAAAAAAAATTTCTTTTATCTTTACGCCTTTGTTTACAATCCTCGTTAAAGCTAAAACAAAACTTAAAACTTAAATAATAAAAAAAAGGAGATATAAGAAAAACAAAAAAAAATGTATAAATGTATAAGTTTATAATATCAAATCTTAACAATGTTTATACATCTGCTTTACATAGTCCACAAAGTTACAACACAAAATGATCAAATTTGTTAACAATAATAAGTCAACTTAAACATCCCCAAGCTCATCCGCATCATCAAGTCCTGCTCCACTGGGGCCCACTCCATCACCTCCACAATCCTATAAAGAAACACAAATGAAAGTAACCATCAGCAAAACATAAATATATAAGAGAGAACTAGCAAGAGAACTAATAATAAAATGAATAATTACAAAAGTTGTATACCCCATGGGACAAACACTCCAGAATTTGTTTAGTGCATTTAATCCTTAATAGGGAACATGGAAATTCATTAGGTAATGCCAACATCAAAAGGATAATGTTTGCAAATATTATGATTATTAGTTTATGTTACAACCATTTCGCTAGGCATCATGACCTCACATTGATTACTTGTTTCAACCAAAACAAGTTGTCATTGCCTAGCATGATAATTCAATTAATCGTGGATAGTACAATAGCCATTAGTAACAAAAAAAACATTATCTAGAAAAAAAAAGCCCTTACATCTATATTTCATATAAGTATGAAGACTACAAATGATAAAAACTAGTCACAAAAAATAGTCTGCATCATATTTCGTCTGTTACCAAACATCTCATGAATAGTCTTCACCAACACACTCTTCCCCTTGTTGGACATCAGTAAAAAGATAATGCAAATAAACAAGGAGAGTGAACATTGTACATACAACTTTGAAGATCTTATATTCAATATCCACAAGAATGATCATGCTAACCATACCGGTCATGAATAGTCTTCACCAACACACTCTTCCCCTTGTTGGACATCAGTAAAAAGATAATGCAAATAAACAAGGAGAGTGAACATTGTACATACAACTTTGAAGATCTTATATTCAATATCCACAAGAATGATCATGCTAACCATACCGGCAACATAATCGATTTGACCATAATCGATTTGACCATAGATAGATTGAAATAATTCAGGGCAACAACTCACGCTCACGCAGTCACTTGCAGGGTACGGTAAATATAATGAAATAAACTCACACTGTGGGAAGGCCAAAGTATACTTACGCTGGCAAAGAAGCCTGAATCACTCGTGTGGCATTTTATTTCTATCTTATTCAGTGTACAGACGCATGGATGCAGTAAGCTCATTTTTGAACAATGTTCACTACGAAACCAAAATAGGTTTGATCAGAGAGGGCCACTGTAATAATCATCATATAATGAATTAGAGATTCGGGTTGCGTAGTCAACATGATGACGAATAAGGGCAATGGATACCATAAACTGTACCCATAGCCCTTGAGCTGGACTGCAGTGAACTAGAGCATTTTTGTATTCGATAGCCCGTATACTGTGTCCAGCGCCTGCGACCTGATCGCTCTGGCCTTTTCTGATACGCTGGCCATAGCTCCAACATCTGTTTCATGGCCTCTCTGATTCTAGCGTAAACAGATTTTTAAAATGGTTGAACAAACATCCATCCGTCGTCATACCCATTACCCATGACAACAACCCTGTTTTGTTTTTTCTGTTTTCAGCAGAAATACAAAAGGAAAAAGAGCAAAAAACCAGCAATAAAAAATAAACACGCGTGAATGTGCAAATCATCGCAGAACCTTTGATGCAACCAAAGGCAGGAGAATCCATGCAACTGCAATTTTACGTAGATCTGAACGCTGCAATTGCAGATCTGACTCTGCACGCTAAAAATCTGAACAACTGCGTATAGATCCGAGTATGGCTTAGTTTGGTTGGTTCTTGGTTAACGCTGGCCCTGCTTGGTTGACGCTGGCACTGTTGGGTTCACGCTACTACAAACAATTCTTTTGGTTCACGCCGCAAATTTTTCTCTGTTGTGCGCTGCAAATTTTTCTTTGTTCACCTGCAAATTTTTCTATGTTCACGCTGCACTGTTTCTATGTTCACGCTACAGTTTGTTTGCTTGGTTCACAGCTGCAATTTTTCTTTGTTTACTGTTTGCCCCTTTTATATCCCCCGGTAATTTGCATATCTCATTAAGTACAGTTTTTGGTTAATTTTATAACACCTTTGGGTTAATTTTAACTATATGCTAACCTGTACGCTGACCCTGGGCGTGAAGCACCCAAGCCCCTGAAGACAAAAAAATATACAATGATGAGAAAAAAAATAAAAAATAAAAAAATATGACAAAATGGAGTATACCACGTTGTCCATTATTACGAGTATCTTGAACCCCTTACTAAGGATAAAAATAATAGAAATTTAATTCAAATTATGTTGTACACACGTTGGCTCCTTGGGTAAGGCTGACTCCATAAAATAAACAAAAAGAAATATAAAAGAAATAAAATATACAACGTTGCCCCTAATTCCAGTAACGTTAACCCCTTTTATTTCACCAAAACAATAATAATAAAATTAATAGATTGCCCCTTACCCTATAGAACATACATCCATACCCAAGCCAAAACAAAAACAATAAAAAATAAAATAAAATAAAAAACAAACATCGTCTACTATTTAGGGCGCAGGCCCTCTATCATCAACACCAAAATCAACACCAAAAACAAAAAAAAATAAATAAAATAAAGTATTCAAGAGCTAATGCCCACATTAACCCTATTTTTGGGGACGCTGGCCCCCTTTTAAAATATAAAACAAAAATATATGTACACATCATTACTAATGGTTTACGCTCGCCCCTATTGACACCCGAACCTTTATATATATATATATAAGAATATAATGAAATAATACACATGGCTTAGCTCACCCTCCTCACATTCACCCCTATGGTTTAAACTTAGAGTAAAAGATATACTAGCACATGCCCAAGACAATACATCGTCTAAATTTAAACATAACCGTAAAAGGAATAAAAGCAAAATCACAACCGAAAATCATAGAAAATCATTATACTTAGGACAGGACCATAAATTGGCCTAGTATGGCCTTAAACTGCCAGAAATGGCCCGGTAAGGCCTTAAACTTTCATGCATCCGGGTATGACGATAAACTACCATTGCATACCTTAGTCCTATTTAAACGTATAAATTACCTACATAAAAAAGATAGCAAAACCACCTTGTTGACATTGCTCACTATTTATTGGCAGGAGCAAACACCATGGACAGCAAACAACTATTCTTACCACTATCTATCAATGGACCACACAGAACGATCACACGAGAAATCAACATGGAGTCCATTGACTTAGACTCAACCACACACGACACTTTTGTGGCATCAACCCAACAAACGCTAGATTGCTATGAAGGAATGACCAAGACTCTAGACTTAGAAGCCGATAACATCACTGAAGACCCCTTAACTGAAGTCTCCATTACCATGTCAGATGGCGAAGTTAAGATCCTGAAACTAAGTACATTATTGAGTCCACAACTTGCCAATGGCATAACACAGGTGCTTAAAAATAACATGAAAGCATTTGCTTGGTCTTACACTGACATGCTTGGGCTAGACCCTTGAATAGTCCAACACAACATCATACTCGATCCGAAGTTAAGACCAATGAAACAAAACACACGTAAGGTCAAGCCTGAGGTAGTGTTGGCGGTTCGTAATGAGATCACCAAACTTTATCAAGCTGGTTTCATTCGGGCTGTTGACTACGCTAACTGGGTATCCAACATGGTCATTGTCCCAAAGAAGAACGGAAGCATTCGCCTATGCATTAACTTCCGAAACCTCAACATTGCAACCATAAAGGATGATTTTCCACTACCTAGCATTGATCAACTTGTTGACTCAACCGCTGGGCATGCCTTGTTATCTTTTATGGATGGCTTTTCGGGATATAACCAGATTCAGATTAACCCTGAACATTAGCTCAGGACGACCTTTATGACACCATGGGGTACTTTTTGTTACACGATGATGCCATTCAGCCTCAAGAATGTCGGGGCTACATATTAGAGAGTAATGACATTTATCTTTAGCGATTATATCTTCAACTCACTCAATGACTATGTAGACGACATCGTGGTCAAAACAAAAACATCAGAGCAACACGTACAAGATCTTGACTTGGTACTAAAGCGTTGTTTAAAATATAAGCTAAGACTTAGCCCAAAGAAATGTGTCTTTGGAGTCAAAATAGGCAAAATTCTTGGGTTCATAGTCTCAGAAGCAGGGATACGAGTAGACCTCGATAAGGTTATGGCCATAACAAATTTAAAACCACCTAGCAACCTTACCAAACTTTGCAGTCTACAAGGTAGATTACAATTCATTAGATGATTCATAGAGAAACTGACGGACAAGTTGAGCCTTATGCAACATCTATTATGTAAGAGTGTCCATTTTGAATGGACTCCACAGTGCCAAGAAGCCTTTGACAACATTAAAACGGCACTAGCTCAACTACCAATAGTTTATCCACCACAGAACAATAAACCTCTATATCTACCTTGCAACAACGGACATATCCATCATGGCTATGCTTTGTTAGAAATGCGATGATGGAACTAAAATCCCTATCTATTACTTGAGTCATGCATTAGTAGCCTATGAACAACGTTACAGTGATGTGGAGAGGTCATGTCTAGCCCTCATCTTCTCTCTAAGGAAGTGGCGACATTATCTCTTTCAAAACCAAATCAACATAATTTGTAAGGATAATGTGCTCAAAGCTATCACAAACAACATGTACGAATCAAGTAAGATAGCCTGATGGAAAGCAATGATTACTAAGTTTGACCTGCACTACATAGCCCAATCATCCATCAAAGGTCAAGCTATAGTAAATCAGATGACCGCATCACCAACACAAGATCATGCAACGATTAATCCAGAGTTTCCAGATGAAAATGTATGCACAATAGACATAGTGCCTAATGACTACGATGCAATCCTAAACTTCGATGGAGCATCCACCTCTCGAGGAGGAAGTGCTACGGTGGTTATCACATATCCCTCCAGGGAAATCCGATGAGTGGCGAGGTACCCCTACACTCCACCATACGAATACGAGCGTACATGCGTGATCCGATCGAACTCCGCAGACTAAATGCCTTAACGCCACAAGAAACACTTGGGGTTAATCGTTCGTTGTCTTCCCAGGCTTGCTTGTATGTGTCACGGTGTATGGTTAAGCAAGTCTGAGGTATGTGATTTTT
>MNCI01011870.1:82535-94926 GCA_015680685.1 Gnetum montanum | reverse complement strand
TTTTTCTTTTTTTTTTTTTTTTTTGCATGAGAACCACACCATGCAAAGACTTATTTTTATTCACTCAACTTCCTAATTTTTGAACAATATCAGAATGGCAGAAAACCCAAGAAACAAGCATCCAAGCACCCAAGAGAATGACCAGCACAAATGCATTGAATCCCCTTAAAGTCACATCTTTTTCATTCTTTGAGTCTTTCCTTGGTTTAAAAAGTACCCAACCACCAATTCATTAATAAATTTACTAAGAAAAAGGGGACTATATAGTTCCAAGCCAAAGGAGATCATAGAGTTGTATGGATGAGTGGACGGTGTGGACTCATTGCCTATTCTACCAAAAGAACAATACCTTAATATCAGCATCATAATTCAAAGGTAAAAACCAAACATTAGAAATCAATATCATATAATGTAATCCACCATCATGAGCACTTATTGGATGATGAATAAAAGTAAATCAAGCAAACAAAGAAATAGTAAAAACATGAATGGTGGTGTAAAAAAAATAAGAAAAGTTGGAAAATTGTGTAAAACAAAAATTCAAAAAGCACTGAGGGCCTAAAACGATTAGCATAGGTGGCCATCCCCCCCATGACTACGCTAGAAGGAGGAGATTCGAAATAGTGAGCAAGGTTGTCCATCAATAGAGGTAGCATGTGTACTAGCTATTCTAAGCTCATAGAAAGGTTTGGTTTGTTGTACGTTGAACAACAGTTTCTTATCTAGGCTCTCAAGTTTTTATATTGTCATGGCCCCTAAAGGAAAAGTTGCATAAATAATATAAGGTCCTTCCCACAGTGTTTGAAATTTAGTACGTTGTGGTGCATGTGTGGGATTCCAATAGAGAACCTTATCTCCCAGTTGATATTTAGATTTCCTAATCCTTAGGTCATGATGTTGTTTATTGAATGCCTTGTGCAACTCATTAGATGATAAGGCAGCTAGTCGATTTTCATCTAGCAAGTTAAGGATTAATAACCGTTGTTTCTGTGCTAGATCAAGGTCAAGGTTGAGGTCACATGCTATGGATAGTGTACGGAGCTCAGTTTGAATAGGAAGCATTGGTAATTTACCATACACTAACTCATAGGGAGAGTAGCTTGTAGCAAGTTTCCATGTGGAGCGGTATGCCCAAAGAGCATCGTTCAGTTTACTACTCTAGTCTCACCTAAACTTGTTAACAGTTCTTGTCAATATCTTCGTAATCTCCCTGTTGGTGACTTCTGCTTAACTGTTTGCTTGGGGGTCGTATGGTATAGTCAATTTATGCTCAACCCCTAAGTGTTGCATTAATTTTCGAAAAGTTGCACCTTTGAAGTGGGTACCATTGTTTGAAATAAGTGCACAAGGCATACCAAACCTATTTATGATTTGTTGTTGAACAAATCGTGCAACTGTAGATGATGTACAATCCTTAATAGTAGCTGCTTCTACCCATTTAGTTAGGTAATCAACAGCACCAATGATATAGGATTTTCCATTGGACATTGGTGTAATTGGCCCCATAAAATCAATTCCCAAAATGTCGAAGGGTTCTAACAGTTGGATCCATTGTTGCACCCCCTCCATTCTAGCAGTCATTCCTCCATCACGTTGACAGTGCTCACAAGATTGGACGAATTGATGGGTATCCCGAAACAATGTAGGCCAATAATATCCTATAAGCAAGATCTTGATGGCCATTTNTCTTTTTTGTCCCATCGCAACCAAGATAAATGATCAGAAACTATGTTCCTAGTGCCTTCATGATCGATCATCATAAGATCAAACTCTTATAATATTACAAGCCATCGTATGATACGAGGGATTACCATTGGCTTATTCATGAGGAACTTTATTGCACTATGATCTGTATGTATATATACTTTATATCCCAATACATAGTATCTAAAATTTTCTAGTGCAAACACTTCAGCCATTAATTCTTTCTCTGTGGTAATGTAGTTAAGTTGTGCACCAGCAATACTTCTACTTGCGTAGTGGATGTAATAAGGATGCTTCTGGTCATCTAACTGTGTAAGTATGTCTCCTAAGGCATAGTTGGATGTGTCGATCATGATATGGAATTGTTTGGACCAGTCAGGAGCTTGTAGAATGGGTGTTTCTACTAGCTAATTCGCATTCCCTAGTCCACTCAAAAGGTACATCCTTTTTCATTAATTTCACCAATGATTTGGCAACCTTTGAAAAGGTCTCAATAAATCTCCTATAGTAGCCAGTATGTCCAAGGAATGACCAAATATCTTTGACAGTTTCCAGTTGATGGGTAATTCCTTGGATAAATTTGATTTTCTCTGGGTCTACCTCTATCCCTATGTGTGAGATTTTGTGCCCTAGTACTACGCCCTCGTGGACCATCAAATGCCTTTTTTTCCAGTTAAGCATCAAATTGGTTTCTACACATCTTTTTAACACTTGCTCTTCACTATTAGCAATGGGGTATATGAACCCAACCTTGAGAAGTTGTTCAATTTCTTCCTTGACTACTTGCTTCAGCTTTGGGTTCAAATGCCTCTATGATTATCTTCGAGGCTTCATCGAGGGGTCAGTGTAAATCCTATGTTGGCATATCCTAGGATCTATTCCAGTTAATTCGGGATATGACCAAGCGAAGAAATTTGACCATCTATTGATTACCTTCAGCAGTTCTTCTTTCTGTTGAGGAGTAAGCTTAGCATTGATAATTACCAGTTTTTCATTTTCAACAAACATGTATTCCATACCAGTGGGCAATGGTTTCAACTCGAGGGGCTCTTTCTTAAATTTCTCAGGGATTTCCAACTTCCCCTAGTTGATATTTTCAAGGATAATATTTGGAAGTTGGTGATGGACTTACTCTAATGCATCTATGCTATCAATGTAAGTGCAAGTCAAACCCTTAGTTGGTTCCATGCATATGAGTGAGCTACTTTCTTGATCAGCTATCAGCTAGTGGGTGCCTTCCTATTGTGTGGCTGCTGCATACAAGCATTTTTATATGTTGATCACTTGTGCACACTGATTGCATGCAGGCAATGTTAAACTCTACCCAAACCATGACCTCTGCACGCAATTACACCCTGTGTCACTGTATGCTATGCATAGAACTTTCTTCTTCTCAATATTTCCGAATGTATTTTTCTTTGATATTTCTAGGGAAATATTGTGGATTTCTAGACATGCATCGATGGTGCTTAACCATGCTCTTCCCATTATGATTGGGAAGTCCCCCTTACCGTTGTTCACCTGAATCACTAGGAAGTTAGCTAGGTACGACCATCCATAAATAGTGATAACAATGTCTTCCACCAATCCCAATGGGACAGTGATGAACTCGTCAGCCAACTCTAGACGGATGTTGCTCTTTTTCAATGAAGGCAGGTTCCAGGCCTTGTACATTTCTTGAAAAATCAAGTTTATACCAGAACCTAAATCCAAAAGAGCCTTGCACAATGCATTTCCAGTGATTTGTAAGTATATTAGAGGACTCCCATGATCAAAGAATTTCCTGGTAAGGTGGCTAGCTTTAATCCAATCGGTGATGGCATATGTTAGCATGACCATATGTGTTGAGTGTGGTGGTTGAGTTGAAGAAGGCTCCAAATTTTTGATTGATACTGAGGTGTCTAAGGAATCAGTTGCTTATGATTGTAAGGGCTTGGTTGGACTATTGGTTCTAAAGAAAGGTCTTTTTCTTCATGTGNCTAAGGAATCAGTTGCTTATGATTGTAAGGGCTTGGTTGGACTATTGGTTCTAAAGAAAGGTCTTTTTCTTCATGTAATTGTTAGAACCAATAGTAGGTTGAGAGTCACCAGCCCTTGTGGCATTACATTGCTACAGCTGGGTAGGGATTTCACCTTACATAGCTGGAGCAAGTGGTAGTGGAGCTATTGGTGGAAGAGATGCAACTAAATGAAAAGGATGATATGCTTGTAGAATATCACCCCCAAAAGAGGGAGCCCCATAATACTCATGGGCTTGGTAGTGAGGTTGAGGAGTAATGTGACCAGTAGAGTCACATGGGGAGATTGGCTGCAGCACGTAATATCCATACAGCTCAGGTTGTCGATAAGGATACTATTGCCTTGGTGGTGGCATTCCCCATGATTATGGGTGCTACCACTGTTGATATTGCTCAATTGGTTGTGGTGGAGTTCCACTTGGATAATACATTAAGGGTTGGTGGAACTGTCTTGGGTTACCTTAGGGGTAAGGTAACCTTCGAGGTGCTTACTATTTTTTCAATCGTGGGTTGAGTGCATAGACCCTAGACTCTTATAGATGTGAGATTATAGGGCAACATCCCTTAGGATGGTCATATTTACATATTTCACATCCACTATCATTGTCTGTTTTTGACTCCACAACCTCTTCAATGATGGCAACTTTGCCCTTATCCTTGCTATGTGCATGTTCGGCTTCTCTCTTTTTTCTTTTTTCATGATCACTACTTTGCTCTCTAAACTCCTCTACTATTTTAAGAACATATTGAAATCTATTATCTAAGGAATCCCACATTTGATCTACCTTTACCTATACTTCTGATGTTAAATTTTGGATAGGCAAAGTTTTCCTATTCACCATCTCTTCGAGTGGTGACTCTTCTCCATCCTCACAAAATCTTACTCCCCTCTTCCATAGGGAAGGATCTCAGTTATAATCTTCCACACTTTCTCTCTTCCATAGCTCACCTTCTTCCTTAGCAACTTGCTCCAATAGTCTTTGAATTTGATGGGACCTAAGCTCAGATAGTCTTTCTTGGGCATAAGTCCCAAGGGTTCTTCTCGTTTCATGCCTAAGCTCATCCACGAGATGGCATAGTTGATCCCTTTGCAAATAACCATGGCCAGGACAACAGTGTAACAGTGCATAATATCAGCCAATGGCAGCATCCAAGGGTTCATGTCCTCCTTGTTTCTAGCCTTGGATTTGCTTTCACAAGTTAGACACTTGAGAGTACGTTTGGTACTTGTCATTAAATAGTTCTAACATAGTACTCCACCTACAAATGGATTCCGGTTCTACAGATCGGTACCAGCTTTCCGCTTCTTTAACTAGTGTCCATGGAAACATCTTAAGTTTTTACCATTCATTCTCTATATTACACATCATGGAATGCTTGTAAGTGATTCTGAGGATCAGTGTTGTGTCCCCCTTCAAATCGTGGGATATTGTTCATATCTAATCTCTTAATCCTACTATCTTTCTGGTGCCTTGTTGGAATTCTAACAGCTTCAGTTATGTCCAACATACCTCAAGTAGCAAGTAGGGGTTCATCATGATTGTCTCATCCATGGTGTCTATGGTGCCTACATTGTTCCCTACTCTCCCTTCTTCTATGTCCTGACTCTATAGAGTGCCCTCGTCCCCTTTCCTAGCTGTTTCGTCTATGACTTCCACTTTGCCTACCTTTATCCCCATGGTCTTGTTCTTTATGACTACATTCAAACACTGAAGGAGAGGATGAACTTTGCCTACCTTTATCCCCATGGTCTTTTTCTTTATGACTACATTCAAACACTGAAGGAGATGATGAAGGAGATGATGAAGGTGAAGAAGAAGGAGAACTGTCATCATGACGGTGTCTGCTACCTTCTCTTCTGCGGTCTCAACCTCGATCGTGATTGCGATCAGAATGTTCATCTTTATCATATGTCCATGTCCATGGGTATCAAAACCTAGGTTATGAATAGTGGAATGAAGGTTCTGATAGACAAGCCCTTGGCCAAAGTCAAGGGGAGGAACATCATTGTGTGAGCGACTGTCTAAGGCAGGTTCACCATCCTTATTTTCACTTAATACATGTGGGACATCCTGCGACCACTTACCCTTCAAAGACTTATGATGTATCTCCTGTTGCAAATCCCTTTGACGTTGTGCCTCCATGGGATAGTATTCTCTTGAGTCATGGTCTTGCACAACGTATTCTGCATGTAAGTGCAGCATGCCAATTCGTGTGAGGACACCAAGAAGCATGCTTGGGACTGAACAATTAGAAGGTAACACTATGTTACCTTCTAAGTCTCAACAACGCAATTGTTCATATTGATGGAGGATAAAGGTGAAGTTTAGTATATACTCATCAGGATGAATATATACCACTCAAACTTGTTCAGGGATTGGCGGATCAACATCATGTGTATTACGTCGTCGATTGTTTTCTGTTTCAAACCTAGGCAGTGAAGCGCTTTTGTATGAAGAAGGAGACATGCTTGTCTATTCAGTGTGCAATGTATTCTTGTTTATTATTTTCTCAATCAACCCTAAGGGTTCATTCCAAAAATGTGAATGATTTCCTACATTCTAGTTAGTGCACAAACAACTAAGTCCCTGGCAATGGCGCCAATGATGAGCGGCGAGGTACCCCTACGCTCAACCATACGAATACAAGCATTTCATGCATAATCCAGTCGAATTCCAAGGACTAAGTGCTTATGCACCCTTGTGGAACAAGGATAGGTTGATTGATCATTGTCTTCCAAACTTACTTGTATGTCATAATTGTATGGTTAAGTAAGCTTGAGGCATATGATTTTTATATCTTTTATGTTTTTATGTCCTGTGCTAATAGGGAAAGAGAGAGATAACTAGGTGACTAATTTCACTTAACTACTCATTAACTAAGTTCTAACTAATCCTAACATAAGCATTCGTTCTCACTTTCCGTACACATCCTGAACTAGTGCAACACTACTGGGATTACCAAACACTAATCGTTACTGGGTTACCAAGCATTACACTCATGCTCAAAGCAGTCATANTGCTTGAATAAAGATCCGTCCACACTTAGACCTCTTGCTGCAAGCACTTGGGAAATACTCTAACTTTCAAATAGACTACAAGAGTTTTGCTACTTGACTGTTGAAAGAATTCCTCCAATTTTGCTCTTGGGCACTGTATTTATAAGCTTGGGAGCAACTACTCTAATAATTAGAATAACTTCTAAAGAAACTGCTAGAGAGTTTACTCTAATAATTAGAATAACTACTAGAGTAACCACTCTAATAATTAGAGTAACTGCTAGAGTAACCACTAGAGTAACTACTCTAATAATTAGAATAACTGCTAGAGTAACCGCTAGAGTAACCACTCTCATCAACTTCGAAAAAACATATGATAGGGTGCATAGACATATTATTTAGTGGGCTTGTGGAGGAAAAACATACTTACTAAATATATTAAAGTGATTCAATACATGTATGAAGGAGCTACCACTAAAATTAGATCAAGATGTGGAATAACATATGATTTTTCCATCATAATAGGTCTACATCAAGGGTTGGTGCTTAGCTTGTACTTATTTGCATTATTATGGATAAATTAATAACATAAATAGAAGATGAAATCCCTTGGTGTATGTTATGTGCAAATAATATTGTGTTGGTGGATACAGCTTGAGAAAATATTGCTTCTAAAATGAAAAAGTGGAGACATGCTCTAGAATCTAAAGACTTAAAAATTATCAAAAGACAAAATATATGGAATGAAATTTTAATAATATTATAAATAGTAGTGAAATAGATGTGATAATTCAATGCAAAAAACACCACTCATTACAAACAATTTTGCTACTTAAGATCAATCCACCAATCATATAGTGAAATTGATAAAGATATAAGAAATATAATTAAGGCAAGATGATCAAGATGGAGACAAGATAGTGGTGTTCTATGTAATAAAAGAATACCAATAAAATTGAAGGGAAAATTTTACATGAAAGCAATCAAGCCTACTATCTTATATGAAGTTGAATGTTAGGTAGTACAAAAGAGGCATGAATAATAAATTAGTATGGCAAAAATGTGAATACTTCAATGGATGTTGAATGTTACTAGAAGAGATACACTACATAATACAAACATTAGAGGAATACTTGGAGTGGTTTTTATTTTAGATAAGCTACCAGAATTGTAGCTTAGATGGTTTAAACATGTGAAAATAAGATCAAATAATAAGCTTATAAACAAAGTTTGCTGCATCACTATTCCAAGAAAGCCATGGAAAGGAGGACCAACGAAGACATGGGAAAAAATAAATGAAGATGATTTGAATAAACTTCTAGTGAATAAAAATCTAGTTCTCCATGGAGGCGAATGGTAAAAAAGAACTCATGTAGCTAACCCCATTTTGTTAGCATAATGTTAGGATGATGATAATGATGATGGTTTGATTATGCTAAGAAAGAACAATTATGAAGTATACTTAGCAAACTGAGAGTTAATTGTAGTTTACTCAATACTATTTAAAATGTATACAAAGAAATAATTTTAGAATTGAAAAATGAAGAAAATACACAATATTATTTGTTTTACAATAATATAGAAGTAAATTAAAGTGGTCCCCTTTCACCTACGTTGTTCAACACTTCTATTAATGAAACAAAAGGGTGGACTAAATAGGTACCTATAAATTACGCTATTAAAATGGATCAATCATTAATATAACTTTTAATAATTTTAGATGATGCAATACTAACTTCCAATTTAGAACAAGATTAAAATCAATGTTGCATCAACTAGAAAAAATATGTAAATGTAGAGAAATGAAGATAAATATTGATAAAAAAAGTGTATGGTAATTTGGGGAACTAATAATAGATTTTACACTTCCAAATAATTAATAAAAACTTGATATCATGAAGAAATATAGATATTTGGAAGTATAATACTCTCAAAATTATAACTGGAAGCATTATATATCTTAGCAAGTTGTAAATGGCTAGAATATTTTATATACATTGAATAATTAACAAATATAGTAATCATCATATTTTAATTTGGAAAATTTAAAAATATCATTTTTCAAACAATTGTACAACCTATAATGCTTCATAAGTGTGTGGTATAGGGTCCAATTCTTAATCAAGAATTGTAGAAGAAAATCGAGAATCTTTAAAAATAGTTTTTGTTGAATGAATTCAAAGTGAAAGTGTAAGTACAACATTGATAAAGCATGAAAATTGTATCAATTACCTAGGATATCATATTTATAATATCACATCTTCAATATCATAGCTGCTATATCACATTTGTTGTATCATAGGCTATGATACTATGTTCCAAATACAATGTCGCAATTACAGTAAATGTGTGTTGGAACCTAAAATAAGTGAAACATGGGTATACCCCATGATTTATACAAGTTTATAACTCAATGTTACATAGTAGAATTGAACCTATGACCTAGGGTTACTAGACCAAGATCCATATCATTAGACTAACACCTCACTGCTACTTATCATGTTTATGGTACCTTTGGTAGTTCTAGTAATCAACCTCTTGCAATTTTCATCTATAGGAATTAGCAAATAGTCAATGAGTGCCTACAGCATGGATTTGAGTCAATTGTGCAACATCTTATTCAAGTGGTATTATACCTAGGCACATTCCATGAATGACAATAAGATCAAGATTGATTTATATTCATTGCAACACTTTGACTTAGAATAGATTTACTTTTAATGTAATTTACGTGCTATGTACTTAGTTAATATTTACATTTTCATGCACATTAATTAATTTGTGGAATGAGCATGATCAATTTTGAGCATAAACACATATTCACTTAGTAATCCCGGTAGTGTTATTACTTAGTTCACCTAGTAGCATAACTCTTGGTAATCCCATCAGTGGGTAGGTGAGTTTAGGATGTGTACAGTAAGCTAAGAATAGACACTCCTCATCCTTAGGCTAGCTTAGGATTTATTTTCTTGTTATTAATTAGATTAAATAATTAATTTCTAAGTTATTATTTAGTTTAGTTTGAGGCCCCAACAACATCATAATTATATATCTTACTTTGAATTAAACCATATGTGATAAGCTACCACTTGTCCAAGTGAGAAAACAATGACTTGTGATCAACACTTAACAATCTAGATACCACACTAGTCTTATCTATGGAATTCAACTAGATTGCACATGAACACTTGTGATCTATATGGTTGAGTATAGGGGATATTCATTGCTCATCACACATGCAATACTTTTGTTAGATGCTAATTTGTAGTCATTGGAAGCTAAAGCAATCTATAAATATTTAACATTCTATTTCATCATCATACTAGCTTTATCTCAATAAAATAAGGTCAACTACATGAGTTCCTTTTTTGTCATTCACCTCTATGAATAGCTAAATCTCTATTTATTTGCAATTTCTTCATATCCTCTTCAATCATTTTTCCATGTCTTTTTTAGTAATTCTTTTGATGACTTTCTTGATACAATGATACATCAATCTTTTTTTATAGGCTTGTTATCTAATCTTCTTTGCACATGTCCAAATCATCTAAGATACCATTCCTATAGCTTTCTTGAAATAGAAGTTATTCTAAGTCTTCCTTAAATATTTTTATTATGTAGTTTATCCCTTTTGATAACATTCAAAATATATCTAAGCATTTGTATTTTTGCCACACTAACTTATTTTTCATGCCTCTTTTATACTACCCAACATGCAATACTGATGAGTGGCGAGGTACCCCTACACTCAACCATACGAATACGAGCGTTTCACATGCTATCTGATTGAACTCCGCAGATGGACTAGTTGTGGTATCTAGACAATTATCCTTAGGTCGCAGTTCACTGTCTTCCCATTTGGACTAGTGTTAACTTTTTCATGTATGGTTTAGTCCAGAATGAGGTGTATGATGTGTTCCTATACTAATGCTACTCCTGGATGTAATGGCAAATGATATTAATTAAGCTAAGAGAGAGAGGGTGAGAGAGAGTCTTAGCTAGCCTAAGTGCGATGAGCATCCGTTCCTCAATCATCTGTACACATCTTGGACCTTGTGCACGACTACCACTAGGATTACCAAGCACAAATCCTAGGTACGCTACTAGGTTACCAAGTAGTCACACTTAAATGCTTGTAATCAAGTCGTACTCATTCCACGTTTAATAGGAGTTTAGGGTGAAGAGATATTAACTAATAAAGCAGTAAATAATAATTAAATAAATAATTAAGCTAAGTGAATGTTGTAGTGATGAAGTAATCTCGATCTTTATTTCTGGTCATGTGCGTGTCCAAGGACGTCACACTCAAATAAGGATGTTGTACAATTACAATCACCACACTGCGAGCATACACTGGGAGAAGGGTTAAGACAAGAACTACATAAAACTTGACACTAAAACTAACTGAAAAACTGGCTATCGGATCTGTCTACCTCTTATTTATAGATGAGGAGATAGGCTACGATATCACGTACGCGATATCACGAGTAGGTTGCGATATCACGTACGTGATATCGCATCAGCCGTGATATCGTGCCTCGGCTGCGATATCATGGTTGTGATATCACGGAAGCGATATCATAGCCAGCAAATTCATGACTCATCATACCCCCACGACTGAATGAAAACTCATCCTCGACTTATAGAGAGAACAAGCTCCATTCATTACATAGTGGATAGGTGTGGGATTATTGACTGGTGAGAATGGGTTCATGCCGCAGTGTGGAATCGAAGCAAAATTGAGACACAACATAGAGAATGCAAAAGGAAATCCTACTACCACAAAATTGATGGAACTCATGTAGTTCCTGGTGGTAGTGGCTCCTCCATAGGTGTCTTTCCTTTCTCTGGCACTCCAAGTCTTGGGATTTGATGGCGTTGAAGTATGGCCTGGAGTTTCTCCTCTTGTAAGGCCTTGAGTGCCTTGGCATGCATGTAAGTTTGTGCTTCTACCATAGAGGCATCCCAGTCAACCTTCTCTTTTTCTTCCACCACCCTTTTATTCTCTATCAACAATTTATTAAGTTGCTCGGTTTTGAAAGTGTCCAGCTGGTTCTAAGCAACCTTTGGCCCTATATTCATAAGGTTTGATACTTCCGAAATGGCTTGAACAGAGAAATCAATAGTCACACCACAAATGGTAACCATGGTGCCTTCTTCTTTGTTGTGCCAAAATTCGTACATTTTCCCTAAGTACCAAGCACGCTTTTAGAGACGGTAGGCCAAAATGGGGATCCTTTGAGGTGATCCCTAATGACCTCTAGAGCAAACTTTGCAAACGATTCAAAATTTAATTCCACAATCACAACAGTGATGTGGACCTTTCATGGATAGCTTGAACGCACTCCTGGGGCAACGTGAGATGTTTTCCCTATTCAGACGCTGCAACAACTCCTCCTTCTGCCTGCCCAAATTGTACAGTAGCAAGGTCTCCTTGATGAATGCTAAATGATTATTCCTCCTGCTCTGCATGTTGTCTAGTAGGGACTTGTTCTTCACCTCTCCTAGGTCATTTGCTTCCACCTTGAGAAGGGCCTTCCTATTGTCCACGTTTCGAGGCCATCTGCAATCACACGGGACCAAGCGTTAGTAAGGTTATTACCAAAGTTAGGTTATACCTTACTGCTTGCCTTAATTAATTAATTTATTTTATCTCTGTGTGATGTTTCCT
>MNCI01011870.1:50094-79488 GCA_015680685.1 Gnetum montanum | reverse complement strand
TGCATAATATCTTTCTAAGGCCATGTCCAAGGATTCATGTTGTGCTTTTTTCCACTCTTGTATTTGTTTCCTCAAGGCCAACACTCTTGCGTAGGTTTGATATCTTTCATTAAAGACTTCTACCATTGTTGGCCAATGTTGTATTGAATTTGGTTTTAACGATCTATACCATACTTTTGCTTGGCCAACGAGTGTCATAGGGAAGAGCTTGAGTTTTTGCCAACTGTTATCAATGTTTTTCCATGTGCAGGTATCGTAGAAGGCTTGTAAATGTTGATGTGGATCTAAGTCATAGCCTACTGAGAAATTAGGGAAGCTGTTTAAATCGAGCCTGGGTAGACGGCTCTCTTTACGATGCCTACGGGAGATTCAAATAGCCTCTTGTTTTTGTGTTAGGCTTGTAGTGGCCAGTAGGGGTTCATCGTCATCAAGTAAGTTATGCTTTCATGCATTGGGACCATGTTGCCTTTGTTTATGTTTATAAGAAACCCCCACTTCAGGTTGCGTACTCGAATCTTCATTGTCATATAATTCGTTGGTTCTCCAATGAATTTCCTCACTAGGTGTGGCATTATTATTATCTTGTAGGAGAGGCATGATTGTGAAATTGTGTGTGACTTTAAATGTGACTTTTTTTATAATTATTATTTTTTTCCTAAAAGATATATTGTTAATTCCTATATAGCGACCTTGTATGATATAACTAATCTAGATAACTAGCACCGTCCCTGGAAATGGCGCCAATGATGAGTGGCGAGGTACCCCTACACTCAACCATACAAATATGAGCATTTCACGTGCAATCTGGTCAAACTCCACAGACAGACTAGTTGTGGTATCTAGACAATTATCCTTAGGTCGCAATTCACTATCTTCCCATCTAGACTAGTGTTAACTTTGTCACATATGGTTTAGTCCAGAATGAGGTGTATGATGTGTTCCTACACTAATGCTACTCCTGGATGTAATGGCAAATGATATTAATTAAGCTAGGAGAGAGAAGGTGAGAGAGAGTCTAAGCTAGCCTAAGTGTGATGAGCATCCGTTCCTCAATCATCCATACACATCTTGGACCTTGTGCACGACTACCACTAGGATTACCAAGTGCAGATCCTAGGTATGCTACTGGGTTACCAAGTAGTCACACTTAAATGCTTGTAATCAAGTCGTACTCATTCCACATTTAACAAGAGTTTAGGGTGAAGAGATATTAACTAAGAAAGTAATAAATAATAATTAAATAAATAATTAAGCTAAGTGAATGCTACAATGATGAAGTAATCTCGATCTTTCTTTTTAGTCATGTGCGTGTCCAAGTACATCACACTTGAATAAGGATGTCATACAATTACAATCACCACACTGTGGGCATACACTGGGAGAGAAGGATTAAGAGAAGAACTACATAAAACTTGACACTAAAACTAAGAACTAAAAAATTGGCTATCGGATCTATCTACCTCTTATTTACAGATGAGGAGATAGGCTGTGATATCGCGTACATGATATCGCATCGGCCGTGATATCGCAGATGCGATATCGTGGCTGCTACGATATCACGGCAGTGATATCACAGCCAGCAAATTCATGACTCATCAAATACCATATAAGATACTTGGCCTGATTGATGTCTTATAAAAATTCTCCTTTAGTTTTATTGGGATTTTTTTGTCATATATAACACTACTAGTTTGTCTCCATTTTAACCATCTTACCTCAATATTATTTATTATATCTTTATCAATTTCACTATTTGATTGTAGACTTGATCTGAGGTAGTGGAATTCTTTACATTGAGAGATTTTTTGGATTATTACTTCTATTTTACTACTTGATGAGTGACGAGGTACCCCTACGCTCAACCATATGAATATGAGCATTTCAGGCACGATTCGGTCAAATTCCAGGGACTAAGTGGCTATGCGCCTTTGTGGAACAATAACGGGTTGATTAATCGTTGTCTTTCCAAACTTACTTGTATGTCATGGGTGTATGGTTAAGTAAGCTTAAGGCATATTATTTTTTATGGATTTTATGTGTTTTATATCCTACGCTAGTAAGGAGAGGGAGAGAGATAACTAAGTAACTAATCTAATTTAACTATTCATTGGCTAAGTTCTAATTACTCCTAACATCAGTATTTGTTTCCACTTGTCGTACACATCTTGAACCAGTGCAACGCTGCTAGGATTACCAAACACTAATTGTTACTAGGCTACCAAGCGCTACACGCATGCTTGAAGTAGTCATACTGAGTGTATTTAACTAAGAGAGTTGTAGGGTGAGAGAAATCATTAATCAAGATAGCATTAAATAATAATTAACATTAATTAATCTATTCTGTATGTTGCAAGGTTTATCATAAAGTTCATCTTTATCGCCATACATAAAGTGTGATCAGGTACACAATGCTCAAATAAAGATCCGTTCACTCTATGACTCCTACTGTGGGCACGCAAAAATAATTCTAACTCTGGAGGGAAAATGGCAAGAGTTTGGCTAAGGGACTAACTTCTAATAATGGAAACCAAGGGTGCCACCTCTTATTTATAGGCAAGGAGATGGGTCGTGATATCATGTATCCGACATCGCATGGTTGATTTGATATTGCAGATGCAATATCATGGTTCATCATGCCCTCATGACTGAATGAAAACTCGTCCTTGAGTTCCTTACAAAATATTGGGAAGGTATGGGATTATTAACTGAATGATCATTAATGGTGGAACAGAGTGATAGACTCAACGTGCCCAGTGAACGGATCAACAATACAATACATGACAGCATTAGTATTCATAACCAAAAAAGTGAACATTGTACATAAATGACATCTAACCTTATTTGGCAGCTGGAAGAGAAGGGGAGAGAGAAAAAAAATAGACGTGTTGCTGTCGATGTCAAGATTGTGCCTTCTGTTGTTTATTCATAGCCATGCCACCAATCTTGCTCCTTTCATAAATGTTCCAATTCTGGTCCATCCTGAGTGTTTTCTCCAGGCCCAGTCCATTGTTGTATGATTGCCATCTACACACACAACATAGTCACAAATGAGCAAGGGTAGATAAATCACAATGCAATTGATACCTTGCCTCGATGTAAAGTGCATTGGCTGAGTTGTGGTTATGGTAGATACTAATTCTAGAGCTTTAACACTGGTGACTACCCAAGGTGTAGGGGTTAGGAAAAATTGAAAAAATTATGCTAGGAAACCCATGACTAAGAGCGAACCTCCGGTAGCGATATGATGGAAAAAGATAAGGAATAAGAAAGGTGGAGAAAAAGTAACAATGGTAATGCCAATAAAATGGATGTCATGGATGGGGATGAAACAAAAATTGTTAATTGTAGGAAATGTTTTAAGGGAAAGAAGTTAACAAATGCACCAAAAAGGAATGTCAGTGGGTCCTCCCCAAAGTAGGCTCATGGCCTTAATGCCCTGACAGACCCACAAACCAAAGAGTCTGTAAGCTCTAGGAATGTCATTCGGAAGCAAGAGTTAAAAACTTACCCACAAGAAATTACCAAGGAAGAACAATGCATCAGCCAAGATACAGACTAATGATAAAATCAGCAATGAAGTGAGAAATGGAAAAGAAAGGTGGAGAGGAGAGAATGGAATGGAAACCCAAGAACAAGGTTGTGTAAAGTCCCTTGTGTATTTCATGGTTAATGTGACCGAGTAGAACTCATTCCAAATCCAGGCTCAATAATCCACATTTAGTGACCTTGCATCAACACATTTGACCAACCCATCCTCTTGAAGCAACAAGAATGCCTCTACAAAAAGTCACCACCATTCCGAGGAGAGCGATATGGAGAACCAAGAAGTGAGAAAGGGCCTTAGTTAGAGGGAACCTTCAGGCATGGGTAACATGTCTTTCCAGTGCCATAACCAGTGTGTGTAGCCCAATTTCATTATTGTTTCTAAGTGGTGTGCTTTGAATTCTTAGTGTTTTTTTTTTTGTGTTTTTTGCGTGAGAACCACACCATGCAAAGACTTATTTTTATGTACTCAACTTCCGATGATTTGATGAATGGTCAAAACGGTAGAAAACCCAAGCAAAAAGCATCCAAGCACTCAAGAGAATAGCCAGCACAAATGCATCAAATCCCTTGGCGGTCACACCCTTTTCATCCCTTGAGTCTTTCTGTAGTTTGAGAAATACCCAGCCACCAATTCGTTAATAGTTTTATTAGAGAGAGAGAGACTGTACAGTTCCAAGCCAAGGGAGACTATAGGATTTTATGGATGTATGAACAATGTGGACTCATTGCCTATTTAATCAAAAAAAAACTATACCTTAATATCAACATTATACTTCAAAGGTAAAATCTAAACATTAGCAATCGATATGATATTATTCATGCCACCATCATGAACACTTATTGGGTGATGAACAAAATAAAGTAATCACACAAAGAAATGGTAAAAACATGAATGATGGTGTAAAACAAAAACAAGAAAGACTAAAGAAATATGCCCAAAAAACTGTAAAAACAAAAAAAATTATGTAAAAGAAAACTTAGAAAGANTTGTGACACATGTGTGGGGTTCCAGTAGAGAACCTTATCTCCTAGCTGATACTTAACTAAAAAAATTTTCAGGTCATGACATTGTTTATTAAATGACTTATGCAACTCATTAGATGACAGGGCAGCTAATCAGTTCTCATCTAGCAAGTTAAGAGTCATCAACCTTTGTTTTTGTGCTAGATCAAGGTCAAGGTTGAGGTCACATGTTGTGGCTAGTGTACGAAGCTCAATTTGGATAGGGAGCATTGGAAGTTTTCCATACACTAACTCGTAGGGAGAGTAGCCTATAGGGAGTTTCCATGTGGAGCGGTATGCCCAATGAGCATCATTCAGTTTAGTGTCACCTATACTTGCTAATGGTTTTGGTTAGTATCTTAGTAATCTCCCTATTGGTGACCTTGGCTTGATCATTTGCTTGGGGGTGGCATGGTGTAGTCAATTTGTGCTCAACCCCTAAGCGTTGCATTAACTTTTGAAAAGTTGCACCTGTAAAGTGTGTATCATTATCTGAGATAAGTGCACGCAACATGCCAAACCTGTTGATGACTTGTTGTTGAAAAAATTGTGCAACTGTAGATGATCTGCAATCTTTGACAACAGCTACTTCAGCCCATTTTTTTAAGTAGTCTACAGCAACTACCATGTAAGCTTTTCCATTGGACATTGGTGTAATGGACCCCATAAAATTAATTCCCCAAATGTCGAAGGGTTCTAATAGTTGAATCCATTGTTGTAGATCCTTCATTCTAGCAGTCATTCCCCCATCACATTGGCAGCGCTCACAAGATTGGATGAATTGATGAGTATCCTAGAACAAGGTAGGCCAATAATATCCTGCAAGTAGGATCTTGATGGTTGTTTGTCTCTCAACATAATGACCCCCACAAGGGCCCTCATGAGCATCTTGGAGAACTTTCAGTTGATCTCTATCGGGAACACACCATCGAACCAAGCCATCGGGACATACTTTGTAAAGTTGTTCATTGATCTCCATAAAATACTTGGCTCTGTGAAGAAACTGTTGTTTCTTCTTAAGGTCTAGCTCTTGTGGTGTTTGTTGGGTAAGGAGATAGGTAAGAATGCTACTGTACCAGTTTGTCTTTGTGGGTGATTGGTCATTCACTACACCGGCAAAGAGGAACTCATCAGGGAAGTGATCAAAAATGGAATACTCATCCTCTTTGTTGTCCCAGCACAATCAAGATAAATGATCGGAAACTACGTTCTTGGTGCCTTTATGATCAATCATTGTTAAATCTAACTCTTGTAGGGTTACCAGCCATCGTATAATATGGGGGCTTACCATTGGCTTATTCATGAGGAACCGGATTGCACTATGATTTGTGTGTATGAATACTTTGTATCCCAATACATAGTGCCTAAATTTTTCTAGTGGAAACACTACAGCCATTAATTCTTTTTTTGTAGTAGTGCAGTTAAGTTTTGCAACAACTATACTTCTACTTGCACAGTGGATGTAATAAGGACATTTCTGGTCATCTAACTGTGTAAGTACAGCTCTTAAGGCATAGTTGGACGCATTAGTCATGACATGGAATGGCTTGGACCAGTTAGGACCTTGTAGAATGGGTGTTTTTACCAACTTCTACTTTAGAGTTTAGAAAGCTAGTTCGCATTCCCTAATCCACTCAAAGGGTACATCCTTTTTTGTTAACTCTACCAATGGTTTGGCAATCTTCGAAAAGTTCTCTATGAATCTCCTATAATAGCCAATATGTCCAAGAAATGACCAAATGTCTTTGATAGTTTCCAATTGACAGGTGATTCCTTGGATGACTTTGATTTTCTCAAGGTCTACCTCTATCCCTACATGTGAAATTTTATGCCCAAGTACTATGCCTTCTTGGACCATCAAATGGCTTTTTTGCCAGTTGAGCCTTAGATTAGTTTCTATGCATCTTTTCAGCACTTGCTCTAATCGGTCCAAGGCTTGATCAAAACTTGCTCCATAGGTGGAGAAGTCATCCATAAAGACTTCCACACCATTTTCTATATGCTACTAGAATATGCTTAGAACTAAGTGTTGAAACGTGGCAGGGGCATTACACAAGCCAAATGGCATTTGTTTGTATGCAAACGTTCCCCAAGGACTGGTGAACGTAGTTTTGGCTTAGTTTTCTAGGGCTATTTGTATTTGGTTGTATCCACTATATCCATCCAGAAAATTATAATAGTGATGCCCTGTGATCGTGTCTAAGACTTGGTCAACAAATGGCAACAAAAAGTGATCCTTGAATGTTTCCATGTTTAGCAGCCTAAAATCTATGCACACCCTCCATTTGCCTTCCTTTGAGGCATGATTACTAAGGGGCTAACCCATTCGCTATCAGAAATGGGGTATATGAACCCAGCCTTTAGAAGCTGTTCAATTTCTTCTTTTACTACTTGCTTCAACTTTGGGTTCAATCATATCTATGGTTGTTTTTGAGGCTTCATGGAGGAGTCAGTGTAAATCCTATGTTGGCATATCCTCGGATCTATTCTATTTAATTCTGGATATGACCAAGTGAAGGCTTTTGACCACTTGTTTATTACCTTTAGCAGACTCTCTTTTTGTTGCGGGGTAAGTCTTACGTTGATGATTACCGGTTTTCCATTCTTAAGGAATGTGTATTCCATATCGGTGGGCAATGGTCTTAGCTCTAGGGGCTCTTATTTAAATTTCTTAGGAATTTCCAGCTTCCCCCAATTGATGTTTTCTAATTTAGGGCTAGGAAGTTGGCGGTAGACTTACTTTAATGCATCAAAGTTATCTATGTAAGCGCAAGTCAAACCCTTAGTTAGTTCCATGCATACAAGTGAGTTACTTTCTTAATCAACTATCAGCCACTAGGTGTATTCTTGTCATGTGGCTGCTACATATAGGCACCTTTGTATGTTGATCGTTTGTGCACACTAATTGCATGCAGGCAATGTTAAACTTTGCACAGCCCATGATCTCTACACACAATTGCACCCTGTGTCACTGTATGTAATGCATGGAACCTTCTTCTTCTCGATATTTTCAAAAGTATTTTCCTTATATATTTCTAGGGAAAGATCACAGATACCTAGGTGTGCATCGATAGTGCTTATCCATGCCCTTCACATTATGATTAGGAAGTCCCCCTTACTGTTCTTCACTTGAATCACTATGAAGTTAGCTGGATATGACCATCCACAAACAATGGTAACAATGTCCTCCACTAATCCTAAGGGAACAGTGATGGACTAGTTGGCTAACTCTAAATGGACATTGCTCTTTTTTAATGGGGTCAGGTTCTAGGCCTTATATATTTCTTGCAATATTAGGTTGACACCGAAACCTAAATCCAAAAGAGCTTTACATGGCTCATTCCCAGTGATTTGTAGATATATTAGGGGACTCCTAGGATCAGAGAATTTCCTAGGAAGGTGGCCAGCTTTGATCCAATCAGTAATGGCATGTGTTAACATGACCATATGCGTTGAATGTGGTGTTAAGTTTGAAGGGGGCTCCGAAGCTTTAGTTGATACAGAGATGTCCAAAGATTCAGCCACTTGGGGTTGCAAAGGCTTGGTTGGACTGTTGGTTCTGAAGAAATATCTTTTCTTCATACGATTGTCAGAACCAATAGTAGGTTGAGGATTAACAGCCCTTGTGGCATTGCGTTGTTGTGGTTGTGTAGGGAGTTCACCTTGCATTGCTAGAGCATGTGGTAATGGAGCTATTGGTGGGAGAGATGCGATCGGATTGGAAGGATGGTGCACTTGTGGAATGTCACCTCTAGGAGAGGGAGTCATATAGTAATCGTAGGCTTGATAGTGATGTTGGGAAGTAATGTGACCAACAGAGTCACGTGGAGAGATTGGATGCTGCACATAATATCCATATGGGTCAGGTTGCCAGTAAGAATATTGTTGCCTTGGTGGTGGCATTCCCCATGATTGTGGGTGTTGTCACTATTGATGTTGCTCAATTGGTTGTGCTAGAGTTCCACTTGGATAATACGTTAAAGGTTGGTGGAACTGCCTTGGGTTACCTTGGGGATAAGGTAACCGTCAAGATGTTTACTATTTGTTTAAACGTGGATTAAGTGCATACACCCCAGACTCCTACAAATGTGAGATCACAAGGCAACATCCCTTAGGATGGTCATATTGACATATCTCGCATCCACTATCATCATCTATATCTAAGTCCACAACCTCGTCAATAATAGCAACTTAACCCTTATCCTTATCACGTGCATTTTCTGCTTCTCTCTTGTTCCTTTTCTCATGATCACTACCTCGCTCTCTAGACTCCTCTACTACTTTGAGCACAGTTTGAAACCTACTATCCAAGGAGTCCCACATTTGGTATACCTTTGTCAATACTTCTGATGCTAACTTTTGGATAGGCAAGGTTTTCCTATTCACCATCTCTTTGAGTGGTGACTCTTCCTCATCCTCACAGAATCTTACTCTCTTCTTTCGAAGGGAAGGATCTCAGTTATGCTCCTCTGCACTCTCTCTTTTTCATAGCTCACCTTCTTCCTTAGCAACTTACTCTAGTAGCCTATGAATTTGATGGGACCTAAGCTCAAATAATCTTCCTTGGGCATAAGTCCCAGGGGTTCTTCTTGTTTCATGCCTAAGCCCATCTACGAGATGGCGTAGTTGATCCTACTGTGAATAACCATGGCCCAGACAACGATGTAGTAGTGCATAATAGCAGCCCATGGCAACATCCAAGGGTTCATGACTTCCTTGTTTCCATCCTTGGATTTACTTCCGTAGGTTAGACACCTGAGAGTATGTTTGGTACTTATCGTTGAACAATTCTAACATAGTACTCCACCTACGAATGGATTCTAGTTCTAAGGACCAGTATTAGCTTTCAGCTTCTTTTATTAGTGTCCGTGGGAACAACTTAAGTTTTTGCCACTCGTTTTCTATGTCTTGCAAGGCACACACATCATGAAATGCTTGTAAGGGATTTTGAGGATCAGTGTTATATCCCCCTTCAAATCGTGGGATGTTATTCATGTCTAACCTCTTAATCCTACTATCTTTTTGGTGCCTTTTTGGAACTCTCACAGCCTCAATAATATCTAGCATGCTTCATGTGGCGAGTAGGGGTTCATCATGATCATCTCATTCGTAGCGTCTATGGTGCCTACGCGGTTCCCTACTCTCCCTTCTTCTATGGCATGATTCCCTAGAGTACCCTTGTCCTCTGTCTTGGTTGTCTCATCCGTGACTTCCACTTTGTTTGCCCTTATCCTCATGATTTGTTTGTCTATGGCTATGTCTGGACACAGAAGGAGAGGGTGAAGGAGACGATGAAGATAAAGAAGAAGAATTTCCCCCATTACGATGTCTACTACCTTCTCTTCAGTGGTCTCTGCCTTGATCGTGATTGTGATCAGAATGCCCACTTTTGTCATGTGTCTTTGTTTCTTTTTTAGACACTTTGTGTCCATTGGTATCAACACCTGGGTTGTGAATAGTAGAATGAAGGTTCTGATACACAACCCCTTGGCCAAAGTCAAGGGGAGGAACATCGTTATGTGGATGACTATCCAAGGTAGGTTCATCACCCTCAATTTCCCTTAAAACGTGGGNCGTTTGGTACTTATCGTTGAACAATTCTAACATAGTACTCCACCTGAGAGTATCCTTAGACCATTTTCCCTTCAAGGACTTATGGTGCCTCTCCTATTGCAAGTCCCTTTGATGTTGCGCTTCTATGGGATGGTAGTCTCTCGAATCATAGTCCTGCGCAATGTACTCTGCGTGTAATTGTTGCATGCCTATTCATGTGAGAGCACGAAGAAGCATACTTGGGACTAAACGGTCAGGAGGTAACACTATGTTACCTTCTAAGTCACACCAATGCAAGGTGAAGTTGGGTACATATTCATCGGGATGAACATATACCACACAAAACTGTTGAGGAATTAGCAGATCAAAGTCATGTTTATCTTGTCGCCAATTGCTTCTTGTGTTAGTCCTAGGTGGTGAAGTGCTTTTGTGCGAAGAAGAAGACATCTTGTCTTGTTCAATGTGCAATGTACTATTATCTTTTTCTTAATCAACCCTAAGGGTTCATTCCAATGATGTAAATGATTTCCTAAGTTCTACTTAGCGCACAAACAACTAAGTCCCCGACAACAGTGCCAATGATGAGTGGCGAGGTACCCCTACGCTCAACCATACGAATACGAGCATTTCACACACAATCTGGTCGAGTTCCAAGGACTAAGTGCCTATGCACCTTTGTGGAACAATAACAAGTTGATTAATCATTATCTTCCCAAACTTACTTGTATATCACGGGTGTATGGTTAAGTAAGCTTAAGGCATATGATTTTTATGGCTTTTATGTGTTTTATATCTTGCGCTAGTAAGAAGGGGGGAGAGAGATAACTAAGTAACTAATCTAATTTAACTATTCATTGGCTAAGTTCTAATTACTCCTAACACCAGTATCCATTCCCACTTGTTGTACACATCCTAAACTGGTGCAACGCTGCTGGGATTACCAAACGCTAATCGTTACTGGGTTACCAAGCGCTACACGCATGCTCAAAGTAGTCGTACTAAGTGAATTTAACTAAGAGAGTTGTAGGGTGAGAGAAATCATTAATCAACTAAGACAGCATTAAATAATAATTAACACTAATTAATCTATTCTGTATGCTGCAAGGTTTATCATAAAGTTCATCTTTATTGCCGTACACAAAGTGTGCTCATGTACACAATGCTCGAATAAAGATCCGTTCACTCTATGACTCCTACTACGGGCACGCAGAAATAATTCCAACTCTAGAGGAAAAAAATGGCAAGATTTTGGCTAAGGGACTAACTTCTAATAATGGAAACCAAGGGTGCCACCTCATATTTATAGGCAAGGAGACGGCCTGCAATATCGGGTATCCGACATCGCACTGCTATTTATGTTATTATTAAAATCACATGCCATATATTTTGTCTTAGCATTCTATTTGAATAATAAAAAAAGCAAACAAAAATATTAAAAGATATCCAAAAAATCTCAACAATAGGGATGGTACATAAATGAAAATTGTGGCTCTAAAATGATGTATTAAAAATATTAGCATAATAATAAATTTAGAATAATCTTAGAAACTTGTTACAAAGAGTTTAAAAATATGGCTACTAAATAAGGTATAAATATAGAAAAATTTTTAGTTGTACTAAAAAGAACATTAGAGGTAGTAGACATGATAAAGCAAAATATCTATATGCATCTATTCCAATATTCATAAGAGCACTAATTAGCAAAGTAATACTAGGATCACACCATCTCTAAGTTGAAACAAAAAAGAAAAATAATAAACAACATAAATGTAGAATATGACCATTGTATTTACAACCAATAATAGAAGATTAACAACATGTATTATTAGAATGTAGTTGCATAGATTTCTTCTTAATAAAATAAAAAATCTCTTTATATGAGCTATTAAAGATACTAGTGTTGGTTCAAGAGAAATATATAGAAGAAATGTTCAAGTTACATGACTATTAGACATATGTGTTATACTCAAGATTTATGATTATTAATATATTTTACACAAGCAAATTTTTTTGAAAATTTTTTTAGGTCTATATGGACATGATAACATTTTAGTTTCAATAAATGATAAGCCACATGCTTTAACTAAGTGAGCCTCACCTTACCAAAAACTTTTATTTATAATAAGATAAATTAATATTACATTATTTTACAAAATCATTAACATCTTTACATCGCTAGAAATTGAAGAAAGTAATTAACCTTTAAATATGTGTTTCTAGCATAAGTACAAATAAGAAAAACATAGAGATATAACATATAGAGACGATTTAGCTTTTTTTAGGAGGGGTGTCAAAACTTGAAATAATTCGACTATAGGTACAATCCAAAACATTTAGCTAATATGATAATTTGTAAGAATTATAAGGAAATATAATGATTTCTATGTGTAACTCAAACCAATAACATTTTTCTTCTAAATCATTGTCAAATAATGAGCTAAGCTCTTTAAGTATGTACTTCCACTTGAGCTAATACTTATCATCATGCATGAAATTTAAAGGCATGAATTGAGCTTGTCTAGGAAGCTCTAAGTATTTTAGATGGTTTAGGGGTAGGCATGTTGGAACCCAACAATTTTTTTAAAGAAAATAATGTTTAACCCTAATATATATAGTCAAATTTAAACTTTGTAACTTATCATTGCCCACCCATAACATAGAGCTTCCAAATCAAGAGTCTTACCACTAGGCTAACACCTTAATGTTTTAGGTGGATTAATGGTTTTAATTATATACTCTACATCCAAGTTCAATCTTAAGGTATATGTTGAGACATGTACCAACCTAAGGGCATAGTAAAAAATATGTTTAAGTTCCTACATTAGGTAAATAACCAACCATAGAAAATCATTGTTAAATGCTTTTCTTGTGTTACTGGTCAATCGATATATATTGGATAAAAGGACAATGATTGTGATGGTAAATTTAATATGTTGTGTACTTTGTAGAATTTAAGTGAAATTCTATTAGATTTTTCTTTGGCATTATCTTTTTTTACACATGTAACACTTATGTCATAGTACTTGAGCTAAAAATTGGTGAAATTCATCATGAAATCAAAATTCTAATTGCATATTATTTTGGGCATTAGAATTGCCATTTGCACATTAACACAACATAATTCTTAAAAGATTGAAACTTAAATTTCCCTTCAATTTAAAATTTGAGCTAATCATTTTTTTTCCTAATATCATTGTGACTTTACTATGACTTGTGCTTATGGTTTAGCGAAAGAAATGTGTCTTCTTTTTTAGATCATCATGATCCCACTGTGACTTACAATCTACCTCATAGCCTTCACCACCTCATTGTAAGTCACTTAGGTGCACCTAAATTCTAAATTATGACTTTGAATTTTCACTTAGATGCTAAATGAATAAATAACACAACCTATAATACCATCTGAATTGAGGTCGCATGTTATTACCCATGTTAAAAAATCAAATGAGGGAAAGTGTTGAAAATTCCAAAAGTATAAATGAAGAAAAACTATCATTACTTCAAACTATTAGCTTAGGTTTAGAAACATAGCATCATATCAAGTTTTCCAACTTTAAAAATATCTACATTGAATTTGAAAAAGAAGAAAGAAGATAAAATCTTATCCATAGATCATCATCATCATCCTAGCTTTATCCCAACAAAATGGGATTTGCTTAAATTTTCTTTATAGATGAAATGCTTAAAAATGTGTGTACGTAATAACAAGACAATGCCCAAAAAGCCTTTAAAATTTTTTGCTTGGTGAAAAAAAGTTCAAAGACAACTTGAGGATTGTGAGTTTGGTTGAAAAATGGAGAATAGAAAATTGGAAAATTTCATTTTAAAAATGAATGTTTGCTTAAGAAAATGAAGGATTTCATTGTAATTCTAGATTTTATTGAAAAATGCCAATAGGACTCCACTGGAAAATGGCAGAATTCATATTCCATTGTAATTCTAGATTTTCTATTCAGTTTCAATTCGAGATTGGATTGGAAAATATCTACCTTGGAAGAATTGAAAAATGTATCCTCTTCTAAAATAAATTTGAGATTAAATGTAAAAGCCATTAATACCAAATGTTATACCTTACATTAAGCCAAAGGCTTATGGATGAAAATTTATCTCCTATCATTCTTCCCATATATATATATATTTACATTTGTAATTTTTAGTAAATAATTCATTGTTTGGGTAGCTTCCTCTAAGCAACATCTAGGTGAAAATTTAAATAGATAAGTGATGATTTAGATGTATCTTGGTCTGCATTACAACATTCACAATAATTTGCAGTTTACCTCATGATTTTGTCAAAGATAATTTGCTTTCTATTTTTATAATCACTTTGACTCAATCACAACTTGGGGTCTAGCTTGTGGTCTACATTACAACCCAATAATGAATTATAAGTTATTTTCATTTTCTTCATGCAAAAATTTCCAAATTTATGAATGTCTACTGAAGTGTATAATCTTATAAATACTGCTTTGAAAAATCAAGAGATGAAAATTAATTATTAGAAAGGAGGATAATTTTAGTCCTAATAATATTTACATGAATTTTTTAACATTTGTGCTTGAACTCAAAATAGCAAAAGGATTCAAAGTGGTAACGGAAAGCCTTGGTGAAATACCAACTTTTGTAGGAAAGAAAAATTCAATAGAAGATGATGGCACAAATTTTCCATCATATTGTCTATCATGATTAACCTTATGTTAAGAATCTTCTCTATTAGTGATGAGTAGTAGGTATTCCCTATGCCCAACCATACGAATCACAAGTGTGCACATGCAATCCAACTGAATTTTGTGGATGGAACTAGTATGGTATCTAGATTGTTATGCATTGATCGTAGGTCTTTGTCTTCTCATTTGAACTAGTAGTAGCTTTATCACATATGGTTTAATCCAAAGTGAGGCATATGATTATTTTTATTATTGGGGCCTTAAAATAAATTAATAATAATATAGAAATTAATTATTTAATATAATTAACAATAAAATTAAATCTAAAATTATCCTAAGGGTAATTAGTATCCATTCCTAGCTTATCGTAGAAGCCATGAACTCATGTACCCACTATTGGGTTTACCATATGTTATGCTACTAAGCGAACCAAGCAATAATTCTACTAGGATTACAAAGTGAATACGTTTTTATGCTCATAACTAGTCGTTTTCATTCCAGCAATTGCTTAACATGCATGAAAATGTAAATATTAACTAAGTACATAGAAAGTAAATTACATTGAAAGTAAATCTATTCTTAGTCAAAGTGCTATAATAAATATGAATCTACCTTGATCTTATTATCATTTATGAAATGTATCCATGTATAATGCTACTTGAATAAGATGTCATATAATTAACTTAAATCCACACTATGGGCATTCACTAACTATTTGCTAAGATTACAAAATAAAACTATAAGAGTTCAACTATACTATTAACCAAATGATGCCAAATACATGGTGGGTGCTTGCATATTTATAGGCAAATATAGACACTATGTCAATGAGAATGCATTTTCTCCTTTCACTATGTCAACGAGGACGCATTGAAGGGGATGTGTCAATGTAGCTAAGTTATAGTAGATGCGATATTGCATCTATGATATAGTAGATGTTATGTAGCATCTATGATGTATCAGACAACTAAGATGCATCAACGGGAATGCTACAATGTAGATGCAACATAGCATTTATGATAGATCATCTATGATATCTCAGTTGACTAATACACTTGATAAAATTATGCTTCATCATATTTCCATGACTTAGCTACCCAACATATCAAATTTCATCATACCCCCCTGACTAGCTGAAAATTCATCCTTGAGTTATATATAAATGGATGAATTTTTTGTGAACCTTATGGTTTTGGTATGTTAAAACATTAAGAAAAATGGAAAACAAGTTTGTTTTCTTGTCTGTGTGATTGTTGTTCTTGCAGGACAAGAAACGAAGGATTCATCATGTAAAGGAGGATGAAGAAATATGTCTCTAGGAAGTAGCAAACATCTTGGCAAATTTGAGGTGAACTCAGAGAAAATTTAGAAAGACATCTTCAGAAACAACAAGACGTCTTTCCTTAGCCAAACACGCCTTTCATGAGGCAAAGACATATTTACAAAATGCAAACCAAATACAAAAAGATTTCTTCCATTGAGCAAAGATGTCTTCCAAAGTAGAGACTTCAGAAAGAAGTCTTTCAAGAAACAAAGACATCTTTTCAAATTTGAAGGAAAATTTAGAGAGACATCTTAGGCATGAGAAAGACGTCTCCCACGACTGTTAGTGATCGTTATCTAGCTATTGCACAAGTTTTGAGAAGGATTTAGCAACCATGGTAGCTATAAGAAGACTTGATGTGCATTGGGAAATGTGCCAACTTTGTTGTATTCATTCTTGTTCTTATTGTGCTACAGGGTTGATGTGCTTGAGCTTGTCGGGATCCTGTAGGATTGAGTTATTAGTGCTATTGTACACTACTCTAATGCAAAGCTCAAGATTATAAAGGTTGTGGAAGCCTTAAAACCACATTTCCAAGCCTAATGAGACTTTATATGGTTGAGTGATTAGTGTTGTGGTACAACACTCCAAAGCAAAGCTTGATGACTATATAGGGTGTGGTCCCTTCAATCACATTTTGAGAGCAACAAAGTTTGCAAGTGTGCTTATGATCTACCCTCCAAGTGTGGAGTACCCAAGTTGGGGAACCATGTAAATTTATGTGTGTGTTCTGTTTTATAAAGGTTTAATTTGGGAAACTTATTCATCCCCCTCCCCTTCTAAGTTCAATGATCCATAAGTGGTATCAGAGCCTAGTGCTCTTTGTTTCATCATCAACTTCAAGAGTAAACAATGGAGGGGACGTCTTACACAAAGCCACCCATGTTTGACAAATTTGACTTCACCTATTAAAAAGCTAGAATGTGAGGGTTCTTTGAATCCATGGAGTTTAGAGTCTGGGAATCAATCTTTGAAGGCTATGCTCCACTCGTTGACAACACCATTGGCATCATCAAACCTCACAACAAATGGTTACAAGAGGAAAAGGATAAGTTCATGTTTTGATTCAAAAGAAATTTTTTTTATATATTTTGCATTGAATAAATTTGAATTCAATAGGATAGCCGAATGTAAAAAGGCCAAAAAAAATTGATAAACTTTAGAAGCTAATTATGAAGGAATCTCTATTATTAAGCAATTGAAATTTTTAGTTCTACAAAGTGAATATGATAAACTCAAAATGCGAGAAGGTGAGAAAATCAAGGATTATTTTTCTAGAGCTATCAATCTTGTTGTATCCATTAGAGGAATAGGAAAAAACTTGTTGAAAGTAACATCATCATCAAAATGATAAAAACTCTACAACCCAAGTTCAAGCCTAAGGTCACAGCGATGGAAGAAATTAGAGACCTCTCAACCTTAAAATTCAAAGAGCTTCAAAGTGCTCTCATTGCTTATGAAGTGAATCTCATATGTAAAGAATCTATTCAAGAAAGGCCCATTGCCTTAAAGAGTGCTTCAAAGCAAAAGGAACTCAATGATCATGAAGAGGATAGTGAAGATTGAGATTTCCTTTCTCACTAGAAAGCTACAATGACTAATTGCTAGGAAGAACAAAGGAGAATATCTGCAAAGATTCAATTAGCCTAAAGGTAAAGAAAAAGATGAGAACTTTTTAAACTCTAATTTATATTTTTCTTCTATAGAATGTTGGATGTGTGGAGGTAGAGACCATGTGGCCTCTGAATGTCCTAGTAGCCTTAGAATGCAATGCAAGAATAAATCCCTTGAAGAAGGAAAGAAGACCAACTTCTATACAGGTTGGAATGATGGGAAATAGAGTGAAGAAGAAGTGGAGGCTGATGTAGAAATATCTCAGCTCATTTGCATGGCTCTCACTGATGGTGGTTCAGTAGATGATGAACTAAATGATGATGAGAGGTTTGATTTATTATGTAAAGAACTTTTAAATTTTTAAAATATTTGCACTAAGTTAAATAAATAAGTCAAGTTTAAAGATCAAGAAATATCCTCATTAAACTTAACTATTTTTAATCTTAACAAATAATTCTCAGACCTTAAGGTTGAGAATGAAGCATTAACTAGATCATGTGAGTAGATGAAAGAAGAACTTGTTGATGTTAGGCTAGTAAATGAAACACTGATGAAAGGAAAAGGGTCTCTTCGAATGGTTCTTGGACAAGGAAGAAGCCCACAAGAAAAAAGTGGACTTGGATGCTGCCATCAAGAAGAGGAACCTTCATCTTATCTAAAGGAACCATTAAGGAACAAGCACTCTACATCAAGGGAAGCTTTTATCCAACATAAAACTTCTATCCAAAGGACCAAGGCTATCAAAAGGGAATGGAGAATTAAATAGGACCAAGGTCATCAAGACACTTTCCCTGACAAATTTGTGAGAGGAAGTCATGCATTAGACATTGGGATAGTTCGATTCAAAGGAGATTCCTCAAAAGATGAAACACATTCTTTAGCTCTTTAAATACCATCCTCTAGAGGTAAGTTTTTTGTTTTTTTTTTCAAGGTTTAATTGAGACTATAAACCAATGGCAACATTCCAAAATCTCATCTTGACTTTTGAAGAAATATGTCTTTCAAAAGTAAAAGATGTCTCTTCCAATACATCTTTGGTAGAATAGAGATGTCTCTTTGAGTTTTTGTTTGTTTCAGAAAAGATGTCTTTGATAAATGAAAGACATCTACTATATCTTTTACATGCAAAAAAGATGTCTTTTTGTCAAAAAAGATGTCTTGTTTTTTGTTCAAAGCCCTTGTTTACCTACAATTATAAAAGATAAAACCTCCATTTTTGTCATGTTCTTCCACAGAGATCCCACAGAGACAACTAAGGCTCCACCATTCACAGTGATTTTGGCAAAGATGGCCCACAAGAAGATTGGTATGTCTAGAAATCCTTCCAAGAAATGTGCAAGAGGAAGTTTTAGCAGTGCATCGCCCTCATACACTCCTCAGTTTCACAATACAGATGCTCAACACAGGTTTGAAACTACAAGAACCACTACTATTGTTTCTAAGTGTTCTCTTAATTTCCCTCTGGATAGACAACAAGATCTATTGGATTATTTTAAGCTTTTGAATTCAAAATTCAAGAATTCTACTATAACATTGTTATTTTGATGCCATTGTGGGGGCTTTTACATCCACTATTGGTGGGATTGTTGTTGAAGTATCTCCTCAAATTGTTAATGCACTTCTAGGTATTTCCAATCCTGACGTCTTCTGGGTTACTATAGAGTGTATGCATAACATTTACACAAATGTTATTATGTCTATAGCTCATGATGAATTCTATTATGTATTATTTGGGAGAGATATGTATTTTGATTGGGGTCACATTAAGTGGTGCAAGATTACTTCAGATGCCTCCACCTTGTCACTTATTATTTTGTATAATAAAATGCTGAAGGAAGAAAGTTATAGTTATTTACTACCAACCCAAGGCTATGTACTATATTATTTTCTTATAGGGTTACCATTAGATATGTAGCACACTCTTTGCAAAGACATTTTGAGCCTCTGTGCCAAGGAGAGAATCCTTAGGCACCTTTACCTCATCAACAGGTTGATCTATCAGAAGGGTGTGCCTATTCTAGAGTTGCCTTTATTTAAGTGAAAGCAAAATCCTGATGAGTACACAAAGAAGAGGATTTCTTCTCATACAGTAGCAATAGGACCTAGCACTAGATTACTAAAACAAAAGAAGAAGGCCTCACCACAATTGAGAAGATCAAAATCTTTTGGAGCTCAGATTACTTCCTCTCTAAAGAGGATATTTAGACCCATTGCCCGAGACATTGGGAAGCTTGGAAGGAACCTCTCTTACTTGCATGAGAGCTTAGATGAGGTTGGAATTCTTTCTCCCTCTGATGGGTAGGTATTTGAGAAGGTCACCACTCCTCTTATCTCTAACAACGAGGAGGATGCTCCTATTCCTCCATCTCATTCTTCAATAATAGGCCCCTCATGCACTTTCAACTCGTGGATGGAGTCAAATTTTGAGCCAAAGGTACCTCCAACTAGTGTTCAATGGGAGCACCATGCTTCCATGTAGTAACTGAAGCATCATGTTCCAGTCCCTCCTACTTCCACTACTTCATCTTATGCTAATGCTCCTAGCTCTTTTAAGCAAAAATCTATGGAGAGCATCTTTGGGACCATGTTCCAATAGCTCCTAGTTTAGTAGCTGCCAACTCCACCAGCTTCCTCTCGATTTTGAGTGAAGCATCATCCTAGGCAAGCTTTAGTACAGTGAGTTGAGTCCTCAAATGAGGACACTTAGAAATCCAGCCATCCCAGCACCAGTAGCGATGATGATGAGGAGGAGACTTATCGTTCATCTCAAGTAGTGGTGGATTCTAAATCTGAGGATACTACCGAGGTTAGTGATTGAGACCTCGATAGGTTATTTGTTCTCTCCTTTTGGTGATCAAAAAGGATAAGACATTTTATGGCTCTCACATATGTGATTTTGGGACTTTGCACATATGTCATTGATCTATGGAGAGTTGTATTCTAAGATGGTTATGGATAGATGGTGTGTTTTTTGGTTATCTCTATGTGGTCTATTGATTTTTATTCCATGTCTTTTACTTGACTCACGTCCTATTGATCCTCCATGCTTATCCTAATCCTTGGCTACCATAGGACTTTATATGTCTTTATGCTTTTCTTAAAATATCTTTTATAATTGTGTATATATATTGATATATATCTACAGGGTTGACCTTTTTGGTTATGTACAAAAAGAGTAAGAAGTATTATGCAAGCGAAATGCCAAACCCATTTTCTTAAGTTCTGGACATTACCAAAAAGGAGGAGATTATGGACCTTATGGTTTTGGTATGTCAAAACATTAAGAAAAATGGAAAACAAGTTTGTTTGCTTGTCTATGTCATTGTTGTGCTTGTAGGGCAAGAAACGAAGGATTCATTATGCAAAGGAAGATGAAGAAAGATGTCTCTAGGAAGCAACAGATGTCTTGGCAGATTTGGGGTGAACTTAGAGAAAATTCAGAAAGACATCTTCAAAAATAGCAAGACATCTTTCCTCAACCAAATACGTCTTTCATGAGGCAAAGATGTTTTTACAAAATGTAGACCAAATACAAAAAGATGTCTTCCATTGAGCAAAGACATCTTCGAGAGTAGAGACTTCAAAAAGATTTTTTTCAAGAAACAAAGATGTCTTTCCAGATTTGAAGGCAAATTTAGAGAGACATCTTAGGCATGAGAAAAACATCTTCCACAACCGTTAGTGACCATTAGCTAACCGTTGCATGAGTTTTGAGAAGGATTTAGCAACATGGTAGCTATAAGAAGACTTGATCTGCATTGGGAAATGTGCAAGCTTTGTTGTATTCAATGTATAATCATTTGTAATCATTGAATTCTTTGTTGCTCTTTATTGTCTTATCATTTTGGCTTTGTAAAGTGTGCTACACCTAACTATACAAGGATTAGCAATTTGAGTTGCAATCATTCCTTGTAATTCTTGTTGTTGTTGTTATGCGAGGCTAATATGCTTGAGCTTGTCGGGATCCTATGGGATTGAGTTTTTGGTGCTACTATACAACACCCCAATGTGGAGCTCAAGATTGTAAAGGTTGTAGAAGCCTTTAAACCACATTTCCAAGCCTAACAAGACCTTATGAGGTTGAGTGATTGGTGTTGTGGTACAACACTATGGAGCAAGGCTTGATGATTGTACAGGGTGTGGTCCCTTCAATCACATTTTGAGAACAACAAAGTCCAAAGGTGTGCTTGCAATCTACCCTCAAAGTGTGGACTACCCAAGTTAAGGAACCACATAAATTTGTGTGTGTGTTTTATTTTATAAAGGTTTGATCTAGGGAACTTATTCATTCCCCTCCTTCTCCACCATACCCCTGCCCCCCCCTCACCTCTTCTAAGTTCAATGATCCACGATTTCATTACAAAAATTATAGGATGACCAAGACTAGATTGGCTATCATTACAAAACTTAAGTTCCACATTACAAAATTTTATTCAAGTGAATGTATTACACAAGATAAAAAGACTAGACAGACATCAAAGTTTACAAAATTGTAGAAGTCTTAAAAAAATCCACTAATGATGAATCTTCATGATGTTGCTAGCAATAACTATTTTTTCAACCTTGGTTATTATGTTGGTGCTTCTCTTTTATGTAGAACATTTTTTAAGGATAAACTGAAATTTCTCCTCATCGTCTCATGGGTCTAGTAAACATGTGATGTTTAAGCTTTAAGCCTTATATGTGCTACTATTTGTCCATGGGCATATCCTCCTTTAGGCCTCTTTTCTTTGCCTTGTAAAAGACCTTCAACCTTAGATATTCCTTTCAACATCATTTGTAATCACCAAAGAATCAACATCAGTTTTGATAATTTTTTTCTTAATGATTAATCCTTCATTTATCCTTAGTTAGCTCAAAATTCAAAAAAAATTAGCATTTAGGCATTAGGTGATTACGAAATAATGTTTCCAAGGCTATGAGGTAAATAAAATCATCAAGTTATTTAAGTCATCTTGATTATTTTTACTATTAGTTACCATAATGTTCAAAAATGGGGTGTTAGAAAAATTTTCAAAAGTTACATCCTTAGTCTCCATGATAAATGAGCTTAACTCTAGAAGCTCACAAGTTTTTGAACAACTAAAATCAAAGGTTTGGTTTGCAAGATATTGCAAATGCATCAAAATATTAAAAAAGATGTGGTTCCAATAATGACCAAGAAATTTTGAATTTAGAGGAAATTTCAATATAAAAGCATTAAAGATAATCGAAATCAATGAGAAGTAGTCACAAAATCATGCATAAATTTAGAGAAGTTGCCCATGATGTCCTTGAAGATGTAATGTTCTGGTTCAAAGCCATGATCAAAAAAAGGCATGCAAGTGGATCCTCCCCAAAGAAAGCTCCTGCCATAATGCCCTTGCATAACCACTCCTAAAGATGTCCATGGGCATCTTAGGAGTTAAATATGAATCATGCCTTATTCCAAACAACACACAACAACCTTAGTTGGAATCCTACACTATACTATACAAAACTATTAAGTACATAATTACATGCAATAGTGAAATGAATAATGAGATGAGAATGGGTTGCAAAGATTGGAACGTGAGGTACCTAACCATGTCTGCAATAGGTTCTTGTATCAATTGTGATTAAGATGACCATCATACCTATCTGTCCAAGTTTCAAACTAAGTCCATACCATTAATAGTGTCTTCACATTGATGTACCCCTTCTTGCTTACCATCATGAGTCCACAAGAACCACAAAGAAAAAGCATCACTTAAAAAGAGAAGAAAAAAAAAGAAGAAAGTAGTTTTAGAGATTATTAAGGAATAATGTTTGGCCTTAGTTAGATGGGTACCTTTAGGCATGGGTAACATGTCTTTCTAGCCCCATAACCAGTGCTTGTATCCCAAAAGATTTTTAGAGAGATGTATTTATTCTTGTTTCTTTTTCTTTTTCTTTTTTTCTTTTTTTGTTGAATGGGAACCACATGCTACAAAGACATACTTCCTCTTACGGTCTATAGGATGAGTGATGATACATTTTATGAGGAGTCATAGGCCTCAAGAAGAAAGTCAAGAAGAGAACCCAACAAATGCCCTTAAAGGTCACACCCTTTTCCATTCCCACTTGGTCTTTCTCCCTTTCTTCAAGGCATAATGATCAGTAGTTAATTTTAGTTTTATGTGAAAAGAACTATGTTACTTTTATCATAAAGATCTTCTATTTATAGAACTAGAGGGATGGATAATGTGGTCTCACTGCTTTACATAATTATTTACCANAGAGGGATGGATAATGTGGTCTCACTGCTTTACATAATTATTTACCGTGTTGTCTTAATAGCATAGGATAAAGACCCAACACATGGTATTGACTTTTGCATCATAACTGACAATATTATTAACAAAAAAACATAGTAAACATTTAAAAATGACTGAAGAAAAGAAAAAATTATAAAAAAAGAAAAATAAGAAGAAATGGAAAACATATTAAGAATTGGAAAGTTTTGAAGAAATAGAAAAATGATAAAAAATTGTAAAAAAAAAGTGAAAATTCACTTATTAGTTTTTGATTCAAGATTGGGCATCTCCCCATGAATAAACTCATGGGAAAATATTTAGAAAATGGACCACACATTCTCTTGGTTACATATCATAATTTTTTCATTTATCATCTTTAGTGATTTAAGTTTTCTTCTGTTAGCACATTTAATATTGATGATAATCAAGTTTTGATCATTTGAAGACATGTATGCAGCTAAACCTGAAAGTGTTTTCTTTTTAGAGGGTCCAGATGTGTTTTCTTTTTGATTTTCTATTTTAGTTCTTGGGTCTCCTTGTTTAACATCTTCTTTTAGTGTATAGTCAAAGTGTAAGATGTCTTTCTCTAAGTTCTCTATTTGGTTCATTTTCTTAGGACTAGAACTAATAAGTGGGTTGGATGCTTTCATGCATCTTTTGAATGGTTTGGTATTCTCATTCTCAAGTCACTGGGTATCTTTTGGTTTAGTGGATATTATGTAGACTTGTTTTTGTACACATACATGTTCCTCAAATTTATTGTGGTTTGGTATAGAGATGGTGTTAATACTTTGAACTTTTGGCCCACAACTACATCCTTTATCATTATTAGTAATGCACGGAATTTTTTGTCTCTCCACAGTGAGAAGTTCATCTTGTATGTTTTGTGTTGGAGTGACAATGGTTGTTGGCTTTTGCTTAGGATTAGGAGGCATTGCTTTTGTAAGGAAGGGTGTTGCACTAGATTGGCCTTGCACTAGTCTTAATGAGCTAGTAGATCTAATATTTTTATTCACATGTGTGGGAACTATCCTAAAGAAAGGACATTTTTGAGACTTATTTTTAGATCTACAAACATTATCATTCACTTGTATGTTCACAATGCAAATGGCATTCTTCTATTCAGGTCATGATGTCAATCCTTCTTGCATTATTGGTGGTCACATATGTTGGAGGGGATTATGAGAGTATTAAGGATGTGATGGATGATGAGAGGCATGGGATAGTGATCCCACAAGAGATGTTGTGGGTTGATGGTATTCAAGAGAGTGGTAGTAATGAGTTAAGACATGGGAAGTAGAACCATTAGGAGAAATAGGTTGTTGAACATGATATCCATAATGATTTGGCTAGTGATAGGGGTATTATTGGTTTATTGATGACATCCCCCATGACTATGGATTTTTCCACTATGGTTGATACTAGTCTTGAAGTTGATAAGAAGTCCCACTGGGATAGTATCACTGGTTGTAGGACTATCTATAATTGGCTTGTTGGTAAGGTAATCTCCTAGGCATTTGCTTTTCTATGAACTTGGGACTCAAAGAAAAAGCCCCAAAATTTTGTAGGTGTAACGTGATTGGGCAATATCCCTTTGGATATTTATATTGACAAATGTCACATCCATATTCCTCCTCTGAATTTGAGTTTGCAACCTCTTCTACTACAACTATTTTTCTTTTTTTCCAATAAGTGTCCTTGCCTATTTATTTGTTCATCTTCTTCTTCTTATTTTGACCACTTGATCTTATTTGCTTTACCTTCTCCTCTATGATTTTCAAGTTGGTTGTAACTTTTTCATCCATCATCTCCCACATCTTATCTATACTTGCTTCAATCTCAACAATAGACTTTTGTATTAGCAAGGTTTTATGTGCATCAAGAGCTACCTCTTCTTCTTAATCATAAATATGCATTTCCTTTTCATGAAGGGTTAGATCTTAGTTATATTCCTCTACACTCTCTCTTTTACATAGCTCTCCTTCTTCTTTTGCTACCTATTCTATTAGCCTTTGTATCCAATGAGCTCTTAGTTCTGATAATCTTCCTTGGGCACAAATCCCCAAGGTCTCCCTCATTTTATTACAAAGCCCATCTATGATGTGACAAAGTTACTCTTTGTGAGAAAATTCATGTCCTATACATCTATGTAATAGAGAATAGTATCTGCCCAAGGTTGCATCCAGGAATTCATGGTTTTCTTTCTTCCACCCTTGGATTTGTTTTCTTAGATTGGATACTCTTGAATAGCTTTGGTATTTCTCATTGAAGAGCTTAAGCATTATGGACCACCGGTGGATTGAATTTGGTTCCAACAATCTATACCAACTTTCAGCTTATTCTAATATCATCCTAGGAAAGAGCTTAAGCTTTTGTCACTTACTTTTGATATTTTGCAAGGTACAAGCATCATGGAAGGTTTATAAATGATGTTGTGGATTAGAATTATAACCTCCTTGAAATTTAGGAATGTTATTCATATCAATTTTTTTGATGTGGCTTTCCCTTTGATGCGTATGAGGTATTTTAACTACCTCCTTGATCTACATCATGATTCTAGTAGCCAACAAGTGTTCACCATCATTATACATGCCATGGTTATTGATGAGCGGCAAGGTACCCCTACACTCAATGATACGAATATNTGATGAGCGGCAAGGTACCCCTACACTCAATGATACGAATATGAGCGTTCACGCACGATCCGATCGAACTCCATGGACAGGCTAGTTGTGGTATCTAGATAGTTACACGTTGATTGTAGTTCACTGTCTTCCCACCTGGACTAGTATTTGCTTTATCACGTATGGTTTAGTCCAGAGTGAGGTGTATGATGTGATCCTAAACTAGTGCTACTCCTAGAGACAATGGAACATAATCTTGATTAAACTAATGAGCAATAGAAAATGAAGTCTAAGCTAGCCTAAGTGCAATGAGCATCTTTTCCTTAATCATCCATACACATCTTGGACCTCATGCATGACTACTACTAGGACTATCAAGCGTAGATCCTAGGTACGCTACTAGGTTACCAAGTAGTCACACTTAAATGCTCGTGATTAAGTCATACTCATTCCACATTTAACAATAGGAATAGTAAATGATGATAAAGAGATATTAACTAAGGAAATAATAAGTAACAATAACAATTAACAATAATAACTAAACAATTAAAACTAAGTGAATGCTGAAATGATGAAGTAATCTCGATCTTTATTTCCAGTCATGTGCGCGTCCAAGTACGTCACACTCGAATAAAGGTGTCGTACAATTACAAGCATCACACTGCGGGCATGCACTAGGAATATATTCTAACTCTTACAGAAACAAAATGCAAGGGCTTTGCTACAACTACTAGAAAGGTACCTAGGCGTGGCGGAGGGCCACTTATTTATAGGCTAAAATAGGCTCTACGTAAACAGGGCCCCATATACGTGGCCTAGTCGACACATTGACTACTTAGCTCTTCATCATACCCCCACGATTGAATAACAACTTGTCCTTGAGTCAAAGAAAGTGAGGAACAAGCTCAATTGAATACACAGTGGATAGGTATGGGATTATTGACTGACTAGAAATTTATTCATGCCGTAGTGGAGAATTAAACAAAATTTGGACACAGACACAAAAGACAAAACTTGTGGAACTCATGGGATTCCTGGTAGTGGTGGCTTCTCCATGGATGCCTTTCCTTTGTTCTATGCATCAGGCTTCTAAGATTGATACCATTGAAGAAGCACCTAATGTTTCTCCTCTTCTATTTGAGGATTATGAGCCATCCATGCTGATGTTCCAATGTTTGATGAAGTCAGAATTTCCCATGGGCATGGCAGCTATGGGAACACTTGATTAGCCTTGACATGCATGCCACAGATAGCTGTCATTCCTCTTCATAGGCTCGGGCCCTGACCTCTCCTCCTTTTTCTTGGATAGATTATGTAGTAACAGGAGCTCCATGATGGATGCCGAATGATTGTGCCTTCTACTCTGCATGTTTTTCATAAGGTCCTTGGCCTCTGCCTCCCCCAGGTCATTCGGTTGCACCTTGAGAAGGTCCTCCTTGTTGTCTTCTTTTAGGGGCCACCTATAATCACACAAAGATCAATTGTTAGTAAGGTTATTGAAAAAAGTTCAATTATTTCATACCTTACTTATTACCTTTAATAAATGTTGAATTCTTTACTTAATGTGATTTTAGAGTTAGAAATTTTTCAATGAAGTTGTCCTAAAAATTTAATGTCAGACCTGGTTTTGGGGAATGTTTGATAAAATGATGACAAAGAAAAGAATAGATTTGGCAATGAAGTACTTGGAGGGTATAAAATAATGTAGTGGTGTGCAACAAGTATAAATTACAAAAGTCATGCAAGTGGGTCCTCCCCAAAGCAGGTTCCAACCTATAATGCCCTTGCGCAACCACACCTTAAAATGTCCATAGGCACTAGAAGGGTTAAATGTAATCCATACTGATGCAAAAAAAAACACACATGTAGATACCACTGTGATGAGGTATGAATTCAATGCTACACAAGACATGAGTCATAATACATGAACAGCGAGATGGAATGAATCAGAGAAGGGATTGCAGAGATTGGAATGTGACGTAACTGACTCAGGGCATAATGAGTCTTGAGTGTAGGGCATGATTAATGTGTCATTAGCTAGTCGTTCCAAAATCAAGACCAAGTCCATTCCTTCGATCAGTGACATCGCATTGTTTCATCCAATGATGGACAACCATAAGAGCACCATGACAACAAGGCGTATGATCACTTGGCGTTTTGTGCAGGGGAGGAGTGACTTGGAATTTCTTTGCGACATACTTTTTGTTTGGTTACTTTGGCACACTCTTTTTTTTTTTTGAAAAGCTCATCTTTATTGGGTGCCTTTAATACTCTTACTCCCATTTTCCGTTAGATCTACAAGGGTCTTAGTACAACCAAGCTGCATGATAGCATCTACAGATGTCACCAAAGAGAATCCATAAGTTCCCTTGATGTCACACCCTGGCCATTCCCTCTTAGTCCATCATTTTTCACTCTGGGCATAATGAGCACAAAATTACTTTAAGTTTTAATGATGTCAAGAATGTCATCGTACCCAGAGTAGAACCTCTTATTAATAGAATGGTTGGGTGGATGTGATGGGCTTGCTATTCAAATAATTGGTCACCTAAGACTTGATAGCATAGAAAAACACCTAAACCAATGAGTCACACGAGTGTTTTATTCGTAGATGAGGTTACTCATAAAAAGATAAAAAGACAAAAAGATAAAACAATAAATTAAAAGGTGAAAAGCTGGAAAACAAAAAGTTGAAAATTTAAAGAAATAGAAAAATATTTATTAATTTTATGTTGTTAGAATGGAGGATATCCCCCATAGCTAAATGGTTGAGCATGGCTAGAATTAATAAATGGAAGGTGGGAATCCTT
>MNCI01011870.1:25799-50081 GCA_015680685.1 Gnetum montanum | reverse complement strand
GTAACATGAGGCATTGGGTTCGAAGAGGAAGATGCACCACAGTGTTGGATTTGTGCTGAGTTAGCGGATGCAGTGGTTTTTGAACTGTGGTGTCCCTTTCGACGGTCACGTCTAAAGAAGGGACGCCTTCGATGTTTTGAAGGACCTCCACTACTGTTGATAGTAGCAGCACAAGTAATGTTTACGGGTTGGTGCTATGGTGCAAAATCTTCTGGCATAGCTGGCGGTGATGTAGAAGGGGGTGAAGTATGAGAATATTGAGGTTGAGGAGAAGTGTAAGGCACATGAGGTGGTGATCTTGTTGGAGAGGACATGGGTGGATAGTACTTAGGAGAATGATAACAATGTGGTGAAGTAGAGGATGATGATCTGGTTGGAGAAACAGGGTGTTGAACATAGTAAGCATTTAGCATTGGGACATACAAAGGATATGGTCAGGTTGGCAATGGCCTCCCCCACGATTGGGGCTTTTGCCATTGTGGTTGAACCCAATATTTCTGTACAAAATCTAGATGTAACATTCCTCCCCAATGCTCATGTAAATGTGACAAAACTAGACATTGGCCTTTGGGGTGATTGTACAGATAGACGTTACATTGATACATATGAATAGCAGTTGAGTTCTTATCCTTATTCTCTTCAACCCTTCTTTCTGATTGTCTAGTGGGGTTCTTTCCTATTTCTTGGTTCATCATGGTTCTTCCTCTAATAATGTTGGCATATTATCCACATCTTTCATGTACCCAGACCGTCATCTTATTAACCTTTGCCTCAATTTCATCTAGTGACTGTAGGATTGGCAGAGATGATTCCACCTCCTTGCAGTGAGTTGATTTCTCCTCTTTATGATCATGGACCCTTGTTAAGCTGGGATTTTGATCCTATTGAGAACTTTCAACATTATCCCATTTGGCTATTTCTCCTTCTTCTTTTGCTATCTACTTAATAAGCTGTTGGAGTTGATGGGTTCGTAGCTCATATAGTTAACCTCGGGCGTACATCCCTAGGGTCTCCCTTGTTTCATTACGGAATCCATCTACGATATGGTACATTAGCCTTTCCTTTGAGAACCCATGGCATGGGCAGTTGTTTAACAATGCATAATATCTTTCTAAGGCCATGTCCAAGGGTTCATGTTGTGCTTGTTTCCATTCTTGGATTTGTCTCTTCAAGGCTGACACTCTTGCATAGGTTTGATATCTTTCATTGAAGAGTTCTACCATTGTCGGCCATTGTCGAATTGATTTTGGTTTTAACGACCTATACCATAGTTTTGCTTGGCCAACGAGTGTTAAGGGAAAGAGCTTAAGTTTTTCCCACCCATTATTAATATTGTTCCATGTATAGGCATTGTAGAAGGCTTATAAATGTTGTTGAAGATCTAAATCATAGCCTCCTAAAAACTTGGGAAAGTTGTTTAAATCAAGCACAATGACTGCGGGCTATTCGAATAGCCTCTTATATTTTCGTTAAGCTTGTAGTGGCCAGTAGGGGTTCATCATCACTAGGTATGCTATGCAGTTGTGAGTTGGGATGATGTTGTTTGCGTTGATGCTCATAAGAGACCCCTACATCAGATTGGGTACTCCAAACTTCATCTTCATTATCATATAATTTGTTGGTTCTCCAATGAGTTGCCCTACTAGTTATTGCATTGTCATAGTCTTGTGAGAGAGACATTGTTGTGAACTGTGTGTGACTTAATTGAATTTAATTTAATTTCTTTTCTAAAGGATATATTGTTAATACTTGTTATAGCGATCTTGTATGATATAAATAATCTAAATAACTAGCACCATCCCCGACAACAGCACCAATGATGAGCGGCGGCGAAGTACCCCTACACTCAACCATACGAATACGAGCGTTCACACACGATCCGATCGAACTCCGTGGATAGGCTAGTTGTGGTATCTAGATAGTTACATGTTGATCGCAGTTCACTGTCTTCCCACCTGGACTAATATTTGCTTTATCATGTATGGTTTATTCCAGAGTGAGACGTATGATGTGATCCTAAACTAGTGCTACTCCTAGAGACAATGGAACATAATCTTGATTAAACTAATGAGCAATAGGAAATGAAGTCTAAGCTAGCCTAAGTGTGATGAGCATCTATTCCTTAATCATCCATACACATATTGGACCTCATGCACGACTACTACTGGGATTACCAAGCATAGATCCTAGGTACACTACTGGGTTACCAAGTAGTCACACTTAAATGCTCGTGATTAAGTCATACTCATTCTGCATTTAGCAACAGGAATAGTAAATGATGGTAAAGAAATATTAACTAAGGAAACAATAAATAACAATTAACAATAACAATTAAACAATTAAAACTAAGTGAATGCTACAATGATGAAGTAATCTCGATCTTTATTTTCGGTCATGTACGCATCCAAGTACGTCACACTCGAATAAAGGTGCCGTACAATTATAAGCATCACACTACGGGCATGCACTAGGAAAATATTCTAACTCTTACAGAAACAAAATGCAAGGGCTTTGCTACAACTACTAGAAAGGTACCTAGGTGTGGCGAAGGGCCACTTATTTATAGGCTAAAACAGGCTCTATGTAAACAGGGCCACATTGATGCATGGAGGGATGCATCGACGGGGCATCGACTACTTAGCACTTCATCAATTATAATCTTTATTTCTATTTGTTTGATAGCAATGATCTTGTCTATTCTCCCTTTGGTACCTTATATCTTGTCGTTGATCCATATTTCTATCTCTATTGTAATCCTTAGTGGAGCTCTATCTCCATACCTACATTCATCTTCATTAGAGCTAGACATTGAAGATGAAGAGGAAGATGGCAAACTGGGAGAATCACCATGGCTCCTATATCTCCACGTATAGTCCCTTGATTGATCTCTTCTAGGTTTGCAGGAGGTCTTAGGCCTTGAGATCCTCCTTATTCTAGGACTTGTTCCATGCCCTCTAGGGTTGTTCACGATAGTTGAATGTAGTAAGGGTCTGAATGAGCATATGAGACCCTTACTTATAGTCATTTACTCGAATTCTCTTCAGTATAGATCCTATCATGTCTCTTACTAGTGTTCTCATCATGTGATGGATTACTGACCTTATGTGAAGGAGACATGCTTGTGGTTAATAATGTGTATGACTTAAAATATTAATATTTCTAAAAAGATAAATCATTAATGCTTTAATAGTGATTGTTTATAATATAACTAATCTATATCACTAGCACCATCCCCAACAGCAGTGATAATGATGAGTAGCAAGTATTCCTTATGCCTAACCATATGAATCGCAAGTGTGTATGTGCAATCTAATCGAATTTTATGGATGGAACTAGTATGGTATCTAGATTATTAAGCATTGATCGCATGTCACTATCTTCTTATTTGGACTAGTTGTAGCTTTATCACATATGATTTAGTCCAAAGTGAGGCATATGATCATTGTCATTGTTGGGGCCTTAAAATAAATTAATAATAATATTAAAATTAATTATTTAATCTAATTAATAATAAAATTAAATTTAAAACTATCCTAAGGGTGATGAGTATATGTTCCTAGCTTGCCATACACATCCTGAACTCATGTACCCACTGCTAGGATTATCAAGTGTTTTGCTACTGGGCAAACTGAGCAATAACGCTACTAAGATTACCAGGTGAATATGTGTTTATGCTTGAAACTGGTTGCGCTCATTCCGTCAATTGATTAATGTGCATGAAAATGTAAATATTAACTAAGTATATAGAAAGTAAATTACATTGAAAGTAAATCTATTCTAAGTCAAAGTGTTGTGATGAATATGAATCAATATCGATCTTATTGTCATTCACAGAATGTATCCAAGTATAGTGCCACTTGAATAAGACATTGTACAATTGAATCAAATCTAGATGCAGGCACTTACTGATTGTTTGCTAAGATTACGAAAAAACTATAAAAGTTCAACTACACTATTGACCAAATGATGCTAAACATGCAACGAGTGCTTGCATATTTATAAGTAAATATATAGGTAAATATAGACATTACATTGATGAGGATGCATTAACTCATTTGGCTGCATCGATAGGGATGCATTAATGTAGCTAAGGTATAGTAGATATGATATTGTATCCATGATATAGTAGATGCGATGTAGCATCTATGATGTAGTAGCCAATTGAGACGCATTAATAGGAATGCTACAATGCAGACGTGACGTAGCATCTATGATATCTCAACCAATTGATACACTTGACAAAATGATGCTTCATCATATCCCCATGACTTAGCTACATGATATATTAGATTTGATCAATTAACTATAGCCCACTTGTTAACATAAGTTTTAATCTTNCTCTCCAGAGATAGAATAATTTCCATGTGCCCGTAGTAGGAGCTCCAAAGTGAACGGATCTTTATTCGAGCAAATATTGTACCTGAACACAAGTTTGTGTACGAAAATAAAGACGAACTTCTTGGATAAACCTTGTAGTGCATGGACTAAGCTAGATAGGACTTTATTTATTGTTATTTATTGTTTATTGTTTAAATGCTTTATTAGTTCATTAAACCTCTCTCAACCCTTCTCCCATAGTTAAGTGCATTCAGTACGATCGCTTCGAGCACGTGCATTACGCTTGGTGATCCCAGTAACGAATAGCATTTGGTAACCAAGGTTGCATTGGTTCAGGGTGTGAACGGTAAGTGGGAACGGATGTTGATGCTAGGTTAATTAAGGCTTAGTTAGTTAGTTAAAGTTAGTTAATTAGTCTCTTCACCCTTCACCTCATTATCATAGGAGATAAAACCGAAAAGATATAAAAATCATATACCTCGGACATACTTAACCATACAACCATGACAAATATAAGTAAGTCTGGGAAGACAATGAACGATTAACCTTAAGTGTTCCATGAGGCGTGTAGGCACTTAGTCTACGGAGTTCGATTGGATCGCGCGTGTAATGCTCGTATTCGTATGGTTGAGTGTAGGGGTACCTCGCCACTCATCAACTATCATTTGATCATTATTATCATTTACATTAACTTGATTTTTCATATTTTTAACTTTAGATTATTTTTTTTTTGCCATCATGAACCTCAATAATTTTTTTCCTATTATTTTTTTCTTGACTAGAAAATGATAAACATTAAACAAATGTCCTTTGCAATGACCGAAGTTACAAGAATGAGGAAGATTATAATAGCATAAGTCCTCACACTTGCTTGTAATACCATTTCCTTTTTATAGTTAATAAGATCTATTTAAAGAAAAAAAACCCACGAAAACCAAATGCTATAGAAATAAATTCCATATGCTGATCGAGAAGATTAAAAATTTCTTGCTTAACTTTATGAAAAATCAATAGAAGATTAAATAACTCAACAAAACATGGAACTTTTAAAATATTTTTGAGAATTGATATCAAAATTTGAAGTCCACTTACAAATGATTAGCATTACACCATCAAAGGATTGTACAAGAATAATACTTGGTATGAATGAATTGAATATCCTATTTTTTAATCACGTCATTTAACTATGAAGTTAAATTTCAATTAAGAGGCAAGTAACCTAAACTTTGAATGAATCATGTGTCTTAGTTACATTACAATCAATAGAAGAAGACATTATAATTTTTTGCTCACAAGCTTATACATTTGCAATTTTAGAATGAATAGAAATTTTTGTACCGATAAAAGAAGAAAAAATTTTGACATTGATTCATGAAGGTAGGAATAATATAGAGTCAACCATAGTAAAATTCTTGAGAAATTACATTTGTCAATAACAAATCTAAGAAAGAAAAATCAAATTCGTTTATAAAAATGAGATCCTAAAACAATAATGAAATCAGATAGAAATAATCTTTTATAAGATGATGAATGTGCTAGGTAAATAGGAAAAGCAAGAAAAATCAAATTCGTTTAAGAAAATCAGATCCCAAAACGATAAAGAAATCAGGTAAAAATAATAATTCATAAGATGGTGAATTTGCTAGGCAAAAAGGAAAAGGTCAAAACCATGATGAAATGAGATGGCTACGTTAGGAATCGCCTGAATTCCCTAACCCAGAGGGCAAGCAAGCATGATGATGATAATGATAATGATGGTTCACACAAAGTATGTGACAAGTTACACGATAGATAAGGAGGACGAGCAGGATGCCGGATGCCTTGCATGAACAGGATCATCGAATATGGCCCACCCTAGCCTAGCCTAGCCTTGCCACGTGGGACCACTCATCCAATATCAAAAATCTTCAACCTAATTCAATAAAAAATGTTGAGGTCGACTACAATTATGTGATTCACCGGCAATAGCCGGTCCCCAAATGGCTGCCACCGGCCCAGCAAGCAGGCCAACTAGCTTTTCAGGCTCCCAAACTCTGGTAGCCTGGATCGCCAACGTTTTTAAAGCAGACCATAGAAGCTTAAACATCTACACATACTAGCAACTTTGCTCTAGCATTTCCAATACCTTTCTTGAATTCTTCTGCTTCGGTACCAGCAAATCCAGTTGCAGTGCATTCTGTTGCGTGAATTCCAGTGCGATTGCGCGAAAGCAGAGCGGAATCCGATGGAAAACAATGGTAGCTTCTGTAATTTTCCCTGAATTTCGATGGAGCAGTCCCGTGCATTTGTTAATCGTTGCCTGGATCATTGGTTGCTTCGATGTCTAGGGTTTTGTAGGGAAGTTATGGTTTGGAGAGGAAGTTTCTCAATGTTCAGGTTAATAGTTAGTCAGTTATTGGCAGCCAATATCAATGATCTTTCGAATGCGCTTTAGCCTTTAGGCACTGTTACTTTATTAGAAACTGTTACAAAGAAGTAAATTCACTACCTTTAGAACATGATAGATAAATTCACGTGTATCCTTATGGGTGGAAATCGTGCATTTGCTATTTTGCGAGTTTGCTCTGCGTTCTTGCACGCACATCTATGTGGGCATCATTTTCGAGGCTGATCGTATAAATCATTCTTGATAATTTATTGGATTAGTAATTAGTTTTTAACACCATCCAAAGTTTTCGGATTTAACCCTGTAAGTTGTAAGAGAATTCATTAAATTAAAACATAAAGCTTTGTATAGAGGACGATGATGAATATCAGAAAAAACATAGTATAATTGTTATATCATGCAAATGTAGCAGACGGTCATAATTTAACTAGTCAGGTCTTGTAGGCTTCTAGTTGTAAGGATGGAAAGAAGTTGAAAAGATAACAGATATCAGTGGAGGGTGCAAATGTCCCATCGAGAGGTTGATAGACCAGATATGTGATATTCAGTTTTAAGTATTTAGTGCAGGACAATTATTTGTATGACCCTCCAGATATGTGATATTCAGTTTTAAGTAATTAGTGCTTGGGTTATTAATTTAAATTCACTTGAGTTTTAACTTAATATTTTTCCTAGTTGATCTAATTTATAGTTACTTGATCTTGACCAATAAAAATCAAACTAATGATATCAAAAAACATACTTTCAAGTGAGACAGTGTGTGAATATAGTTCTCAATGATTTGTCCTAGGCTGTGTCCGTGTAAAAACTCATTCAAATAAATACTTGTTTTCTCTATTTCCTGGATAATACAAATTTTGGACTTTGTAAAAGCATAGGTAGACATGGTTCTGTCACTAGACTATTACACTTCCTAACTTAATTTATTGTTGAAATTTAATTTAACCAGTTGTAGAAACCCAGACATTGGTCTGGCTTTCTGTTTTGTGTTTTATTCCATCTAATGGTATATATCCCATTCATGTAATCGTTGGGCTCTCATTGTAAAGATGTAGAGAACCTCGTTTAAAACAAGACACTGTAGAGACAAACATGTCTTTTTTAATTTAAGACAATTTTTTAAACGGCATTTAATCTTATAGGGAATGGAAGTCTTCTTTGTCATTAAAACGTATAAAAGATGTCATTGATCTAAATACATGAGCATAGAGTTTGATATTTGCCTCTTTAGCACTTAAGCAAAATTTTTCTTCAAGAATGCATGCTTTGAAGAAGGTGTAAACTTATAATATATTTTGTGGTAGTTGTGTTTTTTTCTCTGCAAATTTATACAAGTGTAGTAATGAGTATGAATAGAAATGATATTTCAGTAGAATTCTTAATATTTTGCTTTTTGTTCAGTTGGTTTGCAGAACAATGTTGAATATTATGCTCCTCCTCCTGTGGAAGGTGTAGCTGGTGGGGGAACTGGTTATGGTTGGAATGATACTAGCTCGAGAGGATGGGGTGGGAATCCAAAGACCACAGATCCTGTAATGCTTTCAACTATAGATTTGGTCCATGTTTGGGGCATGCCAAGTACTGCAACTATTGGGCATCAGGAGCCTCCACGCCCATTAGAACCTGTTAGAACATAAAACTTTTTCCAGTTTTCTTTTTTCCAAGAAGATAATTGTGGATATTGTAAATTTGCCCACTTATATTCATGCTTAAAACACCTTAAGGATTTGGTTTGATGGTCATTCGATGCAAACAAGTTTGGAAATGTTGATTTTCAAAATATTGATGGAAAAATAATAGTATGGCAAACATTTTAAAACCTGATAAATGTATCATGTATGTGTTTTTTTAACTGAATGGGTGCCATTAATTTATTATTAATCTGACTTCTTCAATTAATGTAGATTTCCATGCTGGTGGCAAGAAATGAAAGGGAAAGTGCTCAGCTTGCTTTGCGTGCTAAAGCCTCTTGGGTTACTGATGGATTTTCTGGACATGTGCAAGTATGTTGTACAGACTTATGTACCAGCTCTGGATATAGGTAATTTCATCTAAAATTAATTAGTGTCTGTTAAAAAAAGAATTGATTTTGCAACAATTTCCATAATGATGCATTAATGTTTTTTAGACTTGAAGTTGGAAAACATTTGACACTGAGGCGTGTTGTTCCTATTCTTGGGGTGCCAGATGCACTCGTGCCAGTCACATTACCTAGTTCAAGGCTGAGTTTACTTCCTGGGTATGTATATCTTTTCAGGGACACAGTAAATTTCATCTCTTTTTTGGTGCTTAGTGTACATTTTCTTTCTTTATATAGTTAATGATTACCTATTTTAATAGGGAGACTTCTGCTTTATGGATATCTGTGGATGTTCCTTCAACACAACCTGTTGGCCTCTATGAGGGCGAAATACTTGTTACAGCTTTGAAAGCTTATGCAGAGTAATCCTCTATCTTTTACCAATCATCTTATATAGGTCAGTTGATACTGTAGGCTAATGTTTGTCACAGGATAGCATCCAGAATTGAGTGTACATGGCTTGCATATCTCTGGACACATCACAAGTTTTATGTGGCCTACTAGCTTCTGCAAGATGGCAGGAGTCTTTTATCTTATTGTGTGTTTGCTAATAGAAAAATGGTTCATTGATGTTATTTCACTTTCAGCTTTCCATTGGAGGATACTGGTGAGATCGAGAAACGGGAACTTAGAAGTAGCTTGGAAGAAACTCTTGCAACAGCTGAATCATTACAAGGAAAGCATGAACATGAAATGGTGATACATGAAATCCTGCTTTAATTATGTGTAATATTCTAGTTTTAATAATATATCATTTATGTTGTAAGATCATAGAATATTTATGCTGTTCGTACTGGTTTTATGATTCCCTGATTATTAGTTAATCATTATTTTATCAGTTAGGAGAGCTTTCAGTAATAGTTGCTAATCTGAAAAGGCTACTCCAAAATCCCTTACTATTGACCTCATGCGAAAATAGCAGCATGGACATGGATGATGAAGTTCACAATATTTCAGTTATACGTGTAAAGCTAAGTGTCACTGTTTGGGATCTTGTTTTGCCATTGACTCCCTCGCTCCCAGCAGTTTTTGGTGTATCCTTTTTTATTGAAAAATCTGATAAAAGTATGTCTGTTTGCTTTATATTTGATTCAAACATTTATTGAAATCACTATTGCATTGTTGGTTGAAATGTGTCCATATATGTATGTCTAAATATGAATGTCATGTGAGTGTAATTCAAGGTGGCTTTTGTAAGAGACCAAGAATAAATATGAATGTCATGTTTTTTTTTTTTCTTTTTTTTTTTCATGATGTCTACTTAACTAACCAGGGTTTCCACTTGCCTGTCCATTTTGTGTCTGTCATTTTATGTTCTTGTCTGTTATATTAGTGGTTTAAGTATAAATTTGTACCTTTTTATTTGTTTTTAAAATGAACCGATAGTGATGTATTAACCAATAAATGCTGACTCAAATTATAGGACAGATTTCATGATATTAATGTGCATATTTGAATCGGGTGTGGATACTTTAAGAGTAGATAAGTCTTTGATGTGAACAAACAATATATTCCTTTAGTGCTGATCTTTGATACCAGCCATTTCTTTGACCCTAAGAACATAGATATCTGAAACAGTAATAGAAGATCGGTTTGGTTTAGAGCATGGGAGTGAAGAATGGTACAATGCTTTGGACATGCATTACCAGTGGTTATTGCAATATAGAATTAGCCCTTTCTTCTGCCGGTGGGGAGACAATATGCGTGTTTTGGCATATACATGCCCTTGGCCTGGTAAAAGTATTTTATTTTTAAGTAAATGGGATTTGCATTAATTTTAAAATGAAATTTTTACAACTTATACTCTTTTCTGCCAGCTGACCACCCTAAGTCTGAAGAATACTACTCTGATCCAAGGCTAGCAGTTTATGCTGTGCCATATGCACCCATATTATCAAGGTATTTAACATGTCTTAGTAATTGACATCGTTTTCTGGTCAGGTAATGTTTTTATACTGACAGGAAATTTGCCTTGTGCTGTGTTTATATGTGATTTTAGTACGGATACAGCAAAAGCTACACTGAGAAAAGAAATCGAAATTTTAAAGACAAGATGTCATTGGAAAAAGTCATATTTTTATTTATGGGATGAGGTATACAACTGTGTTACTTATTTTAAAGATACAGTCTAGAAAATCCATATTTTACCAATTTTTGAAGCTATTGAATTATTCAGTTTTAATAACTTCTTGTCTGAAACCTTGCTTTCCAATTTTCAGCCTTTAAATTTAGAGCAGTATAATATGATTCGTAGCATGGCAAGTGAAATAAGGGAGCTTTCCTCAGATGCACGTGTGTTAACGACATATTATTGTGGTAAGGCTTCCTTGATTCATCTAAATGGGTGTGCAACAAGTTCATTATCTATATGCAATTTCCATTTCATTCAACATTGTATGATTGCTTTTCCAAAAGGTTTCTTTAATTCACGTTTTTATTGTCTTAATAGTATTTGAACTTACTTCCTAATTATCATTGCCTTTACCCCATCAAATTATTGTGACAATTAGATAGGTGGGTTGCTTGATGATATTTTTTATGACCGGTGTCTCCCTGAGACTGACTTGCTTGAATGTATAGTTTTATTGTGCCTCAGTACTTGAGTTTTCAACCTACTATTTACAAGTTAATCGTCTAAGCTAATGGTTGTTATCTTTAAACTAACTTTTATCAAGACCCTAAAAGCTCATTTATATATAAAATTATGGTCTTTTTGACCTTCCAGATTTTGTGTATTTGACTTCTAACTTAAAATTCTATTATGTTAAATACATTCCTGTTATGGTCCAATACATGACTGTCATTGTCAATATAATAGGAGTTTACCCTCTAAAATTGATGAATAATAAACTCTTGTATCAGTTTTACTTATTGTTCTGTTTAAATATTTAATACATTCTATTTTAATTTCAGAGAAGTAATTAAACTATGATCAATTTAGAAACACATGCAGTATCTTCGTAGTGAACTAACTCTCTAAATGTTGATTTTCATTTTCCAATCATTGAGATTGTTTTTTTTTTAAATTATAGAAACCACGTTTAAAAGCATGTATTGATGGAAACTGATAATTATATGCGTCTTAATCATGTTTTCAAGCATATTCGAAAGAAAGTATTTTATATTATTTTGTTTTTCAAGTTGGCTTCGGTTAATGCATGTGACTATATAACAGTCTGGTGTACAACCAACCGTTGCATTTGTCAAATGTTATAATTTTATTAGATTATCTGCTAACCAGCATTTGTGGGAAAACCCCATAACCTAGCAGACAATTAGGCTCTATAATCATCAAAGGAGAGGCATAAATTCAAATTCCAAGGTTGGAATTAAGTTTCGAAGGTTGTGGGTTCAGACCTGTCTGTCTCCAAATGGATGGGAAGGGCGAAGATGAAAACAATTGAAAACTGATTATAACTGTCCATTTGCTAACCTGGTTTAATTTAAATCTTATTTTTGTGATACTTCAATGGTTAAGTTTGCAGCTTGAAAATTGTGACATTGTGCAGGGCCTAGTGATGCCCCACTTGCTCCTGGTAGCTTTGAGGCATTTGTGAAGGTGCCAAGTTTTCTACGTCCCCATACACAAATCTTCTGCACCAGGTAATTTTATGATTTTGATATTCCCTTCCCTCATTTAGAAAGTTGATCTTACTTGACTGCCGGCAGTTGTTTTGATGAATGTTATTTTTCTTCGACGAAGTACCTTTTTTTTTTCTTGGAATGGATCTTTTTTATATATGTATATGTATGTGTACAAAGTTCCTTGGACGGGCCTTTTAGTTAGTTGCAAAGTATTGTTATCTTTCTTATTTGGGTTACATCCATTTGGTTGAAAGATAGCAAACATCTTTTAATTGATTGTTTTCTGTATTTATGAAATTGGTTTTGTATTCATAACTCTAACATATCCTATGATGTCAAATATCAACTAACATATGCTATTTTGCCTAAGAAATATGGCCAAGGGTAAGGTAACTTTCTCTAGTACAACAATGTGGAAGACACAAAACAGTGGATGGTTTCATCAAGGTAAGAAATGGCTTGAAAATTGGGGATTTCAGGGCCCAAGAATCATAACCAACCACAAAGACATATGGAAGATGATGCAACAATGGATGTTCCAAAAATTTGAGGAAACAAATAAAACAAGCACAAAAGTTTTATGTTGATCGCATCTGAGAAGGAAAATTTGAAATGAAGGCGATTTGTTTGTAGAGATTCCTATTAAGCTGACTAGTATAATTGCTAAAATAAGATTGATCTTGCATCATCTCAGAGTTGAGATTGGATGATGGAAAAACATCTATAAAGAAAGAACTTATTGGCTTTGCAGAGCATAATGGAAATCCCAGTTGTATGCCAAGGCACGGACAAATACAACAGTCAAAGTTAAAAAACATATATGTAGCCTCAGAGATCAAATAGATAAAAAGATTATTGTTCAGTTTTCCTGGATTTGCAATATAGAGGCTCTAGAAAATGAAAAACATGTTTTCTTGCAATGTGAAAGAACTTCTTTCTTTCAAGATAACATGTATACTGGTTGTAATACATTCTATAATATGTTTCAACTTCAACCATTAATTGTAGGACACTATCCAATAGGAATCCTCAATTCCCATGTGGATGAATGTGAATGTGTAAATTTTCAAGTTTCTTGAGAAAATTTGATTGTCGTTTCCATCTAACATATCCTTAGGGTTTAGAACATGATAAAGCTGATTTTCAGTTTCAATTTTAAGAGTCGTTTCAATTGTTAATTCAAGTTCTTTTATATTTTCCTTTACTAACCATTTTTTCCCTTTTTTTGTCTTCATCTTTGTTGCTTTTCTTATACCTTAACCAAGTAATCTCTTTTGGTGGGTGAATTTGATTGTCTATGATAAACATGGTGAAATCATTTAAAGCAGCTTTCATTCATTTTATTTCATATTACTGCTATTCTCTAACTTCTTCTGATATAAAAATTGCTCCTTAAGTCCCGTCTTTAATGTGAAACATCCATCTCAATATTCTTATCTTGAGATCTTACAAATTGTCCTATTTTGTTCTTTATAGACTGACATTAAGCAATAGACAAATTTTTTGGTTGCATTGCTCTTTTACCAAGGTTTCCCTGTAGTCTACTTGGAATTCTATATTTCCTCCTTAGGCCCACTAAGTAAATTCCCTAAGAATGTTATCATGTATCTTGTCAAAGTTGATACATATTGTATGCATTTTTTTTTTTCATTCTGAAAATTTTCATTATTTATCTTAATAAGAAAACAGGCAATATCAAGATTGATTTTCAGATATTATTGACTCTTGCATCAGTCATTGCTATGCCGAATTTTCTAATAGCTTCATTGTATGGGTTATAACCTTAATTCCTCTATAATTTGCATAATTGTGAACATGTCCCTTAACTTTACGGATTGGAACTACAATGCTTTTACTTTACTCATGAGGCATTTGACCTCAAAAATATTGATAAATGGTTTTGTTAGTCATTGTCATCATCATCATAGTGTTATCCCAACTACATGGGATCAACTATATGAATTCTTTTATACCATTCACTTATATTAAAAGCCAAATAAGCATTAATACCCAAATCTTGGATGTCTTTCTTTATGCAAGCAAACTATGTATGTTTTGGTCTACATCTTTGTTGGTTCCCCTTAACTTTAATAAAGTGACCTCTTCTAATAGGAGCATTCTTTGGTCTTCTTAGCACATGACCAAACTTTCAAAGATGACTTTCCTAAATCTTCACATATATGAGAGCTACTCCCAAACTTTCTCCAAGGACCCATTTTTGCAGCTATGACTTTCTTAGATTCATTCACTAAAACAATATCATTAGCAAAGAGCATACACCAAAGAATATCATCTTGAATATTTTTGGTTAGCTCATCTGTAATAATGACAAACAGATAATGGGTTAGACTAGATCCTTGGTGCAACCTGACCTTCACAAAAAAGTTTGAAGTCTCTCCACAAGCAGTATGAACTTGAGTTGTTTCTCCATCATGCATATCTTGAATAGCCTTTATGTGCCCAATAGGAATATCCTTCCTCTTTATTGCACATCAAATTTTATCTTAGGGAGCTTTATAATAAGCTTTCTTCAAGTCAATCAAAATCATATACAAATTCCTTCTCTTAAATTTCTTCATACTATCATAGCAAGAAGATAGCTTTCATAGTTAATCTTCCATATGTAAAGCCAGATTTTAAAAAACAGTTGATTCTTGCCTTAAGCATTGCTCTATATCCCTTTACCATAATGTCATGGTATGTTTCACAAATTTGATGCCTCTATAGTTCCCACAGTTTTGGATGCCTCCATTGTTCTTGTAGATGGGTTTAATAGTGTGTCTCCTTCAATCATCCAACATTTTCCACTTTTCCTGAATCCTGTTTGAATAAGTTTGTTAACCAAGTAATCACTATATCTTCCATGGACTTCTATACCTCTCTAGTGATACCATTAGGTCCTGATGCTTTACAATTCTTCATCTTCATAAGGTCTTTCTTTATTTCAAAGTCAAAAAATCTAATTTTTCATTGCTATGTTTAATTCCATGTCTTCAATTTCATCTTTGGGGAAATTTTTGTTAACTAGCCATTGAAAGTAGATCTTCCATTGTTCAAAGACTTCCTTCTCCAAGAACAAAATCCTTTCATCGTTAAATTCGATGCATCTCATATAGTCAGAGTCTTTGCACCTATTGTTTCAAGCCTTGGTTAGCTTTTAAATCAACTTTTCACTCTCCTTAGTTCCTAGCTTCTCATAAAAGTAATTGAAAGCATTAAGTTTAGCTTTGGCCACTGTCTTCTTTGCCAGATACTTTGCTACCTTGTACCTTTGGAAGTCATCTTGCCTCCTACTTTCTTGCTACACCTTGAAACAAATTTTCTTATTTTGAATTTTTCATTGCAGTTTCTTACTTCACCACTATGTTTCCTTTTGAATACTTATTCCCATTTGAAACTCCAAGGATGTCCTTATCTTCTCAATATAATTCTTTGTTTGATTCCAACAATCATTCACATTTATGTTTAAATCCTAAGGTCCTTTAATGAGCAATCTATCCTTAAAAAAGTAACATCTGTTCTTTTTTTAGATTCCACCATTTTATACACAACAGCCCCTTCTTAAAGTCTCTATTGATACCACTCTTAATAGCCAGATCCATTACTATTAGTCTATGTTGGGTTATAGGACTTTTTCCTAGAATGACTTTGCAATCTTTATATGTTTCCCAGTCTTTCTTTCTCACCAAGATGAGTCTATTTAGGTCGAGTTGCATCTGCTCTTGAAGGTCACTAAGTGTTCAGCCTTTTTCTTGAAATAGGTATAAGCTATTGGAAGGTCATAGGCCAGAGCAAACTTGAGAATAGACTTCTCTATGTCATTGCTCTCCAATGTTGTGCCCTCCATGCACCCTCTCATAATGTGTTAGCCATGCAACTCTACATCAACTGCACTTTCAATGAACCCATTGTGGTGTGGTACTCTTTGTCATCATTGCCAGGGCATTGCTAGTGATAGCTGGTTCAAGTGCTTAATTCATTATCTTCTTAGACAAAAGGTTATCAGTTCAAATCACACTTGAACATCGTTATATTCTTCTGTGATTCCTCTAATGTACCCTGTTGGCTATATGTCTGTCAAATCATTTCCTTGAGCATCGGTCCGACACCCCACATCCTTGGCAGTGATTCCATAACTTCAACAGTATAAGGTTAGTGTGTCTTTCCTAACTTTGATTATTCACCTTAATCATCCTCTTCAACAAATTCTTCATTTAATAGTTTTTGCAAGTATATTCTCAATTTATCTATTGATTCCTTTTCTGTTATTACGATACTTTTTCCTGTCTTAATGCATTAGTGTGGTTACTGTCCCCACATTTCCTGTTTTTAATTGATACCTGTAGATAGATATTAATCCTTAGTCTCTAGCATTTCATAGAAAGCAGAGTGCTTAGGCTTGTGTGCTATCTTCTTAACTTCATTCTTTCCTTTATTATACATTTCCAAATCCTTTTACCTTTCACGCTTTCGCCAATCCTTGTAGATCCTGTCTTCAGTTACATGTTGTGCTTCCTCTTTCCACCCTGCTTGCTTTTATGTGTACTTTTTCGTTTTAATTCTAATATCCTTTTCCATTTTCTTAAGTACAGCTTGACATTCTTTTCTCACAAATCATTTTCATTGCCATCCTAAATCCATGTATGTTTCTTTAGCAACATTTTTATAAATAGTACTTTTGCATTTTCCTAGTCTGGCACCCTTTTTTGACGTTCTGCTGTTTGAAGCACTTAATAGCTACACTTGTTACCACTATGTTGAGTTATAAGGCTCTTTCAAGAAATAACTTTGCATAGGCAAAGTGGAATTAGAGGAAGAAGATAAAGAGTCGCAATAAAATTTCTCGGGGAACATGCTGAAGGAGATTAACATCGTATGTCTTTGATATGTTAATAAGATTATTGTTAAGATTTCTTCTGAAGGAAAACATAGTTATTTGGTCATAATTGTTAAGGTCGTAGTAATTAGGAAATAATTGTTCGAAAACTAGTAATTCTTGGTAAAATTAAAGTAATAAATTGCTTAAGTATTGCAATATTGACCTTTCATTTATATTATAGAATAATTTACAATGAACAGAAAGAAACTGTCACAGTTATGTCCCTACAAATGTGGAATGACTGATGCTTCTTTCTTTCACTATGATCTTGATTTGGTCTGTGCAGTGAGTGGGTGTTAGGTAATCGGGAAGATCTAGTTAAAGATATAGTTGCGGAGCTGAAGCCTGAAAATCGAGAGGTATAAATTTTCCAGCATGGTCATGCATTTTTTTAATTCAATGAAGTCAGTTTATTTAATTAGTACATGTTGCTTCTTACGAGACACTGAATTAGAGTTTAAGGAAAGTTTGATATAACTTGCGAAGGAATTGCAGGCAGCATTCATTAAGATAAATTATTAAATTGTATGCTACTTCTGTCATTTTCATATTACTCCTGTTGCAATAGGTGCAATAAAATTTAGGAGATTCTTGATTTATAAATTTCATTTACGGAAGGTGATACTACCGGTCTTAGAGTCTCTGGCCAACACATCAGATATCTAGATCTTTTCATTTATAGCCATTGCGATTCTTCGACTTGTCAGATAATTCTTATTAATGTCATGGTTTAATAAATGAAACTTGAATCTCTCTAATTATTAGGCTTGACATACAGCATGAAACTTGGCCAATTTCAAGTTTCTGTAAAAAATAATTTACAAATTCTTGTCTGCTACAAATGCGCTCAGGAATGGTGGACCTATGTTTGTATGGGTCCCACTGACCCTCACCCAAATTGGCATCTTGGGCTAAAAGGTACGCAGCATCGAGCAGTGATGTGGCGTGTTTGGAAGGAGGGTGGAACAGGTTTTTTGTATTGGGGTGCCAACTGCTACGAAAAAGCAATTATTCCAAGTGCTGAGGTGAACTTTTTGTGTGTGCATGATAGTTATGGTAGCATCGATTACCAGATAAAGGAATCATGATTATTGTATTGTTATACTAGTTTTTTTTTTCATGGGTAGTATTTTAATTTAATGTATGCAGATAAAGTTTCGCCGAGGGTTGCCACCAGGTGATGGAGTCCTATTCTATCCGGGGGAAGTGTTTTCTGCTTCTAGGAATCCTGTAGCTTCTGCGCGATTGGAGAGAGTTTTAAGTGGTTTGCAAGTATGCCTTGGCTATTATTAGTTTTTTTTTTCTCTTTTTTCATTGGTTTTGTTAAAGTTTTTGTTTCAGATTTTGTTTGTGTGTGTGTGTAATAAAGACACAGTACACCAAGGTGGATATAGTTAAATTGACCATTGTAAAATTTGTTGGTCCTTGAAACAGTGGGTTCAATTTGCTGGTAAGACATGTGACTTGCATCACACGTCACATGTTCAATCCCAGCAGCTTATCCAGAAATACAGAGAAATTTTGTAAAATAAATTGTTGAAATGTAACCCAGGGTCTAAATATGGATAGAATTAATTTTTTTTCGTATCTTCTGTGGTTGACTTCATATATTCTGGTATTTTTATCTGTGCAGGATTTTGAATACTTGCAATTCTATGCATCTAGATACGGTAGGGCAGAAGCGCTGGCACTTTTGGAAAGATCAGGGGTCTACTTTGGACCGGAAAGATACACACATGACCATGGCCCAATTGACATAATGAGAGCAGAAATTTTTCGTTCTTGCTCACAATCTTGAGTTGCAAATTATCATATAATTGTTTTTATGTTCATATTTATCAATATGTTGATCACGAGGAATGTAATCTTTTCTAGTAGGATTGGTGGCCAATTTATCTTGGCATGCCTACAACCAATTGATCCGTAAATAATGTATTCATTCATCAAAGCTGTGTAAATTTGAAAACGGTGAAGCTGCATAGCCACCAGTCGCGATTCAGTTGCACCTTACACGCTTTCAATGTAGGGCTGACTAGTGGCTATTTATTATAATTTTACGTTGCTGTTCACGGAATGCCCTGTACTTCACTTGCAAGATCGAAAGGCATTCTTTGGCTAAATTTATGACTTTTAAAGATTTTGTGGATTAATTCATTAATGGTATTGTTTTAAAACTAAAATATCATGCTGTTTAGTTGCTGTAACACCTCCAACCACCGTTAGTGTTGGCACTTTGAAATCTCCTCAAACAGGAAAGAAGTACCGCATAAAAATAATCGAAAAAATATATTAATTTGTAAGCTAAGCAAACCAAGGGAGAAATATACAAAAAATATCAAAGATTCTTTGGATGTTAATTTATTAAAGATAATAAAACAATATTAATTTGGAATGAGAGGAAGATAAGGAACGAAACAAAGATGGAAAAACTTGTGAATATAAAACAAGAGGGAAAAATATTTAATTTATGTTAGATTACAAGGAAGGAAAAAAGTCCAAAGGCTTTTTTTATATTAATTTTAAAAAACTTTTCAAAGATAAAAAAATAAAGGAGAAAAATATTAATTCATTCTTGGATCGAGAATGGTGAAATTGGAATTAGCATTTGGTTTGTATGGGAGGGGTGTTGAAATTGGATCTAGGAAGGTAGATGGGGTTATTCAAACCAGATGATTTTATGCATTCCTTGGACGATTAAGTATTAGCCTAGTAGTAAGACTCTTGATTTGGTAGCTCTACGACATGGGTTTAATTTTGGTAGGTAATTACATCCATTTACAAGTGGTAACAATGTCATGCAAAAGCTAATGATAGGTGGTCAAGTGGTGTGTTTGAATATGGGTCCATTGTAATCATTCATGAGTGGTAACAATATAACAATGAGATGTTAGCTTAGTGGTAAGACTTGTGATTTCAAAACTCATGGGTTTGATTCTCGTGGGCAATGCTAAGTTATAAAGTTCTATGTGGATTGTATGTTGCGGTGCCAATGATAGGTGGCTAAGTGCCAATGATAAACTACTAACAATTGCTTCTTTGAAAATCATGCAAAAATCAATTATAAAGAAAGTCTAATATTTTTTAAAAAATTAATTTGGAAAGTGATGAGCGACGAGTACCCCCTATGCCCAACCATACGAATTATGGGTGTTCATGTGCAACTTGATTGAATTCCGTGGATGGGACTTGTTGTGCATCTAAATTGTTAAGCATTGATCACTATTTGTTGTCTTTCCACTTGGATTAGTGATAGCTTTGTCATGTATGGTTTAGTCCAAAGCAAGGCATATGATTGTTGATGTTGTTTCGACTTTATGCTACTCTTAACAATAATAGAGAAATTAATTATTTAATCTAATTAATAACGAAAAGTAAAGTTTAAACCAGCCTATGGGCTATGAGTGTTCATTTCCAGCTTGCCGTACACGTCCTAAACCCATGTATCCACTATTGGGACTACCAAGTGCTACACTACTGGGTGAATCAAGCAATAACGGTGCTAGGATTACCAAGCGAATATGTGTTTACGCTTGAAACTGGTCACGCTCATTTCGCTAATTGATTAATGTGCATGGAAATATAAATATTAACTAAATACACAAAATGTAAATATTAACTAAGTACATGTAAAGTAAAATTGCATGGAAAGTAAATTTAATCTAAGTCAAAGTGCTGCAATGAATAAGAATCAATATCGATCTTATTATCATTCATGGAATGTGTCCAGATACATGCCACTTAAATAAGACATTGTGTAGTTGACTTAGATCCACACTACGGGCACTCATTGAATGTTCTCTAAGATTACAAAATAAAATTGCAAGGGTTCGACTACTCTATTAACAAAAGATGTCAAATACGTGGTGGGAGCATGCATACTTATAGGCGAAGGAAGACATTGTGTCAACACATCATTCCATGCATCGATGGGATTGTGTCAACGGGTACGTGTCGATGCAACTATGACATCACAGATACGACGTAGCATCTACAATGTAGCAACCAATAGAGACACATCAATAGGGATGTTATAACACAAATGTGATGTAGCATCTATGATATCTCAACCAATTGATGCTTCATCATACCCCCACAACTGACTAAAAACTTGTCCTCGAGTTAACATGATAGGACTGAGCTTCCTTTACAAAAAAATTGGGAAAGTATGAGATTATTAACTAACACTAATTATTGATTGACTGTGAGTGTTGCATTACAAAATTTTATTCAAGTGGATGCATACAAAATGACAAAAAGAGTGGATGGATATTCGGGATTACAAAATTTGCAGAGGTCTTAAAAATCTATTGAAAATTATTCTTCTTGTTGCCGCTAGTGGTGGTAGACTTCCAAACTTGATTCTTATGTTGATGCTTATCTGGTTATGCAGAACATTCTTGAAGGATGGATTGAAATTTCTTCTCATTGTCCCTTGGATTGAGCAATCATGTGAAGTTTGAGTCGTTATCCTGTATGTGCTATCCATAAGCATATCCTTTGTTGTCCCTCTCTTGGCTTTGTTTCCATGCCTAGAAAAAGACCTTCTTCCTTAGGCATCCCTTTTAGAATCACCTGCAATCACCAAAGGATCAACATTAGTTTTGGTAAATTTTCCTTAATAATGAACCCTTTTCGAATCCCTTAGTTTGTGTTTAAGCATAAGGTGATGACAATGTACTATGCCTAAGGTAACTAAAATCATCAAGCTGTTCACCTTATTTTGGTTAATTACTATTAGTTACCACAATGTTCAAAAATAGGATGTTAGAAAAAATTTTAAAGATTTCAAAAAAAATTTCAAAGCAGACAATCCTAGCCCCCATGACTAATGAGCATAACTCTAGAAGTGTACAAGTTTTCGAATAGTTGAAACCAAAGGTTTGATTTAGAAGATGGCCAAGAAATATGAATGGATATGGAAATAGAAAAGTCAAAAAAAATTAATGAAATGGATGAGAAGTAGTCCTAAAATCATGCATAAATTCAAAGAAATTGTCACTAATGTTCTAGAAGATGTAAAGGTTAGTTCAAAGCCATGATTAACAAGAGCTATGCAAATGGGCCCTCCCTAAAGTAGGCTCTTGCCATAATGCCCTTGAATAACCACTTTTAAAGATGTTCGTGGGCACCTTAGAAGTTAAATATAGATCATGTCTTTATTTCAAACAACACACAACTACCTTGGTTGGGATTGTGCAATATACTACATGATGGGACACGATATCGTGTTTGTCGCGATATTGCATCCCCTGCAATATCGCAGTTTGCCGCAATGTCTATAAATAAGAAGCAGCTCTCCCTTGTTAAGCAGAGATAAAATAGAAGTAGCAAAGCTCTGGCAATTTGACCACTCCAGAGATAGATTATTTTTCTAGTGTTTGCCTGCAGTGTGGTGAATGTAATTGTACGACATCCTTTATTCGAGTGTGATGTACTTGGACAGGCACATGACCAGCAATAAAGATCGAGATTACTTCATCATTGCAGCATCCACTTTGTTATTTATTTATTTGTTTATTTAATTGTTATTTACTATTTTCTCTCTCACCCTTAAACTCCTAGAACGCAGAATGAGTACGACTTGATTACGAGCATTTAAGTGTGACTACTTGGTATCCCAGTGGCGTACCTAGGATCTGCGCTTGGTAATCCCAGTGGTAGTCGTGCACGAAGTCCAAGATGTGTACTTATGATCAAGGAATTGGCTGCTCATCACACTTAGGCTAGATTAGATTCTCTTACCCTTTCCCTCCTAGCTTAGCTTAGTTAATATTATTTTCCACTACCTTCAGGAGTAGCGTTAGAATTAGGAACACATCATACACCTCACTCTAGACTAAACCATACATGACAAATATAATACTAGTCTAGGTGGGAAGACAACGAATTGTGACCTAAGGATAACTGTCTAGGTGTCACAACTAGTCCGTCTGCGGAGTTCGACCGGATTGCGCGTGAGAACGCTCGTATTCGTATGGTTGAGTGTAGGGGTATCTTGCCACTCATCATAGGCGCTGTTGCCGGGGATGGTGTTAGTTATCTAGATTAGTTACATCATACAAAGTCGCTGTATAGAAATTAACGATACATCTTTTAGCAAGAAACAATTATAAAAAAAAGTCACATCTAAATTCACACACAATTTCACAATTATGCCTCTCCTACAAGACTACTATAACAATGCCACACTTAGTGAGAAAGTTCATTGGAGAACCAACGAATTATATGATGATGAAGATTGAAGTATACAACCTGAAGTGGGAGTCTCTTATAAACATGAACAAAAGCAACGTCATCCCAACACACAAAAGCATAACTTACCTGATGACGATGAACCTCCACTGGCCACTACAAGCCTAATGCAATTACAAAGGGCTGTTCGAATCTTATGTAGGCATCGTAAAGAGAGCCATCTACCCAGGCTCAATTTAAACAACTTTTCTACTTTTTCAGGAGGCTATGACTTAGATCTGCATCAACATTTACAAGACTTCTACGATGCGTGCACATGGAATAACATTGATAACAGGTGGAAAAAACTTAAGCTCTTTTCTATGACACTCGTTGACCAAGCAAAAGTATGGTATAGATCATTAAAACCAAATTTAATATGATGCTGGTCAACAATGGTAGAAGTCTTTAACAAAAAATATCAAACCTATGCAAGAGTGTTAGCCTTGAGGAAAAAAATCCAAGGATGGAAACAAGCATAACATGAACCCTTGGACATGGCCTTAGAAAGATATTATGCGCTATTAAACAACTGTCCAGGCCATGGGTTTTCCGAGGAAAGGCTAATGTACCATATCATTGATGGGCTACGTAATGAAACAAGAGAGACCTTAGGAATATATGCCCAAGGTCAACTATACGAACTACGAACCCATCAAATCCAAGAGCTTGTTGAGCGGGTAGCAAAAGAAGAAGGAGATATGGCTAGATGGGAGAGTGTTGAAAAACATCAACGGGACCAAAATCTTAACTTAACAAAGGTCCATGATCATAAAAAGGAGA
>MNCI01011870.1:4336-24620 GCA_015680685.1 Gnetum montanum | reverse complement strand
AGTTAGGAGGAGTATAAGGTGCACAAGATGGTGGTTGTGTTGGAGCNCTTAAAATTAATTTTGTGTTCATTGTACCTAGAATGAAGAAGGATGGACCAAGAGGGAATGAATAAGGTGTGACATCAAGGGGACTTGTGGATTCTCTTTGGTGACATCTGTGAGAGTTGTCATGCAACGTGGTTGTACTAAGATCCTTGTAAATATAACAAAAATGGAAGTAAGAGTTATCAAAAGGGCACTTGAAAATCAAATGCTATTCTAGGGGATCCCACTGGAAAGACATGTATCCATGCTTGAAGGTTGGCGGCTTCTCTAGATTCAGTAAAGTGAAAAAAAAAAGAAAGAAGAAAAAGAAAAACAAAGTGCCATAAAACAAAAGTCACTCCTCCCTTGCATAAAACACCAAGTGATTGTACACCTTGTTGTTATGATACTCTCATAGTTGCTCATCATGGAATGAAACAATGCGATGTCATTATTTAGAGGAATGGACTTGGTCCTGATCTTGGAATGATGGGTTAATAACACCTTAATCATGCTTTTCACGTAGGATTCACTGTGCCCTGGGTCAGTTACCTCATGTCCCAATCTCTACAATCCCTTCTATACTTCATCTCATCTCACTGTTCGTGTAATTGTAGCTCGTGTCCCATGTAACATAGAATTTTCATCTCATTCTGGTGATATTTACATGTGTGTGTTTTGTGGAGTTAGTGCAAATTACATTTAACCCTTCTAGTGCCCACGGACACTTTAAGTGTGGTTACACAAGGGCATTATAGGTTGGAACCTGCTTTGGGGAGGACCCACTTGTGTAATTTTTGTTGTGATCTTCACTAATTCTCTAGCTCACACACACAATTTCTTACCCTCAGCTTAATTTCTCATAATTTTCTTTCCCTATTATTATCCCTCTTTCACTTTAACGTTCCAATGTACCATTACATTCCCTTTTTTCGTTCCCGCCAAATTTTTATTGCTAACGTTCACATCATTATCATTAAGAGTGCCTCTCGAATCAATGAAATTACCCTAGGACATCTTAATACTTGTCAATCTCCTCAATTTCCAACATTAATTTCAAGAAAAATCATTAAAAATTTGGTATTTTCTTGGTGTCTCACATCACTAGGGACGAGATATCGCGTATGCGATGTATCGTACGTGATATCGTGTCCTAGTTACCTATAAATAGGTACCCCTGCCACAACACTTAGCATCATTTTGTCATTTACGCGGGGGGAGTTTTTGAAATTTTTCTCTATGACTTGTGATTGCGTGACCCTTGCTTTTTCACTCATATCTCGCTCACTAGTGCTCCGATTTTAATTCTGTTTGAACCTGCTTGAACCCAGAGTGTTCAATTTCATCATGGGGGAGAGACACTTGCTGAAAAGTGCCTAAATTTTTTGAAATTTATCATCGCCCAAACAACATCAATTAGGGTAATGAACACTAACACTTAGAATAATTGTGCCAAAAATCATATGACCTTAGGTACATTGGGAGATTAACACGGAAACCACCTAAGTCACAAGATCCATTATTACAAACTTTTGGGCACGATCACACATTATAACATAAGATCTTTAATTAAGGCAAGCAGTAAGGTATAACTTAACTTTAAAAACAACAACCTTACTAACGCTTGACCCGTGTGATTGCAGAATGGCTCCGAAACATGCATAGAAGGAGGGTCCTGTTCAAGGTGGAACGAAACGATCTCAGAGAGGTGGAAGACAAGGTCTTGCTGGACAACAAGCAGAACAGGAGGAGAAATCATTTAGCATCCATGAAGATGAACCTCCTACCAGATGGTTCGTGTAGGTAGAAGCAGGAGATACCCTCTTTGAAAGTGGTGCCTGGTACTTAGGGGAAACGTACCAATTTTGGCACAACAAAGAAGAAGGCATCATGGTTAACATTTGTGGTGTGAATTTTGATTTCACTGTTCAAGCCATTTCAGAAGTATTAAACCTTTCAAATATAGGGCCAAAGGTTGCTTAGAACCAGCTGGAAACTTTTAGAACCAAGCAACTTAATAAACTGTTGACAGAGAATAAAAGGGTAGCAGAAGAAAAAGAGAAGGCTGACTGGGCTACCTCTATGGCACAAGTGCAAACTTACATGCACGCCACGGCACTCAAGGCCTTACAAGAGAAGAAACTCTAGGCCATACTTCAACGCCATCAAGCTTCAAATCTTGGAACACATGACAAAGGGAAAGCACCCATGGAGGAGCCACCACCACCACGAACTACATGAGTTCCCATTTTTTGTAGTTGTAGTATTTTTCTGTGTTGTGTCTTCCCACACTGTGACATCATTTCATTTCTTTTTCCAGTTAATAATCTCATACCTATCCATTGTGTAATCAATGGAGCTTGTTCTCTTTGTAAATCGAGGATGAGTTTTTATTCAGTTGTGGGGGTATGATGGGACGCGATATCGCTTCCTTCGTGATATCGCATCCCCCGCGATATCGCGTACGTGATATCGTAGTTCATCGCAATGTCTATAAATAAGAAGTGGCTCTCCCTTGTTAAGCAGAGATAGAATAGAAGTAGCAAAGCTTTGGTAGTTTGACCACTCCAGAGATAGATTATTTTTCTAGTGTCTGCTCGCAGGGTGGTGAATGTAATTGTACGACATCCTTTATTCAAGTGTGATGTACTTGGACACGCACATGACCAGCAATAAAGATTGAGATTACTTCATCATTGCAGCATTCACTTTGTTATTTATTTATTTGTTTATTTAATTATTATTTACTATTTTCTCTCTCATCCTTAAACTCCTAGAACGCGGAATGAGTATGACTTAATTACGAGCATTTAAGTGTGACTACTTGGTATCCCAGTGGCATACCTAGGATCTGCACTTGGTAATCCCAGTGGTAGTCGTGCACGAAGTCCAAGATGTGTACTTATGATCAAGGAATTGGTTGCTCATCGCACTTAGGCTAGATTAGATTCTCTTACCCTTTCCCTCCTAGCTTAGCTTAGTTAATATTATTTTCCACTGCCTTCAGGAGTAGCGTTAGAATTAGGAACACATCATACACCTCGCTCTGGACTAAACCATACATGACAAATATAATACTAGTCCAGGTGGGAAGACAGTTGATGAGCGGCTAGGTATCCGTACATCCAACCATATGAATACAAGCGTTCACGCACGATCCGGTCGAACTCCACGGACAGGCTAGTTGTGGTATCTAGATAGTTACACGTTGATCGTAGTTCGCTGTCTTCCCACCTGGACTAGTATTATTTTGTCATGTATGGTTTAGTCCAGAGTGAGGCGTATGATGTGATCCTAAATTAATGCTACTCCTAGAGACAATGGAAGATAATATTAATTAAACTAATGAGCAATAGGAAATGAGTCTAAGCTAGCCTAAGTGCGATGAGTATCTATTCCTTAATCATCCGTACACATCTTGGACCTCGTGCACGACTACTACTGGGATTACCAAGCATAGATCCTAGGTACGCTGCTGGGTTACCAAGTAGTCACACTTAAATGCTCATGATTAAGTCGTACTCATTCCACATTTAACAACAGGAATAGTAAATGATGATAACTAAATATTAACTAAGAAAGTAATAAATAACAAAAAAATTAACAATTAAATTAAACAATTAAACTAAGTGAATGCTACAATGATGAAGTAATCTCGATCTTTATTTCTGATCATGTGCACATCCAAGTACGTCACACTCAAATAAAGGTTCCATACAATTACAAGCATCACACTATGGGCATGCACTAGGAAAATAATCTAACTGCTATGGAAACAAACTGAAAGAGTCTAGCTACAAATGACAAAAGGATGCCTAAATGAGGCGGAGGGCCCTATGATTTATAGGCTGGGATAGGTGGCTGCGTAAACGGGGCCCCGTCAACACATCGACTTAATGACACTTCATCAACAACGAATTGCGACCTAAGGTTAATGATCTAGGTGCCACAACTAGTTCGTCTGTGGAGTTCGACCTGATCGCGCGTGAGAACGCTCGTATTCGTATGGTTGAGTGTAGGGGTATCTTGCCACTCATCACTAGACAAAACCAAAATGCTCATAATTGCATGCAGTACTGAGGTGAATAATGAGATGAGAAGGGATTGCAGAGAATGGGATGCAAGGTGCTTTACCATGTTCAGAATAGGTTCTTGTGTCAAATGTGATTAAATTAATCCACATACCTATTTGTCCAAGTTCAAACCAAGTCCATACCATGAACAATAACCTTGCATTGATGTGTTTCTTTTTGCTGACCATCATGAGTCCACAACCACCATAATGAACAATCATCACTCCAAAAAGAGAAGAAAAGAGAAGGAAGGAAGGGCCTTAGTTAGAGGGGAGCCTTTAGGCATGGGTAACATGTTTTTTGAGACCCATAATTAGTGTTTGTAGCTGGTTATTGTGTCTAAGGGGTGTGCTTTGAATTCCCATTATTTTTTTGTGTTATTTTTTTTAATTTTTTTTCAATGGGAATCACACCATGCAAAGACATAGCTTCCTATTTATTGGTTGACAATAGGAGTGATAATACATTCCATGAGGAGTTATAAACCACATGAAGGAAGTCAAGAAGAGAATCCAACAAATCCCCTTGAGGTCACACCCTTTTCCATTTCCACTTGGTTGTTCCCTCTTTCTTCAAGATACAATGATCATTCATTAATTTTAGTTTCATGAAAGAAGAACCAAATTATTTTCATGACAAAGACCTTCTATTCAAAGAATTGCAGGGATGGATGAGGTGGTCTCATTGCTTTACACAATCTCACTGCTTTACACAATTACTTTCCCAATTATCTTAATAACATAGCACAAAAACCCAACATATAGCGTTGACTTCTGCATCATGATTGGCAACATTATTAATAAAAACATAAAAGACATTCATACAACATAAATAAAATGACTTAATAAAAGAGAAAATTATAAAAAAGAGAAAAGAAAAATAACAAGAAATGGAAAACATATTAAGAGTCAGAAAATAGTGACAGAAATGGAAAAATGATAAAAAATTTGTAAAACAAAAAAGTGAAAAGAACTTATTAGTTATTGGATCAGGATGTGGCATCTCCCCCACAACTAATCTTTTGGGCAAGCATTCAGGAAATGGATTGCACACCTTGGCTATACACCACATTTTTTTCCATTTATCATCTTTGTTGATTTAATTGTCCACATGGTAGGACATCTAACATTGATGATAATCTTGTTTCAATTGGGAGACATATCTTCAACTGGACTTGAAGATATGTTTGCTTTTTCTTCTTGATTTTTTGTTTTAATTCCTAGGTCTTTGTGTTTAATATCCTTGCTGGTGTATAATCAAAGTGTAAGATATCTATGTCTAAGTCCTTTGTTTGGTTTGTTTTCTTAAGTCTAGAACTAATAAGTGGATTAGAGGGCTTCATGCATCTTTTAAATAGTTTTGTACTTTCATTTTCAAGCCATTGGGTATCCTCTGGTTTAGTGGCTACTACATAGACTTGTTTTTGCTCACATACTTGTTCCTTAATATTATTGTGGATTGGTATAGGGGTTGTGTTGATATTTTGAACTTCAGGCCCACAACTGCATCCTTTATTATTACCAGTGATGCATGGAGGTTTTTGTCTCTCAACAATGATAGATTCATCATTTTCATCCTGTGTTGGAGTGGTGATGGTTTTTGGCTTTTGCATATGATCAAGAGACGTTGTTTCGATGAGGAAGGGTATTGCACCAAATTTGCCCTGTGCTGGTTTTGATGTGCCAGTAGGTCTACAAGTTTTTTGCTCACATGTGGGAACTGTCATAAAGAAAGGATGTTTTCGATGTTGTGATTGAGATCTACTAGCATTATCATTTACGTGTATGTTCACAGTATAAGTGGCATTCTTTCATTAATGTTGTCATGTCAAACCTTCTTGTGTTGTTGGTAGTGACATATGATGGAGGAAAGTATGAGAATATTGAGGATCTGATAGAGGATGAGAGGCATGAGGTGGTGTTCCCATAGAAGATGTTGTGGGTTAATGATATTTGGGAGAGTGGTAGTAGTGATTTGAGGTAGAGAAAGTAAAACTAGTTGGGGAAATAGGTTGTTGAACATGATATCCGTATGGGTTAGACTGGTACTAAGGATAGTGCTGGTTTGATGATGGCCTCACCAATGATTATGGGTTTTGCCATTGCGGTTGATAGTAATTTTGAGGCTAATAAGAAGTCCCACTCGAATAGTATGGTTGGTTGTAGGACTATCTATAATTACCTTGTGAGAAAGGTAATTTCCCAGGCATTTGCTTTTTTACTAACTTGGGATTTAAAGCAAAAGCCCAATACTCATGTAAATGAAACATGACTGGGTAATCGTCCTTTGGATGGTCATATAGGCAGATGTAACATCCATCATTCTCTTCTATGGTTGAGTCTATGGCTTCTTCTTCTATAGCTATTTTTCATTTTTCCTAATAAGTGTTCCTAGCTATTTCTTGATTCTTTTTCCTCCTTTTATTTTGATCACTTGATTCATTTTTCATTACTCTCTCCTCTATTGTTTTCATGTAAGTTGTAACTTTGTCGTTCATCAACTCTCACATCTTATCTATCCTTGCTTTAAGCTCATTGATAGACTCTTGTATTGGTAAGGTTTGTTGTGAAATCACCTAATTGAGAGCTACATCTATTTTTTTTATCATATATTTGGACCCTCTTCTTTTGAAAAGTTGGATCCTGGTTATATTCCTCTACATTCTCTCGTTTACATAGCTTCTTCTTCTTTTGCCACCCACACAATTAGCCTTTGTATCTGATGGGATTTTAGTTCATATAACTGATCATGGGCATAAATCCCAAGGGTCTCCCTCATTTGATTACAAAGCCCATCTATGATGTAGAAAAGTTACTCTTTTTGAGAGAAATCATGGCTTGGACATCTATGTAGTAGAGAATAGTATCTATCCAAGGCCACATCCAAAGATTCATGATTTTCGTGCTTCCATCCTTGGATTTGTTTTCTTAGGTTGGACACTCTCACATAGGTTTGGTATTTTTCATTGAACATCTCCAGCATTGTGGACCATTGGTGAATGGAATCTGATTCCAATGATCTATACCAACTTTTAACTTTGTCTATTAGTGTCCTAGGAAAGAGCTTAAGCTTATGCCACTTGCATTCAATGTTTTGCAAGGTGCAAGCATCATGGAAGGCTTGTAAATGATGTTGTGGATCAAAATTATAGCCTCCCCTAAATTTAGGAATGTTTTCCATATTAATCCATTTGATGCGGTTGTCCCTTTAATGCCTTTGAGGTATTTGAATTACCTCCCTAATCTGTGTCAAGTCCCTAGTAGTCAATAAGAGTTCATCTGTATCAGACATGTCATGGTAGTAATCTCTTATTTTATTTGTTTGATGGTGCTAATCTTGTCTATGCTCACTTTGATGTCTTTCATCTTGCCCTTGTGTTCTATTTCTATTTTCATCTTGACCCCTTAGTGAAGTTCTATCTCTATACCTACGTTCATCTTTGTTAGAACTAGATGTTGAAGACAAAGAGGAAGATGAGGAACTGGGAGAATTTCCATGGCTCCTCTATCTCCCCCCATGGTCCCTTGATCTATCTTTTCTAGGTTTAGAGGAGGTCCTAGGCCTTGAGGCCCTCCTTGTTCTAGGAATTTCTCCATATCCTCTAGGATTGTTTGTACAAGTTGAACATAGTCCTTACATGTAGTAAGGATGGAAATGAACATATGAAATCCCTACTTGAGGTTGTTCACTCCAATTCTCTTTAGTACAGAACCTATTGTTTCTCCTATGAGTGTTTTCATCATATAATGCATTATTAGTCCTATGTGAAGAAGACATGATTTTAATGTATGTGATTTAAAATATTAATATTTTCTAATGATAATGTATAATATAACTAATTTAAATAACTAGCACCATCCTTGACAATGACATCAATGATGAGCAATGGGTACCCCCTATGCCCAACCATAAAAATTATGAGCATTCATGCACAACTTGATCGAATTTTGTGGATGGGACTAGTTGTGCATCCAGATTGTTAAGCATTCATCACAGTTTGTTGTCTTCCCACTTGGCCTAGTGGTGGCTTTATCACATACAGTTTAGTACAAAGTGAGGCATATGATTGTTGATGTTGTTTCAACTTTATGCTACTCCTAACGATAATGGAAAAATTAATTATTTAATCTAATTAACAACAAAAAGTAAAGTCTAATCTAGCCTACAGGTGATGAGTGTGTGTTCCTAGCTTGCTGTACATGTCCTGAATCCCCGTATCCACTATTGGAATTACCAAGCACTATGCTACTGGGCAAACCAAGCAATAATGCTGTTGGGATTACCAAGTGAATACATGTTTACAGTCGAAATTGGTCACACTGATTCTGCCAATTGATTAACATGCATGGAAATATAAATATTAACTAAGTACATGAAACGTAAATATTAACTAAGTACATGTCTAGTAAAATTGCATGGAAAGTAACTTTAATTTAAGTCAAAGTGATGTAATAAATAAGAATCAATCTCAATCTTATTGTCATTCATGGAATGTGTCTAGGTACATTGCCACTCGAATAAGATGCAATACAATTGACTCAGATCCACACTGCGGGCACTCATTTACTATTCTCTAAGACTATGAAATAAAACTGCAAGGGTTCGACTACTTTATTAACAAAAAATGTCAAATATGCAACTGAAGCACACATATTTATAGATGAAGGAAGATACTGCTCCAATGCATATGCATCAATGCATCATCCCATGTATCGATGGGATCGCATCGATGGGTATGTGTCGATGTAGGTACGACATTGCAAATGCGACATAGCATCTATGATGTAGTAGCCAATACAGATGCATCAACAGGGATGCTACAAAATAGATGCAATGTAGCATCTACAATATCTTAGCCAATTGATGCTTCATTGGAGAGTAATCAAAAGTTTAAATTCTTTATTTTAGTAATGCAAAAATATGTATTCTAAGTGGCTTGAGTCATACTTGAGGCATTGTTATGTTTCTTTGTAATTTTTTTAAGGTATCATGTTTACTATATTTCAGGGTTTTTTGGACCCCAAAATAATTGAAATATAGATATACCTTAAGATATATAACTTTGCATTGCTGATGGGACGCGATATCGCATACACGATATCTTGTCTGCCGCGATATCGCGTCTTCCCCTACGATATCGCGTAGCTGTCAAATCTATAAATAAGAGGTGGCTCTCCCTTGTTTCTAATTCTAGGCCTAGACTGTAGTGAAACTCTGGCAGTTTGACCTCTCCAAAGATAGAATAATTTCCATGTGCCCATAGTAGGAGCTCCAAAGTGAACGGATCTTTATTCAAGCAAATATTGTACCTGAACACAAGTTTGTGTATGGCAATAAAGACGAACTTCTTGGATAAACCTTGCAATGTATGGAATAGGCTAATTAGGACTTTATTTATTGTTATTTACTATTTACCATTTAAATGCTTTATTAGTAATTAAATCTCTCTCAACCCTTCTCTCCTAGTTAAGGGCCTCAGTACGATTGCTTCGAGCATGTGCGTTATGCTTGGTGATCCCAGCAACGACTAGCATTTGATAACCAAGGTTGTATCGGTTCATGGTGTGAACGGTAAGTGGGAACGAATGCTGATGCTAGGTTAATTCAAGCTTATTTAGTTAGTTAAAGTTAGTAATTAGTCTCTTCACCCTTCACCTTGTCACCATAGGAGATAAAACTGAAAAGACATAAAAATCATATACCTTAGACTTACTTAACCATACAACTGTGACAACTACAAGTAAGTCTGGGAAGACAACGAATAATTAACCTTAAGTGTTCCATAAGGCATGTGGGCACTTAGTCTGTGGAGTTCGACTGGATTGCACGTGCTACGCTCGTATTCGTATGGTTGAGTGTAGGGGTACCTTGCCACTCATCATTGGCGTCGTTGCCGAGGACTAAGTGTTTGTGCGCTAAGTAGAACATAGGAAATCACTCACATCGTTGGGAGCTTAAATGAACCTTAGGGTTAATTAAATGAAAAAAATTATATAACGGTTAATCAACACACCGAATTAAACTAAGATGTCTTCTTCTCATAAGAGCACTTCACCACCTAGGGATCATACAAGAAAAAATTGGCAATCTAAAAAACATAAGCAAAATCAGCCAGTTCCTCAACAATATAGGGTGGTATATACTCATCCTGATGAGTATATACCTAATTTTACTTTTATCCTCCATCAGGATGAACAGATGCACTGGAGAGACTTGCAAGGTAACATAGTGTTACCTCCAGATTGTGCAGTCCCCAACATGCTCCTTCGTGCTCTGGCACCAAAAGGCATGACAGAATTATATGCTGAATACGTTGCGGCAGATTTTGACATAAGGGATTACCATCCCACATTAGCACAACGTCTAAGGGACTCAAGGCAGGAGAGCCACCACACATTGTTGAAGGGCAAAGGGGTTCCACACGTCCTAAGTGAAATTGGAGATGGTGAACCACTTATAACGAGTTCTCCATCAAATGATGTTCCCCCTTTTAATGATAGTGAGGAGGTGGGGTATCAAAACCTATGCTCCATGATACAAAACCCTGGTTCTGATCCTTGTGAATGCCAACTGTTCACTGAGGGAACGAAAACACATGACAAGGACGGGCACTCAGATTGTCATCACGATCGAGGCCAAAGCCATCGAAGAGAAGGTAGGAAACATCATCATGGCGATGGTTCACCTTCTTCTTTCCCTTCATCACATCATTCACCCTCTCCTCCCACATCAGGGCATAGTCATAAAGAGTATAACGGTGAGGATAGAGGTAAGCAAAATGAGAGACCTCGATGAGAGAGTCGAGAGCGAGGATAAGGGCATGAAAGCAGGGAAAGTAGGGAACAACGTAGACATCATAGACGTCATGAAAGAGATGATCATGAAAAACCCCTACTTGTAGCCTGAAGTATGCTAGATATCATGGAGGTAGTGAGAATACCAACAAGGCATCAAAAAGATAGTAAGATCAAAAGACTTGACATGAACAACATCCCACGCTTCGAAGGGGGATATAACACTAATCCGAAAAATCATTTACAGGCATTCCATGATTCCTGTGCCTTGCAAAACATAGAAAAAAAGTTCCAAAAACTAAATTTGTTTCCTAGGACATTCATAAAGGAAGCAGAGAGTTGGTACTGGTCCTTAGAATTAAAAACCATTATGAGGTGGAGTACGATGTTAGAACTCTTCAACGATAAATATCAAACGTACTCCAGAGTGTCTAACTTAAGTAAGCAGATCCAAGGATGGAAGCAAGGTAATCACAAACCCTTGGATGTTGCCATGGGCCACTACTATGCATTGCTACATCATTGCCTAGGCCATGGTTATGCACAATGAGATCAACTCTGCCACATCGTAGATGGGCTAAGGTACAAAACTAGGAGAATCCTTGGGACTTATGCCCAAGGGAGATTATCAAAACTTAGATCCCATGAAGTTCATTGATTGTTGGAGCAAGTAGCCAAAGAAGAAGGGGAGCTATGAAAAAGAGAGAATGTGGAAGAATACAACTGTGACCCTTCCCTTCGGAAGAGGGAAGTGAGATTCTGCGATGAAGAGGATGAGTCACCACTCGAAGAGTTCATGAATCGAAAAACCTTGCCGCTTCAGAAGTTAACAACGGAAGTGGTGGCTAAGGTAGATCAGATACAAGACTCCTTAGATAGTAGACTTGAACTTGTCCTAAAAATTATAGAGGATTCTAAGGAGGAACAAAGTAGTGACAAGGATAAGAAAAAGCGGAGAGATTCAGGCCATGCACGTGACAAGGGTAAGGGAAAAATGAATATTTCCAATGAGGTTGTGGATTCAGACACAGACATTGATAGTGGATGTGAGATCTGACACTATGACCATCCTAAGGGATGTTGTCCAATCATCTCACATCTACAAGAGTATGGGGTATATGCACTCAACCCGAGACTTAATAGATGGTAGACACTCCGAAGGTTACCTTATCCCCAAGGTAACCCTAGGCAGTTCCACCAACTGTTAACGTACTATCCAAGTGGAACTCCACCACAACCCATCGGGCAACATCAACAGTGGAAACACCCATAGTCATGGGGGATGCCACAGCCGAAACAACAATACCCTTACCGGTAACCCAATCCTTATGGCTACTACGTGCAGCAACCAATTTCTCTAAGTGACTCCATAGATCATGCAACTCCCCAACGTTACTACCAAGTTTGGGAGTACTTTAGAAGGATTCCTTCTCCTTCAAGAGATGCTCCACATCCATACCATCCTCCAAATCCATCCGTCTCTCTTCTGCCAGTAGTTCCCATACCACCCGCTCCAACAATGCAAGGGGAACTCCCCACTCAACCGCAGCAACGTAATGCTATGAGAGCTGTGAACATTCAACCCACTACTGGTTTTGATAATTGCAAGAAGAGAAGACCTTTCTTTAGAACCAAAAGCCCAGACAAGCTCTCACAATCATAAGCAGTTGAGTCTGTGTACGCTCCTCCAACACATAAGGCTTCGGAGCTCCCTTCAGTCCAACACCAGAGCTTAACGCATACGGTTATGTTAACACATACCGTAACCAATTGGATCAAGGTAGGCCACCTTCCCAAGAAACTATCTGACCTTGGAAGTCCCTTAATCTACCTCCAAGTCACTGGGAACGAACCTCATAAGGCTCTTCTTGACTCAGGTTCCAAAGTCAACTTAATATCATGAGAAATATATCAAGCCTGGAACCTACCCCAACTTAAGAAGCGTAATATTCAATTGGAGCTAGCTAACCAGTCCATCACCATTCCCTTGGGATTGGTGGAGGACACCGTTACCACTATGTGTGGTTGGTCATAGCCAGTCAATTTCCTGGTGATAGAAGTTAACAACAACGAAAGGGACTTCCCAATTATAATGGGAAGGGCATGGCTAAGCACGATAGACGCATGCCTAGAAATTCACAATCTTTCCTTGGAAATATCTAAGATAAAAATTTATGGAAAGATCGAGAAGAAGAAAGTTTCGTGCATCACATATAGTGACTCATCGGGTGATGACATGGAGGAATGCTCCACATCTCCTACATGCAACAAGTGTGCCCTAGAAACTCTGAGACAAAGGTGCTTGTATGTAGCAACCACACAATAAGTGGATACCCCGTGGTTGATAACTAGTCGAAATAGCAACCCAATATGCATGGAACGAATTGGGGAAACAACTCATGCCCACAATGAGGGCATAGATACATTGGAATATGAGCATCGCCAACTTCCACCCCTTAATTTAAGAACACCAATCGGGAGAAGTTGGACACTTCTAAGAAATTCAAATAGGCATTCATTATTTTGGATCTCTCCCTTTCCATTCAATCATGGGGGAGATGGCCACCTATGCTAATCATTTGGGGCCCTTAGTTCTTTTTAAGTTTTTGTTTTACACGTTTTTGTTTTACACATTTTTGTTTTAAAAATTTCTTTAACTTTTCTTGTTTTTGTTTTACAACATCGTTATACTTTTTCATTTCTTTGTGTGTGTGTGTGTTATCCATCTTGTAAGTTTGTCATCCAATAAGTGTTCTTCATGATGGTATGAAATGTTTTTATATTGATTGCTAATGTTTGGTTTTTACCTTTAAGTCATGATGTTGATACTAAGGTATGGTTCTTTTGATATGACAGGCAATGAGTCCACTTCATCCATTCATCTACAAATTTCTATGTTCTCTCTTGGCTTGGAAATGTACAGTTCTTTCTAATAAGAACTATAATAAATTGGTGACTAGGCATTTCTCAAACTAAGGAAGGACTCAAGGATTGAAAAGGGTGTGACTTCAAGGGAACTTGATGCATTTGTGTTGGCCGTTCTCTTAGGTGCTTGGATGTTTTCTTCTTGAGTTTTCTTACCGTTTCGACATTACTTAACCATCGGGAAGTTGAGCAAATAAAAATAACAAAGTCTTTGCATGGTGTGGTTCTCATGTATAAACACATAAAACAACAAAAAAAATGTGAGAATTCAAAGCACACCCCTTAGACAAAATAATCATTTGGGCTACAAGCATTGGTTACGGAACTAAAAATGTTTCCTCTAACTAAGGCCCTTCTCGTTTCCCATTCTCTCCTCCTTCATTTCGTCGGAANACTCTTGTTCCAAAGGATATTCCCAGAGCCTACGAACTCTTCGAATGTGGGTTTGTCAAGGCATTAAGGACATGAGCTTGCTTTAGGGAGGACCCACTAGCATTCCTATTTGGTGCACCAGTTAAATTCTTTTACCTAACATTTTTGCAATCCATTTTATTTTGTTCATTTCCATCTTGACATCCATTTCATCAATGTCATAGTTGTCTCTTTTTCTCCATCTTTCTTATTCCTTTCCTTTCTCCATTTTATCGCTACCGGAGGTTCGCTCTTAGTCATGGGGGTCTAGACCCAAATTTTTTCGATTTTCTCCTAACCCCTACACCTTTGGTAGTTGCCATGAATATATCTTTAGACCTGTATCAGCCATACCACAACTCAACCAATGGACCTTTGACCAAAGTAAGGTATCAATTACGTTGTAATTCATTTACCCTTGCTAATATAAAGANTCTCTTTCTCAGCTACCAAATAAGGCTTGATGTCAAATGTATAAGGTGTTCACTCTTGTTGTCATGAACACCAGTTTTTGTCTTGTCTTGTAATGATGATCTGTTCACATGTCATCCCATTAGTTCCATTTGAGTCAATAATCGCATACCGTCCCACTATTTTGTAAGGAACTCAAGGACGAGTTTTTATTCAATCATGGGGGTATGATGGAACACGATATCGTGTACGCGATATCGCGTCCGTTGTGATATCACGTCCCCTGCGATATCACATACGCGATATCACAGTGCGTTGTCAAATCTATAAATAAGAGGTGTCTCTCCCTTGTTTCTACTTCTAGGCCTAGACCGTAGAAAAACTCTAGCATTTTGACCTCTCCAGAGATAGAATAATTTCCATGTGCTCACAGTAGGAGCTCCAAAGTGAATGGATCTTTATTTGAGCAAATATTATACTTGAACACAAGTTTGTGTACGACAATAAAGACGAACTTCTTGGATAAACCTTGTAGTGCATGGAATAGGCTAATTAGGACTTTATTTATTGTTATTTACTATTTACCATTTAAATGCTTTATTAGCAATTAAATCTCTCTCAACCCTTCTCTCCTAGTTAAGTGCCTTAGTACGACTGCTTCGAGCACATGCGTTACGCTTGGTGATCCCAGCAATGACTAGCATTTGGTAACCAAGGTTGCATTGGTTCAAGGTGTGAACAGTAAGTGGGAATGGATGCTGATGCTAGGTTAATTCAGGCTTAGTTAGTTAGTTAAAGTTAGTAATTAGTCTTTTCACCCTTCACCTTGTCAGCATAGGAGATAGGACCGAAAAGACATAAAAATCATACACCTCAAACTTACTTAACCATACAACCGTGACAACTATAAGTAATTCTAAGAAGACAATGAATAATTAACCTTAAGTGTCCCATAAGGCGTGTAGGCACTTAGTCTGCGGAGTTCGACCGAATCGCGCATGCTACGCTCGTATTCGTATGGTTGAGTGTAGGGGTACCTCACCATTCATCAATTGCCTACCAAAATTGAACCTATGATTTGAAATTTTCAAATCAAGGGTCCTACCACTAGGCTAGCACCTCATTGTTTATTCCAATTAAAAGAACATTTTTTAGAACTCATGTCTAATGTATAAAGGACTAATGTTAAAAAGGTACAATGTTTAATCAATAGTTTAAATTTCAAAAAAGAAAACTTGTTATCCTGACTACAATGTCCTAGTTTGTATTAGAATTCTATTGCATTTCCTATCAAGCTGCAATAACATTATTTAACATATCTTCTATAACCTTCTAAATCTGATAATCTATGCATTTAGCTAAAATTTCATAAGTTTTATCAAGAAAAGTAATAGGTGTTGAATTACTAGTTTGTCAAAGATCTCCATTGTTATGAAGAAGATGAATCAAACTTTTATTAATATTTTTACCAAGGAAAACTAGGTTAATAGCTTCTTGGAAAACATCAAAGAGATAATCTCTAACAATATCCCAATTCTTCTTCAAAAATTCAATTGAAAGACCATAAAATCCTAAAGCTTTATGATGAGTGGCGAGGTACCCCTACACTTAACCATATGAATACGAGCGTTTCATGCATGATCCAGTTGAACTCTGCAGACAGGCTAGTTGTGGTATCTAGATAGTTACTCGTTGATTGTGGTTTGCTATCTTCCCATTTGGACTAGTATTTGCTTTGTCACATATGGTTTAGTCTAGAGTGAGGTGTATGATGTAGTCCTAAACTAGTGCTACTCCTAGAGGCAATAGAAAATAACTTTAATTAAGCTAGGAGGAAAAGGAAGAGAGAGTTAAGCTAATAGGACATAGGGGGAAGAGAATCTAAACTAGCCTAAGTGCGATGAGCATTCGTTCCTTAATCATTTGTACACATCTTGGACCTTGTGTACAACTACTACTGGGATTACCAAGCACATATCCTAGGTACACTACTGGGATATCAAGTAGTCACACTTATATGCTTGTGATTAAGTCGTAGGGGGAAGAGAATCTAAACTAGCCTAAGTGCGATGAGCATCCGTTCCTTAATCATTTGTGCACATCTTGGACCTTGTGTACAACTACTACTAGGATTACCAAGTGCATATCCTAGGTACGCTACTGGGATACCAAGTAGTCACACTTAAATGCTTGTGATTAAGTCATACTCATTCCGCGTTTAATAACAAGGATAGGAGTTGAGGGTAAAGAAGTATTAATTAAGAAAGTAATGAATAACAATTAAATAATTAAACTAAGTGAATGCTGCAATGATGAAGTAATCTTGATCTTTATTTCTGGTCATGTGCGTGTCCAAGTATGTCACACTCGAATAAAGGTGTCGTACAATTACAATCATCACACTGTGGGCATGCATCGAGGAAAGGGCTGAGAGGAAAAATTGACAAAAAGATCCTACTCTAATGCTAACTTCCTATGACTTTCCCATGTGCCCAATTGTGTATTTATAGGCTCACATAGGAACCACAAGATCACGTATCCGATATCACTAACCAGGCCACAATATCGCATACCCGATATCGAGGGTCTGATAATAGGGGTCTGATATCAGGGGTCCAATATCGGGACTCATAAAATATTAGGGGTCTAATAACAGGGGTTCAATATTAGCACATGGTTAGCACGGGTCCGATATCAGCACCTGACAAACCACGATTCATCATACCCCCACGACTGAATAACAACTCATCCTCGAGTTAAACAAAATGAGAATGAGTCCAATTGATTATATAGCGGATAGGTATGAGATTATTGACTAACTAGGAATTATTCATGCCATAGTGTGGGATTGAAAAAAATAAAATTGGAACATAGACACAAAATTACAAAACTTTGTTGGAACTCATGTGGTTCTAGGTGGCGATGGTTCCTCCATGGGTGCCTTTCCTTTGTCCTGCGCACCAGGCTTCTGAGATTGATACCGTTGAAGAAGTGCTTGACATTTCTCCTCTTCTATCTGAGGATTATGAGTCATCCATGCTGATGTTCCAATGTTTGATAGAGTCATTACTTCCTATGGACATGGCAACTACAGGAACACTTGATTGGCCTTGACATGCCATGTTGCAAATAGCCATTGTTTCTCTTCATAGGCTCAAGCCCTGACCTCTCCACCTTTTTCCTGGCTAGATTGTGCAATGATAAGAGTTCCCTGATGGATGTTAAATGATTGTGCCTCCTACTCTGCATGTTCTACATGGGTTCCTTGGCTTCTTCCTCTCCCTGGGCATTTAGTTGCATCCTATTTTAGGGGCCATCTATAATCACAAAAAGATCAATTGTTAGTAAGGTTATTGAAAGAAGTTCAATTATTTTATACCTTACTTATTGCCTTTAGTAATTGTTGAATTCTTTGCTTAGTGTGATTTTAGAGTTAGAAATTTTTTCAAGGAAGTTACCCTAAAAGTTTAATGTCAAACCTAGTTTGTTTAGGTGACACATCAAAGGACACATAATGATTTTGAGGAAAATTTGATAAAATGATGACAAAGGAAAGAATAGATTTGTCAATGAAGTGCTCAGAGGGTATAAAATGATGTGATGGTGTGCAACAAGTATAAATTACAAAAGTCAAGCAACTGGGTCCTCCCCAAAGCAAGTTCCAACATATAATGCCCTTGCGTAACCACACCTAAAAATGTTTGTAGGTACTAGAAGGGTTAAATGTAATCTATACCAATGTAACAAAACAAACACATGTTAGATACCACTGCAATGAGGTATGAATTCTATGCCACACAAGACACAAGTCAAAAATTCTTGAATAGCAAGATGGGATGAATCATAGAAGGCATTGCAGAGATTGGGACATGAGGTAACTGACCCAGGGCACAATGAATCTTGAGTGTAGGGCATGATTAATATGTCATTAGCCCATTGCTCCAAAATTAAGACTCAGTCCATCCTCCAATCAGTGACATCGCATTGCTTCATTCAATGATGGACAACCATAAGAGCATCATGACAACAAGGCATTCAATCACTTGGCATTTTGTTCAAGGGAGGAGTGATTTGGAATTTCTTTGTGGCACATTTATTTTTATCTGGCCACTTTGGCACACTTTGTCTTCTCTTTTTTTTATGCATAATCTAGAGAAGTTGCCTACCTTTAGGCATGGATGCATGACTTTCTAGTGGGATCCCCCTAGAATAGCATTGGGTTTCTTTATTGGGTGCCTAGGCTACATGGTAACTCCTATAGCGACAGAAAACGTCGGCAGCTAGAAATACCGATCGAGGTTTCGCGTATACAGTTTTAACCACGGATCCGTGTGAGGGCTATGCTGGAAAAAGCAAATCCGTGGCGCCCTAAACGGTCTTGTCGATCAGACAGGGACTTACGGGTCGGCAAAACAATGAAAATTACGTCAAAAGAAAATGATCTGGTTCGAGGAGTCGTAAAACGAGGGGGAAATGATGTAGATGGATTGCAACGGTGATAATGCTAAACATGATAAAAGGAGGCTGATATAAGAGAAGCACGTAGCTTCAAGATCTGCGCTTTGACTTAAAAGTGTGTATTTTGCATGAGAAATTACACTGGGGAATCCCCGATTACAGGATGTGAAACAAGCACAAAACAACAAGAAAAACGGTCTAAACAGAAGTTCGATCTACCTCGTGGGCTAAAGCTGAGATGCAAGGTAGGCCAAGCTTTGACGTCTACCGATCAATTGTTTCTGATTGATAGAGTCTTTTCAGCAGAACGATTACTCCTGTCACCGGTGCTCAAAGCGAACTGTACTCTACTTCGGCTGTAAGGTGATAATGTTAGCAATTGCCAAAGCGTTGTTCTCTGTATCTCTGCTCCAAAGTGCTAAATGCTCTGGTGCTCAGAAAAATGCTTCTGCTTCTCTGATTTGCCAACCCTTGTATCTTTGTCAACTGAGGTATTTATAGGCCGCGACGCTCCGTGGAAAAGGCGCAACCTTGATGACGTGGGTCCCAGATATTTCGGGCCCGTTGACTTGATCATTTTAAGTCAGACTATGACTACGCACAACATGCTTGTTTGCATGCTGTGCGTGTGAAGAGCAGGTACATGCTGAGTGTGCTTCAATTGTTTTCAGGCTGTATTACACTCATTCGCGTTGTGTTTCGTGTATGAGCGTAATCCGGTGTAAACAACAATAGGCTCAAAATTATTTTACGCTCACTACGCAGCTGCGCGTAACAAAGCGTAAACAATGTGTAACTTACGCTCACTACGCAGCTGCGCGTGATGAAGCGTAAACAATGTGTAACTTACGCTCACTACGCAGCTGCGCGTGATGAAGCGTAAACAATGCCTAGCTTTAATGATGACATACGCAATGGTACGCACCGCCGCGTAACGAGCGTAAAGACAAGTTATTCATGCGCTGCGAGAAAAAGTGTCGAACTGTTGTGCTTCTCTGGACTCTGCCTTCGACTATCTTAGAGCTTATTACGCTCATTACGCTGCCATGCGTGATAGAGCGTAAACTTGTCCTTGAACAAAACTAATGCGCGCTCTCGCTTGAATTGCGGATCTTTGCCTGAGGCCGACTCGTAATCTTCACGGTGTTTTAATGGCCCCTCTTTGTTGACAATTGGAGGGCTTACCCG
>MNCI01011868.1:0-15883 GCA_015680685.1 Gnetum montanum | reverse complement strand
TTGCATATGGAAATATTGACTCCTTAATAAAAAAATTTAAAAAAATTCACTTACCTAGCCTTGAAGGTTCTTTCTCTAATGTGAAGTTAACTAATAAGCTCTTTCATTAGGTATGGTTTCTCCAAGTGTAAATTCAGTTTGATGCTAGATAGATTTATAAGAGAAAGTCCTTCCTATGTTTCCTTGAACACATTCATAAACTCTTGTACCAAATATTGGACTAATACTAGAAGTTTATTTTCATAGTTCTTTTTACATGTTGCAATAAATATGTTAATGAAGAAACCATGTCTAACTTATTCATAAGCTTGAACATATTTTTGCTCACTCAACAAAATAAAAGCTGCAATAGTAGCAACATTTTATTTTAGCTACTATAAAGACATGGAAACCAATTTATAAATACCATCAATCCTAGGAACAAATTAAAGATTTTTACCTCCATCAAAAGTAGTCTTATTATCAAAGTTTCAAGGTCTACCAAAAATTACATCAACGTAATCAATTATAAGAATATTACTAAATAAATTGCCATAATATGAACCAATCATAATAGAAAAAATACATTTATTTTTCACTTCTTCATAATAATCTTTGAAATGTCAATGAATTTTATAGGGTCTTGGGTGAGAAAATTTTAATAAACCTAATCTTTGAAAAGCTTTAGTAGAAATGGCATTTTCTTGAGCTTGACCATCAATGAAAATATAAATTCATTACCCGATAAAAAAATATTTATCTCTAATTCTTAAAAAATTCCTATTAGGATCCTCCTCAACATTGACGTTTTCCATGAATGTATAAGAATTCATTTTAGTGACATCTTCCATAATAGGTTCATTAGAGTTACATTGACATGTAGAGGCTAAAGAATCCTTTTCTATTGTTTGAGGTTTATTCTCTTTGGATGCTTTTGGATTCTTAATTTCCCATTGCTTATGAAAAAATTCATCATAATTAAATAAATTTATCTTACTAGCATCTTTTCCCTTGAATAAATCCTTCTTTGAAGACTTACTAGAATCATCTTCTAGCTTCTCTTGGGTACCTCTTTGGTATTCTTATCCTTAAATCCTTTTTCTTCTTTTAAAGATTGAAATTTTTATCCTTCAAAGAGTTTCTTAGACCATATTTAGTATATCCTTACATCTTCTTCTTAGCTTTAACAGATAATTCAAAGTACTAATATAATGTTTGGGCTTTATAAAATGTAATCTCTTGTTGATACTCTCTCTTAAGAATACTTGTAAAATTAGATGCTTGTTCATACTCAACCCATTATACCTTTATTTAATGGAATTCTTTGCAAAACAACATTCTATAATCTCTAATATTCTTGTCTTCTTATCTTAAATATTTTAGCATTTGCATTGCTTCTTACCTAAGTTGGCACTTATCAAAATTTTGTTTCATTAAATATTTCATAAGTGTTCATTATGTATGGGTGAGCCATGATTGAATACACATGCATGACTTTCCATTTTTCATCAAACTTGTAACATATCATCTAATTTGATTTTAATATATGACACTCTTTTTTTCTCATCAACATATTCAAGTTCAAAATACTTGTTAATATTCTTAATCCAAAAATTAATGGAGTCTATACGTTCCATTCCATTAAAAATTTTTACTTTAACATATGAAATTCTTGTAGCATGTTTGAATGCTTTGGTGAGATTGATCTCCATGTGTTTTTTAATTTTCCATGATTATCTTGAAGTAGGCATAAGACTCCTCCCATGTGGAATACTTTAAATTGTATGGCTAATGCACAACTATAGAAGAATAATGAAGCTCTTCTTCTTCATCTTGTTTCTTATCCTTAAAGTCTTCAAAATCAATGGAAACATCATCTTCCAAATCAGGTGATAAATCAACTTTTTTAACACTATAGTATTGGATATCCAATATCAAAGTTGTGATATTATGTACATGATATTAGGGCACAAGCTACAATGTCTAATATCTGATATTGCAGACACATGCAAGCTTATAAATACAACAATTAGGCACATGGTCCATGAATAATTTTCATTCTAACTTAGTAAAATTCCATTAGTTTTGTTTTCTTAATTTTAGTGCTTAGCACTTAGGAGTGTATGTTGCAGTATGATGTTAAGTAATTGAATGGAGTCTTTATTCAAGTGGAATGTACTTAGACATGTTTCATGACTAGAAATAAAGATCAAGATTACTTTGCATCATTGCAAAATCACTTAATTTCTTTACTATTTACTTAGAATATTCACTTATCTTACTAATTATTGTTTTCCTAGTTACTATTTATTTTCTATGCTCTTTACTATTAAGCTAAATGAATATAACTAATTCCAAGCATTAAGTGTGATCTTTTGGTAACCTAGTAGTACTATTGCTTGGTTCACCTAGTAGTTGAATACTTGGTAATCCTAGTAATGATTGCATCATAACAAGACATGTGTGAAGAATCAGGGTAGATGTCCATCATACTAGAATAGATTAGATTCATTTACTATTACTTAGATTTAGAAACCATTTTATTTACTTTATGTTCACTAGGAGTAATATGTCCCTAAAACATCAACACATCATACATCTCATTGTGAGTTAAACCATACGCATCAATTTTACTAGCTCACATGGCAAGACAATGATCATGAACTTAAATCAATTACTAGTATAATTACATTGCCTTGTCCACGAAATTTGATTGGGCTGCACATGAATACTCGTATCTCATGTGGTTGGGTATTGGATTACTCGACCACTCATCATTGGTGCTATTGCTAGGGACATGTCAATATATTCTTAGTAATTGAATTTCCAAAATTCATTATATTTAAAAAAAAAGTAAAAATTTATAAGCATAAGAAAAGCACAATTAACACATAACATCTAAAAATATAAAATATGGCTTCAAACAAATATCAACCATCGCTTGATAAGGAGACAAGAAGAAGCAATGGAAGAATCATTCATGAAGAAGAATGGCATATGCCAATGCAGACAAGAATCACTTATGCTCATACTAATCCTTAACATCTAAACTTCACTTTCATCTTCCATCAGGACAATCAAATGAGGTGGAGAAACATGTGGGGTAACATAGTCCTACCTCTAGAACGTGCATCACTTAACATGCTTCAAAATGCATTTGGACTAGATCTAGGAAGGATATCATATGACTCTATACATGACAAGACCCTACAAACCCACAGAGGAGTAGATGAGGAGAGATGTTGTCATGGAGATGGAACATGTACACAACAAAGGAAAGCATGCTAATACTTATGTTGTCTTAGAAGAGCTTGATGTTGATGCATTCATTTTAGAACAACTCCATTAGAACCATGAGGAGCCTTCAAAAATGCCTATCATTAGAATTGAGGAACCTATCAAAGCCCAACTTCATTCCACTTTAGCAAAGACACCTAAGGCGAAGGCTACTGACTTAAGGTATAAGAAGAACTCAAGGACAAGGGTTCCTACCAAATCCTACATAGAAGCATACAAGAGTCATGAAAGGAGAACAAGTTGGAATCATTCTCTTGGTACTTCATCTACCTCATCATAATCATTGAGGTACTTTGACAGAAGGAAATACAAATACCAAAACTATGATAGAGAAGACAGGAGGACTCATGGCCATCATGACTAATATTCAAGATGCTCTAATATAGAAGATGAAGAACATGAATAAAGAATACGAAGGGATAGAAGAAAAGATTAGGAGAGGTACCAACATAGAAGGGGTCATCACTAAAATAGAGCATATGAACCTGACCATGATGATGAACCCCTCATGGCAACCCAAAGCATGATAAACATGTAAGAAGTTGTCCATATACTAACCAGGCATGTGAAAGATAGCCAAATCAAATGACTAGATATGAATAACATGTCAAGATTTGAAGGTGGCTATAATGTTGATCCACAACATCACCTTCAAGCTTTCCATGATGCCTACATCCTCCAAAATATCAAAAGTGATTGGAAAAAATTGAAGACATACATATGTAGTAGATTCCATGCATTATAGCTGAAAGTAAAGGGTCTAATTATGGATGAACATTCCAAAATGTTAATACAATCACCACAATAGTTTGCAAAAGTGAAAAACAAACATGTGCAAAAGAAATATCAGGAGTCACAAAACCAAATGACACCCCATGACCACTAACTAAGAACCAAAAATTATCCAACCAATGCACAGAATAATCTAATCCACTTATTAACTACCATTCTAAGAACATGACTTGAACTAAGGACCCAACAATGAAATTAATAACTCATAATCATGCATCAAAAGAAAAAGAAAATAAGGACTTAGGTGATAAAGACTCAACTACCATCAAGATTACCTGGGATAATAATTAAAAAGTTAAATTACTAGAGATGATAAGTGAACCACCAAAAGTGTATGATCTGGGAAATTTAGGAAGCATTTTCTGAACACTCACCCATGAGTTCAATTGCAGGGTGTATGCCCTATCATAAGTTTGGAATTAATAAGTTCTTTTTCATTTTTTTATTTTACAAATCTTTTCAATTTCTAAATTTCTTGATATCCATTTTTTACATTCTTTAATCTTTTCTCATTCTTTAATACTTTTCATTTCTTAATTTTTTGACATCCTTTAGTATCTTCTATTCTTTTAACATTTTTCATTCTTTATACTTTTTCATAATTCTTATTATCCTTTTCATTTATTTCATATTTTATTTTCAAACTATAGGTAAATACTTTTGATTACTAATAAGAGACATTACAAATAAAATCAAGATGTAGTCCAATAAGGTGAAAATTTCTCTATGTTATTAAACCATAAGGGATTGATCATTTGACTAGTGAGCTCACACCATCCATCCATCCATTCCATTTATAATAGGTTTTTACCATGACCATAATGATATTATTTTTCATCATACAAATAAGAATAACCTTGTGATCATTATGCCTTGACAAAAAGTAAAGAACCAAGTGGGAATGAAAAGGATGTGACATCAAGGGGATTTGTGGATTCTTTTGGATTACTATTGTGAGTTCTATCATGTTGCTAAGGTTGTATTATATCCTTGTAGATCTAAACAAATGGACGTAAGAGTAAAATAAGTGCTACCTGAAAAGGTTGATACAAATAAAAAATAAAAGAGGACAAAATAAATTTCTGGGGTTTCCACTGGAAAGACATGTTACCCATGCCTAATGGTAGACAATTTCTTAGAAATATAAAAATAAAAAAATAAGTGCCATAAATAAAATTCTCCCTTGGACAGTATGCTAAGTGAAAATACTCTTTGCAACATTAATACTCTAATAGTTGTAATCCCAAGGGATGAAATGATGCGATGTCACTAGAATGTGGTTTGGACTTGGTTTGAATCTTGGATAGAAAGGCTAGTGATTACTTTAATCAATAATAAAACATAAAGAATTCATTATGCCTATGGTAAGACACCTCAGATCCCTATTTCTGCAATCCCTTCTACAGTCCACTTCATCTCACTATTTGAATAGTCATAACTTGTGGTTTTGTGTAACATAGCATTATTTTCCCAATTTGGTGGTACTAAAATGTGTGTTTTGCTAAATAGGTATATGTTACATTCAACTCCTTAACTACCTAAGGACACTTCTTGGTGTGGTTATATAAGGGCATTAAGGGTTGGAGCCTACTTTGGGAGAATCCACTTATATTACTATTGTATCTTATACCTAACAAATAATTCCACATCATTTTGAACCTTCTAAGCATTAATAAACAGTTCCCATATCATTTACACTATTTCTTCTAAAAACAAGAATCCATTACCCTTCTTATCATCTAATGAACTTTCATAGCTTTAGATTCCTTCTTTATGAACTTCTCGTAAAGAATTTTTGACTAACATATGCATATTTTCATAATTCAAATCCTCAAAGTAACCTTAAATCCTTCCAAAGATAAAAAAAATCAATTTTTTTCAATCAGACCCTCATGAAAAATGAAATTTATAAGACTCCGATATCAAGTCACCAATATCAGGTCCACACTAATATTGGATCCCTAATGTTGGGTCCTCAATATTAGGTTCCATAAAACCTATATATATTGGCAGATAATTGGAAAAATTTTCATCATTTTCCATTTGAGCCAAGGAAGATTTTTTGAATTTTCTTTTCTAATCTAAGCTTTGAACTCCTAGCTTTCTCAAGCCATATCTTCCCCATTATCACTCCAATTTTTGTGCTTTTTGAACCTATATGATCCTGGAGTGCTCAACTTAGTTGTGGGGGGTAGGGATGCTAGTGAGGAAAATCTAAGTCAATTTTTTAAAAAATTATAATGCCTAGAAGGTATTTTAAGTGTAAGTATAATGTAAAAGTTGAAATTTTTAAGAAATAATCATACATTTTAATGGAAAAACACTCAAATAATGTGCTTAAGGAGCCATAACCATCATCATGAGCCATACATAAGAACAAATTAGATAATTTGTGAAGGGTTATAAGAGATTAATTCTTATGGGGTACTTTTTTGCAAAAAAAATTGTAACTCTACAATCCTAATAAGTTAAGAGCTTAATGAAACTAAGGATATGAGTAAGGTATGAAATCATTAAGAATAGATGTAAACACCTTGCTAATCTTAATTCCTTGATGATTGCAAATGGTTCCAAAAAGTGGAGCATAAGGCAAACCTTCACAAGGAGCAAGCAAACAACCAAGAGGCCAAGGTAGAGGCCGAATCAAAGGATAAGAATTGGAATATGAGGAGGAGGAAGCCCAATCATTTAACATTCATCAAAAAACTCCTGCTATGGGACAATCAGTCCAAGGAGAGGTAGAAGAACCACAAGTTATAAGACAACACCTCAAATTTTCATAGGGCTACCTCCATGCTATCCAAGAAAGATCCATCCTAACTATAATCATTTTGGAAATGAACTTTCACCCATTTATGAAATTTTTTCCTAAAGTGGTGAAGATGCAACTCTAAGTGTCACCCCTACGACTGACACTATTAGAGAATGGCAAATGATACCTTGGAGAGATGTATTAGTTTTGTCACAACAAAGAAAATGATCCTACAATCCATATTGGAACAGTCTCAGTTTCATTCTTAATCAAGGTAATTACAAAATCTCTAAATATACCCAATGAATGGGCAAGGTTAGCACATTTTTTCATCTAATCTAATCCTAAAACTAGAAAACTATGGATAAAATGGACGTATGATAAAGAAAATAAGGACTATAATGAGCTAAATCTAGAATAAACAATTTACTTCAAAATTGGCACCTATCACTTGTTCCCAACCAAAGGACACAACAGATTATCTACTTATGTGGCTAGAGAAAGTGTGATTCTAATGGGAAAATATAATGTCAACCTTACACAACTCTATCTTATGGAAATACAAAGGAATGTTTAATAAAGAAAGGCAAGGAATCCAACACTTCTATTTCCTTACCTTATTAGGAAGCTATGAAAGTGAGTTGAAATCTTGAGATACACTAATGACATTCCTAGGAGGGCCCAAAGTGCTTCATATGCTGAGTTGCTCAACTTTGTACCACTAAGGAAATATCATGGTGAGGAGTAGGAGCAAGAACAAGAACAATGGCAATAACAAGAGTAGTAGCAACAACAACAAGAATAACAGTAGTAACAATAGTAAGTCCCTCCACCACCACTACAAGATTACCAACCATTGATGAGTCATTTGCAACAAATTGTAGAAACAATTAGTTGGAAAATAATGGTTAAGGCTAAGTTTTATAGAGTTATTGATAGTGTTGTCTAGCCCATAGTTTCAGCTAATCTAGAGAGTAGATAGATTTCATTATAGTCTGAAGGAGAGGTACAATGGTCATAATAGATTTCTATGAGCCCTACATCATTCCAAGTGGTGCTAGAGATTGATGAAGGATCCATAGTAGTGGTAATATAGCATCAAGATGCATCAAAAATAGTAGAGGTGATCATCAATCACATCAAGTAATCTTCTAATATACCTATTGTACCACTAACAGATCTAACTAGACCCAAAGATGCTCAAATGTTAGCTAGAACCTCGATGACTTCTACTATTCATGAGGATGCACTTGAGAGACTACTATAGATGGGGAAAGTCATGACAACACTTTTTGACATCCTCGATGAGGTCACTACACATAGTTTGAGCTTATTGCTACCAAAGGAAAATTGGTCATGGTAGAGACCAAGGTGGAGCATGCAAAAGTAGAAATTCTAAAACTACAAGATGAGAACATAGCCCTGAGAGCTAAACAAAGAGATCCAACTTAATTTGTTCCACCTAACCAAATAGAACAGTTCAAAAATGATCGAATAAATCATCTAATAGAATAGAATAAATATATGGAAACAAAGAAAAAGAAAGAAGTATAGAATGCCTTTTTAACTAAAGCACAAACATATGCACATGTGAACACACTTACCATAGTTCAAAAAGAAAATAAATAACTTTTTTCTCATAACATGAAGTTGTATCCATCAGTTAAGGGAACAACTAGTGAGGGTCAACCAAGACATGAGTTTCCTTGCAAGAAAAAATAGAACCCTCTCTATGAAGGAGGTACATGCTAGTCAACAAAAATTAGCCATTGAAATCAATGTGTGGCAAACTGAGGAAAAGAAACACAAGGCTCAAAGAACACTTTCGTGATTAGGTGGGCATGTATAAGAAAATCAATGAAAAGAGATCCAGATGAAAAAATCCAAAATCAAAACCATTTTAGCACAAAATCTTGACTAGCAACCCATTCTAGATAGCTATGCCCTTGTCCGCTAAGCAATTGTGAAAAATAAAGGCCTACAATCAAGGACCTAAAAGAGTACATGCTAACTTAGCCATCTTGATAGCAACCACACCTAGGAATGAGATAGGACAATAAGTAGCAACCACATATGCTTTATACAAAATAGAGTTTGTAGATCATAAAGATACCTTATAGAAAATTCAGTTGGCAAACTTTGAATTGGAACAAGTAATGGCTAGATACCAAGGGCAAAAAGATGTAGCAACAAATTTGGCCAGAACATTCATTGATTACCATGAACTATAAGAAAAGGCCAAAGCATTTGAATATGAGAGGAGGTAGTTCACAACCTAGTATCTTAATGAAAATCAGATGTTTCTATAGCTTCTATGCACATAGGATGTACCCACTCCATCACGCATCACACAATAAACATGGATGGCGCATAACCCATGAATGAAAGAGGAGAAACTTAGGCACTCTTGAACTAGTATAGATTCCAGAAGCTAAATGATAAGGGGAAGTAACCAATGGAAGAGCTACTACAACCTAGAACCACATAAGACTACATAGAGCTTCACCAAATCTTTTTCTTTTTTGTTAAAGTTGTTATGTCATGTGTCATTTTTTTGTAAATACCACTGTGGCATTTAAGAGTCATGTATATAGTAGTCAGTGTCATGTAAATATACCTCCCAATTTTGTAAAGAACTCCATTCTCATTTTTATTCAACTCAAGTATAAGTTTTTAGTTAGTTGTGGGGGCATGATAAAATCAAGTTTTTGATAGCGATGATATCAAAACTATGATAACATGTACCTAATATTAGAGCACAAGCTACAATGTTAGATATTTGATATTGCAGATACATGTGAACCTATAAATACAACACTTAGGCACACAATCCATGAATAGTTTTCATTCCAAATTAGTTAAATTCTATTAGTTTTTTTTCTTGATTTTAATACTTAGCACATAGGAGTGTATGCTTGTTGTGTGATGTTAAGTGATTGAATAGAGTTTGTATTCGAGTGGAATGTACTTGGACACATTTCATGACCAAAAATAAAGATCAAAATTACTTTGCATCATTGTAGCATCACTTAGTTTCTTTATAATTTACTTAGAATAATGATTACTATTTTCACTTAGCTTATGAATTACTATTTTCCTAGTTACTGTTTACTTTCTATGCACTTTACTCTTCCTGTTATTAACCTAAATGGATATGACTAATTGTGAGCATTAAGTGTCATCGTTTGGTAACCCAGTAGTATTATTGCTTGGTTCACCTAGTAGCAAAATACTTGGTAATCCCAATAATAATTGCACAAGCCCAAGACATGTGCGAAGAATTAGGAATGAATTTCCATCATACTAGGCTAGATTAAATTTTTTTATTGTTACTTAGATTTAGAAACCATTTCCTTTACTTTATGTTCACTAGGAGTAATATGGCCCTACAACATAAACACATCATATACCTCACCAAAAATTGTGAACTTAAACCAATTAGTAGTATAATTACATTTCCTTGCTCACAAAATTTGATTGGGCTACACGTGAACACTAGTATCTCATATGGTTGGATGTTGGATTACTCCTTTGCTCATCATTAGGCATGGATTGATGATCATTGGAGAAAAAATTTCTAGACTTTAAATCTTTCTTAGATCTTATTAATGGTAGTTTATTTTTCTTATCTTTGTATAGCTTATCAACTTTATTGAAGATTAACTGAAAAATCTCTTTCATCTCCGTCAGGTCCTTGGTAAGAGATTGAATGATCTTCTTCTTAGATGCTATGATGGTAATACACCAAAATTAAAAATACTTATAAGAGAAAATTAAAAGCCCAAAAAAATTATAATGTAACCATAACTAATTTTAGAATTCTCATAAGATATGAGAAATATCAATAACCATTTTGAGAAGGCATGAAGAAAAATAATACAAATCCTAGAACAACCAAACTAATGGGTAGCAAGTGAAATTGAGTGAAATTATTAAAACTTACATTAATTGATCTCAATTCTAGGTTAAAGGATTTTTTTCAAATCCTAAGAAGAGTAGGAGAATGAAAATTCCAAAACATAAATGAGTAGATGATTATTACTAAACTTAAGAATTGATCTAGAAAGATTGCATCTCCATGGCTGAATTATTTTAAGAATCAATCACTATGATACCAATCTATTGAGGATCCCTAAACACAACAATGTCTCATTTCCACAAAACTCAATTTTAATGGAATTAAAGAGAACAAAGCATGAACAAGAAAAGAAAACATCTTCATTTCATGCTAATACTAAAGTACAAATGCTAGAAGTACAACATAATAAGAATGTGGAATAAGATCAAATATAATCCTCTCTCATTCTTACAATTCTTAATTTAAAGGCTTAAGATGAGAAAACATTAAGAGATCCTAATTGATATGCTCTTCTCTACTCAAGAGCTCCTAATGCTATACTAAGAAGGGTCTACCTACTTTAGAAGCATCCTTGACCATTTCATAAGCTTAAGCGATTATTCTTCTACCTATTAGAAATCATGCTTTTTAAAATTTTAATTCTTTTTCAAGACTATAGGTTTCATTATCTCACATTTCATAGACTATGATAGGGCTATGCCTTATAGCACTTTATATTGGTAAAATGTGACTAATTTTGTATTATGGAAACTGCAAGTGCCTATGGATCACAATACTTCATAACTCCTAGATTGTGATGCATTATGTAATGTAGCTATTCATAGTGGTAAAATCCTTTAAATTCTACTCATTGTTTCCTTTATACTATTGATGGGTTGTCTTGTTTATTAGCTCTTAATTTACTTGTAGCTACTTAATTGCGACTAGAGTGGATGTTACATCCTAAGTTATAACATCTTGTACTTATCTATCTTGCATTTCACTAAAGTCCTGAAACATGAAGGATTTATGTTTATATTGATAACTATGATAGACTACGACTCTCAGTTGCTCATAATTCATAGATAGAAACTTTACTATGACTCATAGTAACCTACCAAACCTTGAAAAACATCACAATTGATTCCAAAATAAAAGCAAAATATAATTATTTGACTTCTATGAATCTTAAAGAAACTAAGAATATAAAATACATAAAATAGAAGAGTTGATATCCTCATCAATTGATCAAACAAGTAACAAAAGTATAAAAATATCTTACCAAAGTATGTGTCAAACCAAAATTAACTAGATTACCTCATCACCAAGCCACTATAAGCATTCAAGATAGACTATCTTTCGAAGATAACTAAAATTTAAAACTTTTTTAAAGCAATAAAAGGATACCTTTAAATCTTAAATCCATGATTCATACACATTGCACACTAAACGAGGATGCATTAGATATAGTACAAATGTGTGTTCTAAACTTATTCATTAACATCTCTTATTCATGTTAAGTAACATATGACATAGTGGTATTCTTTATATCCATGTTGAAGTCTTTCTTTTGATGTACTAGAAGTTATAAGTGTGTTTGTTTTAAGGAAAAAGATGAAATAAAATTAGATTAAGAGCAAATTTTAAAAAAAAAACGAAAAAGAAAAAAAATGGTACCAAACTAATTCATGAAGAGGCCCATGCTAAGAGAGGCAATATCCTCTATAAAAAAAGTATATATAGGAGTGAATCCCTCCAATTTTAACTTGTCTAATATTTTGCAAGCTTGATGTGAATAGAGAATATTTTCCTTTCATTCATTTTAAGTATTTTTTCATGTCTTTGAAGGCTTATTTGAAGCTCTCCTATCTTTATTATTTTTATTTTTCTTGTATTTTTGCAACATGCTTATTTCATCTTGAGGATTGAATCCCTCTCCATGGACTATCATACATCTATCATGCAAAATTTCTCTCTCCCATGCAATTTTATATGTTTCTCACATTATTCTTTATGTTATAATTCTCTCAAAGTTCTAAAGTTAATGGCATGGTTTTTTCTCTTCTTTTTTCTAAAGATATCAAATAGTATAAAGTGGATTGGTGTCTAATTTAAAGGGAGTCACTTACAAATTTTAGATTTAAGTAAGTCTCTCTCTATTTTATTTATATGTTAAAGGTTAAAAGAGGAGTTTAGTCTCTTTCTTATGAATTTTATGTCAAAGCTCATTTCTTTCCATGCATGAGCTTGTTTCAAGTTATTTATGATTGAGTGAAGAATTCTCTCATGTTTCATGTCATTTTTATGAAGAATTTTTCATCAATTAAGAAATATTAAAAAGGTCTATGCATGCTTTTTTATTTTATGAATATTTCATAAATATAAAGAATTAATGAATTATTTGATATTATTCTTATAATTGAAACCTCATATACTNATTAATGAATTATTTGATATTATTCTTATAATTGAAACCTCATATACCATGTTTAAAAAACCATTTGTTATGTTTTAGGTCATGATGATTGGTTTACCTAGTTGAACCTCTATGAAGGTAATAATCAGATTTTTGAAAGACTTGGCCAATTTTATTTTTTCAATTATTCTTCTTGTTTCTATGATGGAAAGGTTACAATTCATAAGGATGCAACTCTTTCAAATAATTTTCCAATTTCTCTTAATTTATAATTTAGTATTAAATATCCAATTCAACATTATGAGCTTTTCTATATGAATACATTTTTATTTCTTACTTCTTTTCAAAAAGGTATTTTGATGTCTCTCCAGAATGTAAAAATAAGACCCCTTGGTAAATCAAGTTCAAACGATTGATGGTTGCATGCAATATATCATGCTATATATCAAGTTGGAATGATTGGGAGATTGAGAAAAAAAAAACTATGATGAAATTCAATAGATTAACATTACGTTACATAATGATCCCTTTAATATTAATCTTCAATAAGAACTTGCTTAAGTTTGCTCAATCAAACAAAAATGGGATATGCATAATGCTAAGAATGCTTTCATCAAGAGACATCTTGATTGGTTAAAAGCAGAGGGATAACCATGTGAACAATTTTTTAAATTCTTAAAAAATAAAAGTAATTTACCTATTATTGTCTTCATGGAAGTTCATGATTAAATTAGTTTCAATACTCTTAATATCAATGGTTTTATTAAAAGACATTTTCAATGCATATTTATCTTAGAGTATTTTGATCATGCAAATGTTCTTTATAACTGTAATCATTTACATAATATTGTTCATGGAAATCACAATCATCTTCATGAACAAGATATTTTCCTTACTAAAATTAAAGATACAGTATTTAGCTTGGCCAATGATAAAGCTCTAGGTCTTGATGGAATTTTCATTAATTTTTTTAAAAATCATTGTGATGTTATTGATATGGATATTTATTATGTTTTTGTTGAAGTCATTGAATAATGTTCTTGTAGTCAAGACCTGAATAGTGGAGTCATTAAAATTATTTCTAAGGATTTTGATCTTTCTTACATTGGTAATTAATGCCCTATTAACCTTATGAACTCTATTTATAAAATTTTGAAAAAATGTCTTGCTAGAAGACTAAAACTAATTATTTCTTAGTTAATTACTCCAATGTAAACTAGCTTTGTTAAAGGTTGATATATTTTGGATAATGTTATGGTAGCTTGGGAGGTTATGCAATGGGCTAAGGATTTCAATCAAGACATTGCTTTTTTGAAGCTTGATTATGCTAAAGCATATGATAGAATTGAGTGATATGTTATTATTACTTATCTTTGCAAATATCATTTTAATGAAAAATTTATTAGGATGGTGGATATTCTTTTTTATATGCTAATGTAATTGTAACTAGAAATGTTGGCATTATTAAGAGCTTCATGTTTGAATGCTTGGTTAGGTAAGGTTGCCCTCTTGCTCCTTATTTCTTTATCCTTGTTGTAGTTTCTTATGTCATGAGATATAGATAGACTAGGAACATAATTTGCTACAACACATCTTTATTAAAAAACTATTCTTACTTTATTAAATATGAATTTGGTAGATGACTCTTTTTTAATGATAAAAATGACAAAGCTATTGCAAATCATCTTTTTTATTATGTTGATCAATAGTGTAGGCTTTCAGGCTCTCAAATTAATTAGTCCAAATCTTCAATATTTTACAATAAGGGGGTTTAATAATGCTCTTTATCTAAATCTTGGTATTTTTTATAATAGTCAAATGTTTTCAAATTGTTAGGCATGTCCTTTTTCTTTGGTGGATTTTCAAAAATCTTATGGATATTACAATGAAAAAAATTGAATAAAAGCTTAATTAAGTGGAAAGGGAAGAATCTTTTAATGGATGGTAAGCTTATTATTAGTAAGCATATGATTTAAGCTACTCATCTATATTATTCTTCATGTTGGATTCCTAATATTTCTACATATTGTCACATTGATAAGGTTGTAAAAAATTTTCTTTGGAGTTGCAGACATTCTAGAAAAGGATTTTATCATGTTGCATGGGACATATATACTTTTCACAAAGAGGCTAGAGGATTAAGATTGATGAATTGTTATAAGAAGGGTATTGTTTTATGTGCCAAGTGGGTAGCTAAATGCATATCTGGCAAAGAGGCTTGGAAGATTCTTTTTTAGAAGTGCATTCAAATGAATATTCTTAGAGGTAATGGTTATTGGAAAGATACTCATTTTTCAATTAGATCTTTTTTCCTAAAGGCATTACTATATCGAGTTTTGTTATCATAAAGCATATTGAAAGGCTTGGACTTTTATCAGTGAATTTTGGAAATTTAATTATACTATTGTTTCTAGCTATATGCTTGAGAAGCTTTCTCTTTAATGTCTTCTGGTTAATAATGAACCATGGGCTATTAATCCTTTACACCTTTGTAGTAAATTCTACAAGCTTGAAAGCTCCTTCTTTTCATCTCTTCACATGCATAATCACTTGATTACTTAGTCTAAGTGTCAAAGTTTCTATGGTATTAATGTTTCTAAAATTTCTATATTTTTTTGATATGTTGAATAGTTTGGATAGAAATGTAGTTATTCAAGATTCTCATAATGGCTTTCTTTATTTTTCTTAGATTAATAGCCATCATGTTTTTTCATATTGGCCCAAGATTGTGTATACTCTTATTAGTTCTAATACTAATGTTTGGTCAAGATTCAATTATCTTTAGAAGGTTAATCATAATTTTCATGAC
>MNCI01011864.1:1034859-1045556 GCA_015680685.1 Gnetum montanum | reverse complement strand
AGGAAGCTCGTAGAATGGCTCGGAAGAAGTGGAGCCACCATCTGGCGACATGGCAACCGAAGGAGCTGATCTAAAATAGGTCAGAGAGCCTTCTCTTCCATGATCACAAAACAGAACAAGCAGCAAGATCTGCCTGAGATCTACAAAGGTGCCTTGATCCAATCCCATCTCACAGGAAGCAAGATCTGCCTGAGATCTGCTAGGGCACCCTAATCCGATCCGATCCAATCTTCGTTCCTCGCTCTGCCTTCGTTTGCAGATCCCGTAAAAATTTAATTTGTGGCACGCGTTCGATAGGTAAAACACGATGGTGCTTGGCTGCTAGTCTAGATAATGGCAGAGGAGCTGAGCAACTTGAGTAAGTGTGCCAGAAAGCTTTGCAAAATGGAGGCACCGTCAACAATGTCGATCATGCAAAGCTTTAGAACAACATCTGTTAAGTCCTTTGAAAGAGTGTCATCGGAGGATGCACAGAGAGCATTAAGAAGCGACGGCACCAGATGATAACGATGTCATGGATAGAAAGCATTTCTGAAGCAATCGTCATCTAAAGCTTGCTCAAACTATGAAATGACGTACTTAGTAATGCCAAGTGACAACATCATAGTGGTAAATATCATATAATAAATTCAAGAAATGTACATTAATAAAATAAAGATGTGCCATAAATATCAAAATAAATCGTAAAGTTATGCCACATAATAAAGACACCATGTTATGCCATAATTTAAAATCCAATCGAGTAATGTAAATATCATAGCTTATACAACATACATAAAGCTATATTGATACTACACTATACTATAAAAAAGATATCATACAAGGAAAATGTTCAAGTGAAGAATCAACATAACAAAGAGATATAATATCAGTTATATCAAAGCATCATAAAGAAAATTTAAATAATGCAAAGGAAAGATCAATGATTTGAGAATACAAGTAAAAGTTCATCAACAAGTTCGAGACGAAGATGAAATTCAAAATAGCCAAGATTTTCAAGAACTATTTCAAACCAATTAAACCCATTATTATTATTAAGATGTATTAAATTAAGCTTCATTGAAAACACATATTCAACATTGATGAGTCTTGAAAAACTTCATTAAGTAACTCAAGATTAATAATTCTAACTTACACAAATGGAAGACTCAAGGCATTAACAAAGTAAAAATTTTCCTAAAGGTCTATGTTTAAATAAACAACTTGTGAAACCAAGGCCCCATGCCAAGCATGGGAACGTTGACACCAACAATATTCAACATTGATGAGTCTTGAAAAACCTTTAAGTGACTTAAAGTTGATAATTCTAGCTTAAACAAATGGAGCTTTTATTTGGGTACCATAAGTCTTGATGGATTTTTTTTTAAAAAAAATAAAAACATGTCCTTTATCATTCACTACTACTTACATAGACCTAAATATTATTGATAATGAAACAAAATTGAAATTTTATTATTAATAATAAGGCATCTTGAAATACAAGCATTGCCATTCTAACAGATCAAACTAAATAAACATTCCAATACAAGAATCATACATATTCTAAAGAAGAGTAAGATTCAAATTACAACACCAATATTCACTACATTTAGACTAAAGCTTAGATAGCACATTGTAATAAAATTAAAAAATGTTGTATTGCAAGTAATATTAATTGGAATCTTAAAGGAAAATCATAAAGAAATATCATAAATATGTGAGAATTCAAAAAGAATCTTATGAAATTGAAATTGAACCTTTATTACATCTGAAGACATATAGGATTTATTGGATAAATACTACATTTTCATGAAAGATAAAATTACTCTCCAAATTGTCAAAGCACCAATGGGGGCAATAAAAATAAACCACACAAGTTTTTTGCTATAACAATATAATGTTGTATTAAATGGGTAATCACAACACAAAAAAGAAATACAACTCATCTTCAAGGAATCTTGACTTGTACAACCTATAAATACACTTTTCTTAAGGAAGTTCAAGCCATCTTCGACTATCAATTCTAAGATGATGAGAACTTAAGCGAAGCTTGCTAATAATATTCCAAAATTTTATTGGAATAGAAACTAATAGATAGTGAGTTTCTACATCTAATTTATTAGATCTAATATGATGTAAATAAACTTGTTTCTTGCTTGCTACGTTAGACAATTGATGAGCGGCAAGGTACCCCTACACCCAACCATACGAATCATAGGTGTTCACGTGTGGTTCAAGTTGAATTCCATAGACTATAATTACTAAGTATGCTAGCGCTAAATAGTGCATGCATGTTTTCCATTTGTTGTCTTCCTAGTCCCATTTGTGGAATGTAGTAAGATTTTTATTATTTTGTGTTTTATCAAATTACTCGCCTAGAACAAGAATAAAAGTAAGGGTTATTAATTGCTAAGTAAACTATGGTATAATCTAGCCTAACACAAGTAACTTTTTTCACTTGTTGGACACATCTTGAACTTTGTGTAAACAATGCTAGGTTATCAAATGCTAACTATTTCTGAGCTACCAAGTGTCATATGTATGTTCAAAGGGGTTATACTTGTGTATTTTAATGAGTTTCTTAATTAATCAAATAATTACTGCATGAACAACATTAATGTAAATTGCATGAAATCATAATATATATAAATGCATAAGAAAGAAAGTCTCAAGTATTGCAAGGTGAATCAAAGAGTTCGTCTTTATTGCCAACACAATGGTGTGTTCAGGTACATCAATGCTTGAATAAAGATCCGATCACACTTACACCTCATGTTGTGGGCACTTGGAAAATATTCTAACTCTCAAATGAACAAATTGCAAGAGGTTTGCTACTTACTACCAAAAACTACTCTCAATTGTGTGTTCAAGGGCTGTATTTATAGACCTAGGAGTAACCCTACAATATCAAATATACGATATCACATCTTGGGCTATGATATCGTGTACCCGATATCACAACCACTTTGATATCGGAGTGTATGAAAACACGATTTATCATACCCCCACAACTAAATTAAAACTTGTCCTTGAGTACAGAAGAAGAGGAACAAGTTCTTTAAAAAATATATTAGGAGGTGTGGACTATTCAACTGACATGCAGAGTGACACAAAGAAAATAGGCAAATACAAAAGTGCCCAAGCATATAACATTATAATTGTGTACAAAATTGGGTGTTCATGATAATAAGAAAGAACACCCTTAGATCCAATGAACATCCAACCCCTCTTGACAACAAAAGAATGAGGGAGAGGTAGAAAAGATCTAGTAGTCTTAATGAATCTCTTGTGAGTGATATTGTTACATCCTCCTTAGTAAAGATAGATTCACTTCCAGTCCATGCTTCCCCACTGTAATCACAACAAAATTAAGAATTAGTATATAAAGTATAACAGATAATAGTTGAATACTTTGTGTTGTTGGTGATTTTATCTAGCCAAGTTGTGATTATGATAGATTGGTTGCTTGATAGTATAACTTCTCAATCCTTCCATCAATGAGGATCCTTCAACCATGATGGCCAAGTACCCACCTTTTCCCTATTTTTAACTAATTCTTAATGAAATGTGAGGGCATGCTCTATAGCTTAGGCTTGCTCATGTGCAAAATTTTTTTGGTTTCTCTACATCAAATGTTGGATTTAGGCTATATGATCACATATGAATTGTAATTTTGGCTTTAGGACTCTCTTCTACAAAAATTTGAATTTTTTCAAGTCCATTCTATGTAGTTTTTAGCCCTAATTTTACCAAAAATAACCACACATTGTCATTTTTTATAATGCTATGGTGCATGATTTGTGATTTCAGAGTTCATGGGGCTATTATAGAAGACTTAATAATCACACTAAATGTTGAATAACTATTTTTGAAGTTCTAGTTATTTTTTTATGATTTTTTAGTAGCCCAATGCATAATAATTTCTCTATTTTCACATGATTTTCCCTCCAAAAATTAATCGTATTTCCCTACCTAGAAATTTTTCTAATAGTACCCCAACCTCTAAGGGTTGCTAGAGAAATTTAAAAGGGCTTTGCACAAGATTTGGAATATTTTGAATTTTTTCTAGAATTTTCCCAAAGGTTTTACTATAGCTATTTCACTTCAAACTAGGTTTTTTTAGAAAAAAATTCAAGTAATTCCAGGTCACAATTTCAATTTTTTATGCTTATTTTTGTGGCTTTGAAATGGGATTTGAGTTGATTTAGGCTTTCTTGTAATGTTTATAGTTAGAAAAAGAAAAAAATTATAAGTTTTTTTGTGAACTTTTTTGGTCATGTAAACTACCCTGTACAATTGCAATTTCAATTCTTGAGCTTGCAAGCTTCCTAGCTTGCACTAGTAGCGTTGGTCATATTTTTCTATTTTTGGTACTACATCCAAGGTCTATAAAGGTCATTGACATGGTGTAGAGGAATCTTGGATTGCATTTAAAATTTTTTTAAAAAAATTCTGTTGCTTTCCCAAAGTTTATACGACAATTGTTTCACTATAGACTGGTTCTTCTTGCAAAAATTTTAGTCAATTCAAGCTAAAATTTTAATTTTTTTAAATTTGTTAGAGCATTATTAGAATGGGTTTTAATTTGTTATAGGCTTGTTCCCATTATTTAGAGCTTGAAATAAAAATTTTGGAATTTTTACAAATTTTTCTTAACTATGGAACTGCATTCATCAGTTGTAGTTTTTTTTTTTTTTAGGCTACTTGGTCAATACTTGGTTTTATGAAAATGTCAATAGGCTAAATTTTGACTTTTGTTATGGTTAAAGTTAACAAGTTTGGTTGTTTTGTACATATTTATGTAATTTGGCATTACACCTATTTTTTTGGCTTTAAATGCTGGTAAATTTTTTTTACTATCATATTGCTTATTTTTTAATAGTGGTGTTGTCGATTGTGTAGGGAATTCTTAAAGCCTATCTTGAAAGCTGTAGAACTAGTTGAGATCTTGTGTCATATGGCTACTAACATTGTAGTTGTTATGGCATAGACACTTCTATCAAGATCTACTAGTCATATTGTCAAGTTCATGGTGGATGATCCTAGCACTTAAGTAAAAGTTGACTGACACAATGATTCATACACACTGGTGACACACAGGTTATCCCAGATTTGGGACATGCCTAAGTTCATTTAGTACAATGTCAATAACACCTTAATGGTAGGCCACTGAATCAACAATTTGTTTCAAAATCCTCCTAGCATCTTCTACCTTTTGCAAGTCTAAGTTCCATCCTAATTTTCATTTTTTTCTTATTTTGGTTAGACTATTAGCTTTAATGGTTTTTATGTGCACATGTTACAAGTATAGGGTACATGATGGAGGATTGATCAAAAGTGACCAAGTCCTATCTATGGCACATACAACTTTGGAAGTTTTTGCACAAGCCCTAACTATGAGACTTGTGGTGTTGCAACAACTCAAGGATGACTTTAGCAGGTATACCTTATAGTTTTCTCAACTCTACTACAAGTGCTTGGCCACAAGAACTACTCATACCTAGTGGGGTTTCCTAGAACTAAGCATACATGCACTTGTGATTTCTAAGGCCCTTGCATTGCCTAAGCAAATTTTTCTTTTAATTTTTATCTATGTAATGTCAATTTTTTCTAGTTGTTTTACTTTGTAGTTACTTTGGTTTTAATTAGTTAATTGGTTTCAATTGTGTGGTCATCAATTTAATTTTAATTTATTATGTTTATTATTTTTGACTTTGTATGGTCTACCTATGCCAAAGGCTACTAAGCTGCTTATGTTGGGTTGTAGGTCCTATGCCTCTATCTACCATCATTGAGATTACCTCGAGACATGTGGAGGAGAAGATAATTTTCAAGTGGAGTGAAGTAGACTCAGCGTAGGAGTGGTTGGCAAGCAAAGAACCTAGGGAGGTCCAATAAAGGATTGTTGATGCAAGTTTGCTCAATTTTTTCATGCTTCCTAACCTATTAATGCCTACTACCGAGATGGTAAATGTAATTGATTCCTTTGACAAACGAGTCAAAAAATTCATCTCTCATGTTCATGGTGTGCTAGTTACCTTAACTGGTAATGAATCTGCATTTAATGATCCCTTCGATATACCTTGTGATGACATCAAGGTTTCCACAAGAGCAAGAAAAGAGGTGAGCCATAGAGAGGAGATTGAGGAGTGGCGTAATTCTAATGTTAGTGGAGGGTTGACCTTTCTTTAATGCAAGGTCATAGAGGCCAACAAGATGTATTTTTTATTCCATTCTAGAGAATTTTCCTTGTTGCTATTGTGGAAGAAGATCACTGGTAGTTGGTAGGCTTGGACCATGAAGAAGGTCCTCACCAAGGATACTAAGTTCAAATGGGCTACATTCTTGGTCTCTAGGCTATGGGAGGAGATTCAGAAATTGTGTAATAACCTTAATACGATATGACATATGCACTTTGCATTTTTTTGCTTTATATCTAAGAAGGTTTGTGGAATTCCTAGTGGTCAAGAAGGATGGAAAGTAGATGAGTTATGATCCCTCCCAATTTTCTGAGCCTTTGGTCAAACATATTATTCTAGTTATGTCTGGACTCCAGCAATTGAAGATGTTGAAGAATTGCTATCATTTACTACTAAAAACTTTAGTGGTTCACATTTTTTTTACCTGACAGCATGTGGAATGAACCCCATATTAACCATGAAAATGTCAAGAGAGCCAAATAGGTACATGTAGAAGTTGACGATGCAACTAAGGCAAAGTTGAAAAGGCCACAAGTTCAGCAAATAGTTCCTATTGTTGAATAGTGTGATCAAGAAAGAAGATATCCCTTAGGTTCAAAAAGCCACATCATATTATTTCATGTATANACATCCCACATGGTCTTCTAGGCACTTATTCATTCTAATTTATGCATTTTATTTTATACTTTTATGTCAATTATTTTTAATTGTTTAATTATGTTAATGATTGTACTTGTTGTAGTGCTTGAACCTCTTCTAGAAGCATTCACCTCCACATTTCATTCAAAACCTTGTGTTGAGGTTCTAGATAGGACTGAGTTATGCAAGGCATGGTAGAAGATATGGTTAATTAGTTTCAACAAATATCTCCTAATGTTGGTAAGAATAGTTATCATATTTTATCTTGATTTTTTTTTTACAATTTATGCATTTTTATGTTTTGTTTTATATTTTTATGGCTTTTTACATTTTATGCCCACATGGTTCTAGCAATTTAAACTATCCTTTATTACCTTTGTTACTTTTGATTTTAATGTGTGCTTGTGTGTGTGTTTTATTATAGTTATTGTAGTGTCTAAGGTTAGGTGGGATCCTAAGCATGACATTGAACTCAATGAGTTACCTACACTACCACATAATATGGAAAATTCTCCACAGAGATTATATGAGGGGAAGTGTGCCCTCTCATGTGCCAAGACTTCTTAAGAGTGCCAATGGTCTAATGAATTCCTATGAAAGAAGGTTGTGGCCTTAGAAAACAAAAACAAGTAGTAAGCAACTAAAATCATGGACCTTAGAGCTCACAAAGAGTTTGTAGAGGCCTGTGTAGCTAATAGAGATTCCTTGTGCACTAAAGAAATTGAGTGATCACACTACTGGAGTGCCATGCAGGGCAAGGTTGCTCTAGCCAAGAGCAATGTTGAAAAGGACATGCAGATAGAGTTATTACTGCATAAGATTAAAGATGGGAAGGATTACTATGTTTGGGTTCTTGAGTGGGGTAAGAAACAAAAGGACCACAAGTGAACATGCAAGGTAGAAAAAGAAAGCTACCTCAAGTGGCTACACAAGGAGGTTGTGAAGAGTCAAAAGCTTGAAATGTTTGCACAGGAAATAAATGTAGAAGATACTTTCAAGTTGTTCAAAGACTCTCTGGTAGTGTTTGATTCCCTTGCTCTTTAGATCACCATTGCTTCTAGAGAGGCTACTACTATCCCCCTTTCCCAAGAGCCTCCTAAGCAAATAGATGTTGAGAGGAGGAACATCTTAATAGGTGTAGATCTTGGAGAAATAGACTAGGCCAACATGAGTGAAGAGTAGATTAGTCATCAAAGCTTTGCCCTAGAAGCCCTTGCTCCAAAATCTCTAGAGATTTGTTTTAGATTTTTTATTTTAACATTTTTTTTAATGTTATACTTCATATTTTCCTGTTTTTAGTTTACTTTACATTTTTTTTTTCGTTTTGTGGTTATGTTCTGGCTACTAAGTAAGCTTTTTTATTTTATACATTTGTTGTGTGTAGGCTGTAGGTGACAGCAATGGTACTAGTGGTCATGTTGATGATGATATTCCTCTTCCTCCTCCAGTTTTTCCTTAGGCATACCAGTCTTGTTATGTTTTTGGTAATTTCAATGATGATTTTGGTGTTATTTATTTTTGGCTATTCATAGTCATTGGGGACTATAAGACATTCTATTATTGTTCATTTTATTATTACACAGTGAAACTATGGTCGTTAGACTTTTATTTATTCTTGTTATCATTGTTAACTTTTTGTCACACCATGTGACTATGTTTGTTGAACATGGACACTTTGGCTATAATATTTTAACTTTGCATATTTTTTAGCACTTTTATTTTTCATATATTTTATGTTTTATTTGTATAATGAAGGATATGTGTTTAAACTATAAGGCCATAAAGAAAAATTTATAGTAAAATGTAAATGTAAAGTAATCAAGTGATGAGAGTGTAAAATGTAGTGTAATAGGAAAAGAAGTCTATGATTGCATTGCCAATTTAAGGCCTTGGTAGGCCATGGTTAAATTTTTTTATGATNCAATTTAAGGCCTTGGTAGGCCATGGTTAAATTTTTTTATGATTTTGTGGTTTAAATTTTTTATAGAATTTTATGTTTTAAATTTTAATGGTATTTTCATGGTTTTTTAAAGAAAAGCATAAAATAAAAATCATGAATGAGAATAAATTATAAATTTCATGTAGATGTGTAAAAGAAAGACTAAGTAGTTTCAATAAGGCTAAATGAGGTAAAGCATAATGGAACAAAATAACACATGTAAAAAAATGGTTGAAACTAGGATACAAAATAAAAAGGAAAAGGCTACACGATATTAACATAAGGATAAGCAAGTAGAAGATGTATTCAACTGTGCAACAATGTCCTAATCTTCAAAAGATTAGGAAAAGTATAAATCTCTATTGCATAATCTTGTACTTTCTATTTCCCTCACTGACAACATTGAATTGGAGCACTTCCCATGCTCGATTCATGGCTTGGTTTTCTTCAGTCTTGGCTTATTTTACTTCATTGATCCTCTTAACTTTGCTCTTAATAGTGTGAGTTTCTTCTTCAAACTCCACTTTGGACCCTTGTTCCATGTCAAAGTTGTTGATTGATAAAGGGACCACACTATCACCACATATGATTATTTCACCTCCATTGTAAGGTAGGTGAATTTTTTTATGGATGGGGGAGAAAACTACTTGAATTTTTTTATGGATGGGGGAGGAAACTACTTGAATTTTTTTATGGATGGGAGAGGAAACTGCTTGTAATTAAGCTAACTAGATCTCCCCAGGATTAGATTAAATCCTAGTGTTTCTTCCATCACAAAAAAGTTGGCATACATGAGGAATTGTTCCCCTACTATGAAGTCTAAAGAGATAGAATCCTTCACTACTACCTATGATCTATTAAAGGACTTGAAAGTACAAGTGGGAGTGCTTTGCATATGTTCTACCAAGCCTAGATGCTAAATAATTATAAAAAGTATAACATTGGTTGCTACTCTCTCATCAACGTGTACCCTATGTATTTTATATTTTTCAACTCTTATGATTATAAATAGAGGGAACATCATTATCTCATCATCTTGGGGGTTGGTCATTACCTCACTATTGGGAAACACTAAGGTAGTTGATGATGAGACGCGATTCGCATGAGCCATGATATCGCATCATCCCCTGCGATATCACAGTCCACCGCCATATCTATAAATAAAAGGCGGGTCTCCCTTGTTTCCCCATCTTGAGTTAGAAGTAGGGAAACTCTAGCAGTTTGATCACTCCAGAGATTGAATATTTTCCATGTGCCCGCAGTAGGAGTCCTAAAGTGAATGGATCTTTATTCAGGCAACATTATACCTGAACACAAGTTGTGTAAAGCAATAAAGATGAACTTCCTAGATAAACCTTGTAGTGCATGGAATAGGATTTTATTTATTATTTTCTCTCTCACCCTTAACTCCTAGAATGTGGTATGAGTACAACTTGATTACGAGCATCTAGTGTGACTACTTGGTAACCTAGTGGCATATCTAGGATCTACACTTGGTAATCCCAGTGGTAGTCCCAAATGTGTATGGTTAGTCAAGGAATTGGCTGCTCATCGCACTTAGGCTAGATAGATTCTCTCAACCCTTTCCTCCTAGTTAAGTGCCTCAGTACAACCACTTCGAGCATGTGCGTTACGCGTGGTGATCCCAACAATGATTAGCATTTGGTAGTCATGGTTGCATTGATTCAGGGTGTGTACGGTAAGTGGGAATGAATGCTAACGCTAGGTTAATTTAGACTTAGTCATTAGTTAGAGTTAGTTAGTTTCTCAACCCTTCACCTCGATAGCATAGGAGAAAAACATAAAAGACCATAAAAATCATATACCTCAGACTTACTTAACCATACACTGTGACAACCACAAGTATGGGAAGACAATGAATGATTAACCCCAAGTGTTCCATGGGGCGTGTAGGCACTTAGTCTGTGGAGTTCGATCAG
>MNCI01011864.1:997761-1015277 GCA_015680685.1 Gnetum montanum | reverse complement strand
GAACTCCGTAGACTAAATGCCTTAACGCCACAAGAAACACTTGGGGTTAATCGTTCGTTGTCTTCCCAGGCTTGCTTGTATGTGTCACGGTGTATGGTTAAGCAAGTCTGAGGTATATGATTTTTTTGGTATTTTTCGGTTTATCGCCTATGTTATGAGAGTGAAGGGTTGAGAAACTAACTAACTCTAAATATAGCACTAAGTCCTAGCATCAACATCCATTCCCACTTACCGTACACACCCTGAACTATGTAACTGTGGCTTACCAAACGCTAATCGTTACTGGGATCACCACACGTAACGCACGTGCTCGAAGTAGTCGTATTGAGGCACTTAACTAACCTATGTGTGACAAGCATCTGATTCCTTGACTAGCCGTACACATTCGTAGATGCTCGTAATCAAGTCGTACTTGTCCCACGCTCTAGGAGGAAAGGGTTGAGAGAATCTATTNGTTCACTTGGGGGACTCCTACTGCGGGCACATGGAAAATATTCTATCTCTGGGGTGATCAATCCGCCAAAGCTTCTCTACTTTACGCCTAGGATGAAAAATGAGGGGAGTGCCACCTCTTATTTATAGATATGGCGGTGGACCACGATATCGCATACGTGATATCGCAGGGAAAGACGTGATATCGCGTACGCGATATTGCGGCTTGTGGAATCTACGTCTCATCACATATGAAGCAAGTCTAAGGGACAAATAGTATAAATACAATTTTTCTTACCAAATCTTACCCTTGTTTGTTTTCCCTTTTGATAGGCTTCACATTTATTTAGGTTGAAATCTTTAAGTTTAGGAAGACCACACACCATTTCTTTTGTCACCAAGGTCTGGAGAATTTATTTGTTGATGTGGCCCAATTTCCTATGCCAAATATGTGTATCATTTTCACAACTTACTAAACACTTGGATTCAAGGTTATGAGAGTTTCCAAATATCGTAGTATATACATTTCCTTTTCTAGATTCTTCAATCACAATATTTCCAGTAGAAAAATCTCGTATTCTACAACTTTCTTTTGAAAATGTAACATTAAAATTGGAGTTAAAAAGTTGACTCATACTAAGAAGATTATGTTTTAACCCATCAATGAAAAACACTTTGTTCACAGTGGGTAATCCCTTACCTTTTCCTCCTATGGTACCAATACCAATTATGGGTGCTTCCATGTCATCTCCAAATGTGACTATACCACAATTTTGTTCTATGAAGTGGGTGAAGTAGGATTTGTCACCTTTCATGTGCCTTGAACACCCATTGTTAATATACCATGTGCTAGCATTGTCATTGAAGAAGGTAATTTGTGTCATTAAATTCTTTTCAATCTTTCCTTCTTTCCCTCTCCAACCTTGCATGGTTTTCTTTCTAGGCTAGTTTTTGAAAAGCCAAAAGTGATGATGTATTCTAAGACAACAAAAATCTTGAACATAATTGTATTTACCACAAAAGAAACATTTCAAGTTATTTGATCTAGAAGATTTACCAAACCTAGATAATTGCTGTTTTTTATTCTTTGATTTCTCCAAAGAGCTCTTGTTCATCTACTCAAACACTCTTGTCAATTTTTAAACCTAAGGTTTGAGTTTTCCTTTTTGAGGTAAGAGCATTCATCATCAAGAATTTTTATTTTTATTTCCTTGGCATGTAAAGCATCTTTTATTTTAGTGCATAAATTTTGGAAAGAAAGAATGCTATGGCAAAATGTTTGATACCTATATTCAAAGGAAGCATTATTTTGATAATCACAAGAATTGTTAACTTTACAAGCATAGTCTTCTATCTTTCTAAATGTAAGAATGAAAATAATATACTTACCTTGATAAAAGAGGTGAAAAATGAATTGAATGCACTAGCTGATAATGTCCATTAGGCTCCATCTACAACTAAGTGTTCCTTCCATGTTCACTTTTGAAGAGAGTAAGAGTATCAAGCTCCAATCCCACTTGAGGGTTTTTGAACTTAGAAAAGGGGACATAGGGGAGGGGGGTGGGTGGGTGGGGGGCATGGGGGGGAGGGGAAGGGAGGGAGGAAAATGAATAAGTTCCCCAATTTTAAACTTAATGATATACACACGCCAAATTTCAATGTGATTTCCCAACTTGGGTAGTCCACACTTGGAGGGTAGATCGCAAGCACATCTCTGAATTTTGTTACTCTTAAAATGTGGTTGAAGGATCCACATCCTGTAGAGTCTTTAAACCCTACTTTGGAGTGTTGTACCATAGCGCCAATTACTCAACATCACAAGGTCTCGTTAGGCTTAGAAATGTGGTTTTAAAGCTTCCAAAACCTTTACAATCTTGAGCTCTGCATCAAAGTATTATACCACACCACCAACAACTCAATCTTGTAGGATCCCAACAAGCTCAAGCACATCAACCCCATAAGATAACAAGAACAAGAATTACAAGGGATAATTAGAACTTAGTTTGTTGATCCTTGTACAGTTAGGTATAGAACACTTTACAATGCCAAAAAGATAATACAATGAGGAGCAATAGAGAATTCAATGATTAGAAATGACTGTATAGTGAATACAACAAGGTTTGTACTTGTCCTAATGCACATCTAGTCTTCTTATAGTTGCTGTGTTTCTAAATCTATCTTGGAACTCATGCAATAGCTAGCCAACGATCATGGAAGACATCTTTCTCTTGCCTAAGACATCTCTCTGAAATTTCCTTCCATTCTAGGAAGATGTATTTGTTTAGCGAAAGATGTCTTTCTAAAATCTCCATCCTAGAAGATGTCTTTGTCATATGAAAGACATCTTTCTGAACTTAGTTTGCATTCTTTGAAGATGTCTTTTTGTGATGAAGACGTCTTTTCCTAAAGAAAGACATATGCTATTTCTCAAAGATGTCTTTATCTGTGAAGCCTTCAATTCTACCAAATTTTCTTCTATTTGTTGAAGATTTCTTTGTTCACTTTCCCTTGCATGATGAATGCATCATTCCTTGTCCACAACCTAGCACAATCCAAGTTTTTATCCTATAAGTATAATAACTGCACATACATACAAACAACCTTGTATTCCATTTTCTTAATGTTTTGACATACCAAAACCAAAAGGTCTATAGAGGTCCTCCTTCTAGCACTAGAAACTATAACACTTGAAAAATTCAATGTTACAAGGTCAAAAATTTCAAGGCAAGATAGTTTGGCTTTAGATTTATAAGCCTCAAGAAAAGGGTTCAAAGCATCCTAGAAGATCTTGTTGATCACCCAAGGACTTATGATCTATTACCAATGCAAATAAATAAAATTGCAAATGTAAATCTAGGTGTAGAAAAATGTGGAATAAATTTGTACTAAAAAAATGAAACTAAAAAATTTTTATTAAAATACTAAAGGTCCATAGAAACAAAAGTTTGGATAATATAATTTTTTATGCTTTGAATGCACAAAGAGCCAAAGGGAAAATGCTTGGAATCCAATTCAACTAGTAGAATGTGCTCTATGATCAACTCTACTCTCAATGGTCCTAAATATTCTGCTCCTCAAGCTTGTTGTTGGTTTCTCTATCACTGGGATCTATACTGTGGATGGAAGAATGACTATGGACTCTTGGTAGATCTGCATGACTATAAAAGTATTCATATTTAGCCTAAATGCAACCTACACTACTCCAAAAGTCTTAAGTTCAATGAATGCATGAATCATCCAAAAGTCCTTTCAATGAAGTAGTCTTCAATTTATATAGGTTGTTGATGTATTATTTTGTCATTGTAAATTTCTACCAAGATTGCTAACAAATTGCTGCAAATTTTTGGTGTGTTCATGACATGTCTTGGCAGCATATTTAGCAAATTTAGATAGTTTTATACTTTTTACACTACCTCTATACGCTACCCAACATATGAGGAAGGGATGCCCAACATAAAAATTCAACACCCAAATTTTATACATTGTCTTGCAAATTGCTTAGTGTATAAAACTGTAATGACTAGCATATAGGCTAAGAAATGTCAAATTTGGGGACTTGCAAATAATTTTCAACCTTCCCAAGCCTAGATATAAAAAAATTGTCTCTTTTTTCTCACCTAGAAGATGAGGCATTCACAACTTATTTTGCATTTTTTAGCTTTCATAAGTTAGGATGTGTGAGATTTACATCGTATGATCTACAAATTTCACATTTTACATTAAAATACTACCTCAAATCCTAGTGACAAAGGTTATAATGCCATATTTTAGGGAAAATAAGGCAAGTATGTATGCCATTATTTTCTACCAAATTACAAATAATTTTGATTATGGGTTTTAACATAGATTTTCCTTGTGTTTCACACTTTTCCATTGTCATTTACATTTCCTAAGTTATTTACTATTTTCATGTTTGTTAGTATGGGTAGAATAAGTATGACTAGTTTTAAGCAAAAAGTATAATTGTCTAGTAATCCAACAGTAGCTTTGCTTGATTTACTAAGTAGTAAAATCACTTGGTAATCTCAATGCATGTATAACAAACTAGGAATGGATACTTATCATCATTAGGCTAGAATAGCTTTATATTTTTGTTGTTCTTAGATAATAGAATTCATATCCCACTTTATTTTTCATTAGCATACTTGGAGCCACACAACATCATCTAGTCATATATCTCACTAAGAGTTAAATCATATGCTTTGCACTTTGTTAACTTCAATGAAAAGATAATGATCAAGAACTTATTATCAAATTACTAGTATACTAATATTTTCCCATCCATGGATTATGATCTGGTCACACATGTACACTTGTGACTTGTATGGTTAAGTATTGGAAAATTTCATCACTCATCACCATCAAATATGGATGCACTAGCAATGTTTCATTAAAGACAATGTGATATCCTGTTCCTGGATGTCATGGAAAACATCAAATATACATTATATTAGACATTAGGTGTAGAAAATAACATAGAAAATGTCAAATATGTGTAATATTTGACATTAAGTGTAAAAAAAATAACAAGGAAAATGCAAAAGGGAAAAAGAAAGAATGCTTTATTGATGTGGAATAATGTATCTAGGTCATGCTCTAGGTGTTCCTTTAGGTTATCTTCCTTCAACATCTATCCCTTAGAGGCAATCTAGTAGTATCACCGTGGTTAGACCTATCATCAGCCAAAAGGAATGGCCAATCCTCTTCCTGTCCCACTTCACGTGACATCCATTACTTGCCTTTACCAACTTTGCAACTCCATGCTAACATGACCTCTAATGCCTAGGTATAAATACCTTAAGTCAAACCCCAAATGTCACCTCGAGAGACATGTCCATTATTACAACATGTCCTTTTGGATCTTAATTACAAATTCTCCTTTTGGGTCTTGTTCCAATAATTACAACACTTGTTATAAAGAGACACCATCTTCATTATGAAGTGGAACCATTTAGGAATGGAGACATTATAGATGTCCTAAAGAACTTGTTATGCTCTTCTTGTAATTTGGGTGTAGCTATTTTATTTAGTTGTAGCCATAACTTTTTATAATTTACTAAATTATAAGTTTTTGTAAAATCTATAAAGTAAATAAATAATTACTTTCTTCAACTATTCAACCCCATTTTCAATGTCAATCGAAGTATCATGGATGAAATCAAATTTATGCAATGATATGCAAGGAAGGTTCATTTTGTTGTTTCAATTTCTAAAATATATTGTAACTTTTAATCATCTAATATTAAGCAAATATCGAACTTGAAGAAATTCACATGCTATAATAATTCACTAATAAATACATTTGATGGATCAAATTTGTATATGCATTGCTACCTGGAATACTTTAAAAACATATGATTATCCATGTTTTGTTAGTGAAATAGTTGTTTGGCATAGGTTAACCATTTTTCCAGTGGTTAGGTTACATTTTGTATTTTGCAGCTTTCATTTTCTTATAAGATTCTCTTTTTGTTTATAAATTGCAGATAGTTTTGAATTTTTTAAAGGTTAATAGATAGTTTGTGATGAGTTATGTTTTGCACGGCTCCGATATCAGAGTTGCAATGTTGGGCATCCAATACTGCGGCACAACCTCTAATGTCGAGGATCCAATATCGTCCCTTCCATGTGAGTCTATAAATACCACACTTGGGTGCACGGTTGGGACATAGGACATAGATAAAGAGATTCATATAGATTTTAGAAGTAGACATAGGGAAGTTCTGTTAGTTGTTTTCTAGTGCATGCCTACAGTATGATGTTAAATAATGTTACAGCATCCTTATTCAAGAGTGATGTACTTGGACACTATTAATGCCAATATCACCCATGCTAGGCACAGGGCCATGAATTATTAGTCTAATCACTAGGACATCATTTCACGATTTGAATAGGGGTGCTTTCAATGAGAGGTATCATGCAACCTTTAAATTATTGTCATCCATCAACAGATCCATGAACATTAGTTATCACAAGTTGCAATTATTTTCGATGTAAATGTGGGTTGTTAAGTAAGGCTCTAAATTGGACTCTATTCTGTAGTGTTTGATATTAGTTTGAGTAGCATGATGCCACCAATGGGTACAATAGATTTTAAATATTACTCCACATCTACCTAGCAAAACATAGGGTGCATACTATAGTAGTTAGATATTGGTTTGTCGTGTAATCATGCATGAGGTTTTTAGAACCTAAACTAACATACTTACTTGAACTAAAATATGACATTTGATAGAATTGATAAGATTGGCAATCTTACAAGAGCTAGGCAACATGTGAGTGGTTAGTTGGGGGACATCATCTCGTAGCCTCCCTTATCTTGCTATCAGACTTGCAAGCATGTGACAGGCAAAATAGCAAGTGGCCTTTATCCTCCCTCCCCTTCTCCCATGATGTCAATAGGTGGGGTTGGTTTGGAAAATAAAAGGGCAGTGCGCAGTGACACACTGGTAATGACAACGGCTATGAGTAGTCACTGACCAGTCATAGATAGCAGCGGCCTCTCTCTCTCTACTAGCAACATGTCTACAATTGCAAACGACAGCTACAAATGATGCATCAGCAACTGCAGGTGGTGTGTGAATGATCATCAACAAATGACAATCACGTGATGCATAGTGAGTTGTCAACCAACGATGAACATGTAGAGCACGTGATGATCAGCAACCAATTAGCAGCACATGGCAAGCATGGTAGGTTGCATACAGCAAGCACATACAACAGTGTCTATCGATGACACGTGACTATCAACATGTATGGTAGGTAGCATATGTGGTGATGCCTGGTTGTCAACAGACATGATGCATGTATGGTCAACTGCAACACAAATTTCTCTCTCCCTCTCCTAGTAGCACATGACTAACACGCAATAGCAACACCATCAACAATGTGACGGAAACTACGCATGAGGCGAGGCAGCACATGTGGCAATTAACAACGATGGTGGAGCATGGTAGAACAACAGTGAAAACTCCAAACTGCACACTACACGTGATGGTAGCAACATGCAGGAGGTCTCCTTCTCAGCAACAATGGCCTAGGGTTCTATGCCAGTAATGGCAAACAATGCAACAACAATAGATGTTCCAATTGTTCGACCAACAACGACTACAATAGTGATAGAGAGGCAACGTGTTTCCATAGCGAGCTTGACCTCTCTCTCCCTCTCCCAACAGCATGTGATAGGCACGTGAAAAACACACAACAACTATGAATGGTAGTAGTTGATGACAAAATAGATCTCTTTGTCTCTGTCTCTTGATGGCTACAAGCAGTGTTGGTTGCGGTAGTGTCCACGATAATGAATTTACTAGTTACTTACTATATTTTCATGAAGTCTTGAAATTCAAGACAATTATTCAATCTTAATTTTCCCAACCTTTTAATTTAATTTACTTTTTGAAACATCACATAGCCCTCTCCAACTAAGACTATTCTCAAGTTTTTGTACCCATATGAGAGGTGCCCTAAGCAATAGTCTCCTTAAACAAGTTTTTCCGAGTGTTGGTGCATTTAAAATTTACACATCAATAGACACATTACATGTTCAGCAATAAAGATCAAGATTACTTCCATCATTGTAGCATCCACTTAGCTTTATTATTATTGCTTTTAATGTTTACTATTTTCCTTGGTTAATGTTATCATTTATTGCTCTTTATTATTCCTGTCATTAAGCAAAATGAGTATGACTAATCATGGGCACTTAAGTGTAGTTACTTGGTAACCTAGTAGTGTTATCGTTTGATACGCCCAGTAATGATACACTTGGCAATCCCAACAATAGTTACACAAAGTCCAAGGCATGTACAGAAGGTTAGGAATGGATACTCATCACACATAGGCTAGTTTAGACTTTATTTCCCATTGTTAATTAGATTAAACAATCAAGCATCATATGCCTCACTTTATAAGGAGTAGCTTAGGGCCAAACAACATCAAGCATCATATGCCTCACTTTCGACTAAACCATACGTGACAGAGCTACCACTAGTCCAAGTGGAAAGACAACTAACTATGATCAAGGCATAATGATTTAGATACACAACTAGTCCTATCCACAAAATTCAACCAAATCATGTATGAACGCTTGTGATTCGTATGGTTGGCCATAGGGGTACCTCATTGCTCAGCAGTTTGGAAATAGATCTTGCAAATTTTCTAAAGGTTTGTTAATAATCTTAATTTTTCACTTTAAATTTCTATTGTTATGTCATCATTGTTATTTTTAAAGGTAAAAATGAATAGAGGATGAACCTCTAACTTGGGGTTGTTAGGCCAAGGCCCTTACTACTAAGCTTAACACCTCATTTTATTATGAAGTCTTATGTATCATGAAGTTTGAAGTTAAAACTATAGAATTTTATTAGATCCATTAGAAAAGAGAAATGATAGGGAATAAGATGAATACATTAAAGTAGCATAAACAAATGATCCTTAACCAGGTACAAGTGGGTTTGGTAAATATTTTATTGGCTTCATTTTGATGCAACCTTCATTAGATGTACTTGTAAATGTAGCATGTAAGAGAATACATATTGAGATTCATATCAATAAACGTCTTGCAAGGGACTAGAACTAGATGACCATATTATCAGGACCAAAACTAAATGATGCTATGTACCTCACACTAAGACATATAGCTTCTTGATTAAGATTTCCATCTTATATTATTGTAGGTGGAGGGACTAGAACTAGGTAACTATATATACTCTTAAGATATATAAGTAGCAAAAAAAACTTGGCTATCTATTGGAATCCAACCTTAATTTAAAGTTTCTAAATCAAGAGTTTTACTAAGCTAACATTGTTAGCTTACAAAGCAATTATTACTTCAGCTTACAAAAGTATTTTAAAACTTCATAAATTTATAAAATAAAACTAAATCAAGATGAAGAAGCTTCTAAACGAGCATAGGTTGTTGGTATATGATCCATGCACTGCAAAATGGCATCTATGTTGCTTTTCAATAATTCTGTAAAATCCTTGCTATTTAGACGTCCTATCAGATTCTCTACTTCTCTCATTGTTGGTCTTTCCTCATGGTATTCAACCGTACACCACAATCCCACCTTCAGCATTCCTTCCAGAATAGAAACTTCATCATCATCGAGGATATCTAATCGTTTCTGCCCATCCCTGTTTTCTATAATCATTTCCTTGCAGTATGTTCTACCTCTTTGCAGAGCCATGGCAATCCACTTGGGCAGCGTGAAATCATTGCCCAGAATCATATCAGTGGGTCTTATTCTGGTCATCACTTCCAAAATTAATATTCCAAAGCTGTAAACATCTCCACTTGTATGGACTTCTGCACCCAATCCGTATTCTGCAGACATCCAAATTAAACCATAACCAGAATATTGAGAATCTATCCTTCTGATTTTTAACATCCCAAGTAATTTCTTGTCGTACATCATATTTTTAAATAATAAAACTCTTTTCATGTCTTAAAAGAATCTAACCTAAAAGTGATTGCGAATACATTTAATTTCCGTTAAGAAAAACAAAGGCTTACCAGGGGCTATATATCCAATGGTGCCCTGCAGAGTCGAAGTCGAAGCTTCAGTCGTGTCAGACCGACTCAGAATGCAGGCGAGGTCAAAATCAGAGATATGAGCACACATTTCTTCGTCAAGAAGAATATTTTGGGGTTTGAGATCGCAGTGAATAATGGGTGGATTGCAGTCATGGTGAAGATACGAAAGAGCACTTGCAACTTCCCTTAATAGGCGAATTCTGCTGTACAAGCTCAGAGGCATTAATCTTCCATCATTCCGGGGACGATGAAGGAGATCTTCAAGACTACCATTTGGCATGAATTCAAGTATGAGAGCCCTGAATTTCTCATTGCAGCTGGCTGTTATTATCTTCACTAGATTTCTATGCCTGATCTGTCCCAAGATTCTGCATTCTTTTTTAAAACATTCATGTGCCCCTTCGTCCTCTTCTGCCGCTGTTGTGGAGAAAAATTTTATGGCAACCGTCATTCCGCTGGCTAACACACCTTTGTAAACATCCCCGTACCTTCCTCGGCCTAGAAAATTGCTTGGATCCAGGCTGTTAGTGGCCTGCATGAGTTCTTGCTCTCCAACAAACATGAAAGTCGGATCCTGATTCAGTATCATGTCTAATGACTGATCCTTGTATTTCTTTACATAGAAGATAGCAACGGCGAAAGAAATTATGATCACCGTAATAGACAAGCTTCCAACAATGGAAGCGAGCCTGACAATCTTTTTGGTAGAATGTGCTGAGGTTTGAACTGGCTCTTGCGAACAGTTATACCGGATGTTCAGGTTCCCGAGGAAAACATTTTTGTCAGAAAAACAAGGAATGGAGCCTTCAAAGTCATTATAAGACAAATTCACGTGAGGAACAGCGTACACCCATTCAGACACAGAGCCTGAGAGTTTATTGGAATGTAGATCTAATGTTTCCATGCTGGCGCTAATGGAGCTGGGTAAGACACCGCTCAATTTGTTGGAGGACAAATTCAGGGACTTCAAATTCATTGATATCAGCTGCAACGTAACATTGCCAGATAATATATTGCAAGAGAGATCAATCCGTTCAAGACTCTGGCTGTTCCATAAATCAAGAGGCATTTTCCCTGTCAACAAATTATGCGACACATTGAGGTAGGAAAGATTTTCCAACATGCCAAATGAGGCACAGACGTTCCCAGACAACTGATTATGGGAAAGATGCAGATACTGTAAGTTTGTGTTGCGGAAGGAAGGAACTTCGCCTTGCAATCTGTTGTGACTCAGAATAAGGACCATCATGGAGCTGAGAACCCCCAATGCTGGAGGGATTGTGCCTGTCAGAAGATTTGTACTGAGATCAAGTTTTGTGAGGCTTGATAAGTTTGCGAGGCTTTGAGGTATGCCGCCACTGATAGCATTTGAAGCCAGGCTCAGGGTGCTCAATAACTTGAGATTGAAGAGTCCCACTTGAAAGGGCAAAATTCCTGACAAATTATTATCATCCAACACAAGTTCCTTGAGGATGGAGTTGTTGGACAGAGACTGCAATGTGGGGATTGCTTCATCTGGACTGGTGGTGCCACTTACCAGATGATTGTCCATCGCTCTTAAGTATTTCAATCTTGGAAGTCGTCCCAAACAAAGAGGAACACTTCCCGTGAGTTCATTGGCGCTCAGGATAACCATTTCCAGAGAAGTAACGTTGCAAAGGGAAGCTGGAATCATTCCTGTCAACTTGTTTACTCCTAAAATGAGACGCTGTAATTTTGCAAGGGAGCGTCCTATTTCACTAGGAATTCTCCCCGAGATGTGGTTGTTCAAGAGACTCAGCTCTTTTAGAGCTGTGCAATTGAATAGGGTGGACGGAACGGTTCCTTGGAGAGAGTTTCCGCCCAGATTCAAATAAGAAAGTTTAGGGCAGTTTGTTAATGCAGCAGGAATAGAACCGTGAAGAAGATTACCTGAAAGACGCAGGTATTCCAAGGAGGGTACCCTTCCCACCGAGGCAGGAATGGTTCCCGAAAGCTGATTCCGGGTAAGATTGAGAATCTGCAGGTGTGAGAGGTTGCCAATGTGCTCAGAGATGGTACCATGCAGACTGCTTTCTCCAAGCTGGATCTCTACAACGTGACCACCTTCATGTCCACCGGAGCAATTGATTCCCGTCCAATTGCAAGGATTTGCCGAGCCAGAATACCAATTTGACAATCTGCTCAATGGATCCCCTGTTATTGAACGTTTGAAGGCAAGGAGTGATTGAACCTCAGAAGAATCATCACAGACAGTCCACGAGCTTAGGAGAAGAATGAAAGATGTTTTGTAAATGAGTGAAGCCACGAAATCCATGTGACAGAAATAAAATAGCATTAGAGGCTCTAAAGAAGCTGTAATCTCGCTTATTCTCTGCAAATTTATAAACAAGAGATCCCTGTGATAGAAATAAAATAGCATTAGAGGCTCTACATCCGCACACATCGTGAGTCCATTCAACTTCAACTACGAATGAGCTGGCCCGACAGCTCAATTGAAGCTCATCCCATAGCTCATGGATGCGTTGGCCAGTTTGAACCAAGTTCAATGGTAATTAAAACATCAACACGCGTTAAATCTACAGCCTTTGCGATACATTGACGTATTCCAGCGACCTAATTGAATGCAATTACTCAAATAAGACCTTTTTTATTATTACCCACAAAAGTCATGTTAAGTTGTTGTCCATGCGAAGAGATAACCCAGAAATGAGTTTATACTTTATACAGACAAATAATTAAATTAAATAACGTAAAAGAGGTAACCTCGGATCCTGCGAGGGGCATCAGCTAGGAATTGCTGTTGAATTAAATCCATGTGCGCAGACACACCCAGTGTGCGTAAACCATGTCTGCTGAGATGATGGACCGTTCGAATTTTCAAACGTCGGTGCCGACGATGGCATACCGACTGTATCTATGATTGATACCGTACATGGAAATCAGTCTCCACTGCAACAAGACTGGAATTTGACATCACATGATGACGTTTGAGGATGGAGGTTAGTACTTGTTGAAGGAGTTTGTGAGCGTGCATAATGTGAACAGGCAGAATAAACGAAGGAAAAACCAGAAGAGCGTAAAAATGAACAGGTATTTGAATTGGACCATAATACTGCTGCGTGGAAAAATTTTGGGCATGCATAATGTGATCCAGACAGAATGAAAGGAGAAAAACCCAGATAATTGCGAAAATGAAATGAGTGGGAGGTATTTGATTTTGACTGCAATCCTGCCTGTAGGAAAGTCGGTCTATGTATGTAATGGAAAGTCGATCTATGTAATGGCGCGTATGACCAACAAAAACCCTTTCCAATTCACCTACCAATGTAAAAGTAAGTGGAACTCAACATAAATTTATTTTCGTTATCCTGCCGGTAGAAAAGTCTGAATTTTGACTGCAATCCTGCCTGTATGAGGTCTGTCTATGTAAGCGCGTATCACCAACAAAAACCCTTTCCAATGCACCTAGCCAATGTAAAAGTAAGTGGAATTCTGCATAAATTTATTTTCGTTAAGTGGAAACCTTCCGGGTAAATAAATTTAAATTTTAATAATAATGAATTTTGATTGCAATCCAAGAAAGTCTATGGCGTGTATGACCAACAAAAACCCTTTCCAATGCACCTCGCCTGTAAAAGTAAGTAGAATTCTACGTAAATTTATTTTTGTTAAGTAGAAATCCTCCTGGTAAATAAATTTAAATTTTAATAATAATGAATTTTGACTGCAATTTAAATTTTAATAATAATGAATTTTGACTGCAATCTTTGCTTGTAGAGAGTCTGTCTATTTAATGGCGCGTATGACTAACAAGTGGAATTCCACATAAATTTCGTTAAGTGGAAACCCTCCTGGTAAATGAATTTAAATTTTAATAATAACGAATCATTTTCTGAAGATTTCTAAGAGGAAGAAAAATCGCAGAAAGCAAAGGATAGCGACCTGTCATATCATAGCCGTATTGTTAATAAAGAAAAATAGTTTCTCTCTCTTCCAAATCTCATAACTTTTTAATAATTTCTCTTTTTTCAGTTTTTATCATACATCATCTAACACAATTATCAATCCAAATAGTGTCTGTAAGTCATAGTCCTCTCATCTTCCATTTCGGAATCGCCAAAACTTTGGAAGCTTGATGCCACACCAGAGGTGCAGATTTGATTAAAGAGAGAAAATCCTGCTGTGCACCGGAAAATCGATAACCGCTTACCTGGTAGCCAACAAAGGTAGAGTAGGTGCGGAAGATGAACTTTTATTTCTTCTGCGCTTCCATAGATCTTGTGACTTTGGCCACACCAATTATATGAATTACCTGTTACAATGAGGAAAACCAAACTATTGAGCACCTTACCCTGGTACATTTATGTAATATTCAGTTTGTTTTATGTAAGTTTCTTTTAATTTTGTTTTTTCAGTTACTAAGGAATTGTCTTATTTTAATTCCAATTTATATATTGTAATACTTTGCCAAGTCATAATCATGAAGCATTTTACAATGTCATGATGTTATATCTCATGTTATATGTTGCAGCCAGAAATCAAGAGAGTCCTGTTCTGGCCGAACCAACAACCCACCAACGCAAGGAAAAAACTAGGGAAAACCAAATGGCACGAAGAAACAACTAGGGAAACCCAAACTGCAGAAGGAAGCAGCAATGAAATTTTGGTGATAAGAACACAGTAAATAGAGGAAATCCATCATTTATAAATAACACTTCCCTTCTCTCATACTGCAATATACTCTTTTCCACTCAATTCTCTGGCATTCTTCAAATCCTTTCCAGGTCCTGCCTCGTCCAGGTTTTCTTTTTCTTATTTTCAAAACAACACCTTTCCCCCAGACCCATCAAATATTGAGCAGACGCCGCAACAAACTAATGTTGTATAGTGCACCTTAAAGCAGTCTAAAAAAATGCATTGACCTGACCATGTGAATTATCCTTATGCAGGTAGGGGGTGTTGGANACAAAATAGAATGACATAGAATTAGATGAGGCAAAGAGCTCTCAATTAAGGATAGAGAGAGTTCCAATGGTGACTCCACATAATAAAAAGGAAAAGCTTCCTTGCAGAGATTACTGATGCTAAGTGTAACTGGAACACACAGGTTTTTCCCATAGCTATAAGAAATGAACCAATTGATGACTGTCTAGATTGAACTTGGATGTTTGAGATGTGAATTGAAAATGGGTGAGGCGAAAGATCTGCAACTTCTCCAACCTGGTAAGCAAACATTTATTAGAATAATCTGTCTTTTGAAATAGAACATTGCATCTTCCTTTCCAAATATAATATAAAATAGTAGACCTAGTAACTTTCCACAGAAAATTAAGATTAGCAGAAGTAATGTTCAAGAATCCGAATATGGCATCCTCTTGAGATAGCTTGTATGATGGAAAAGCTTTAGAAGCCCACTGCCACACATGTTGAGCAAAGGGACATTGCCAAAATATATGGACAAAGCCTTCTTGTCCACCACATAGAGGGCAATTGGGATTGGGAATCCCCAAATATTCTAAATGTTTTCCGATAGGTAGACCATGGTGGAGGAGACACCAGAGGAACTGCTTAATTTTGGGGAGGGTCGGAAGTTTCCAAATATGTTGAAAGAGAAGGATCCAAAATGTTTCTGACTCTTGTTTGTGCCAATAGTTATTGCAACGTTGAATGACTTCAGATGGGTCATGCATGAGATGAAAGGGGACAGATGGCCGGTAGGGCAAGAGTTTAACCCCATTAAACCATTGAAGGTCATGAAAAAGGCTTTGCATTGTAACATCAAGATGCCAATGACCGTGGAGAAAAGAGTAAATCTAAACTAGGCAATGGTTCATTGCAGCCGACTCCCCATACAAAGTGTTAAACTTGACCCCTGAAATCCAACGACTAGCCAACCTAAGACAATTCAAGGAAATGACACCCTTTCGATACCACGAGGTAGCCACCTTAGCATTTGTGATAGCAAGGGGAGCGGGTGACAGCGGTAACCACCATGGACACACTCTGGAGAGGATAGTAGGGTTGATTTTAATGTTAGTCTAGTCAATGTGTGTGTAGAATTTGCTAGGCCCTCCAAATGCTTTTGAAAACATGAGATCCGGGAAGAATGATAGTGAGGGGCGAAAGGATCCAATTAACGAAATGGATGCCTTTCCAGAAGGGCTTATTTTTAGAAAATGCTTGATGAAGGCTTAATTGGAGAAGGGTCCCTATAATATCTAAGGCATCTAAATGTTGTACCAACCACTTAGCAACCAGGGTAATTCCTTGCTTATAGGAGTTCAAAAGGCCTAAGCCACCCTTATTCTTGGGAAGAGTAACAATATTCCAAGCAACACGATAAAAGCCTTTCTGAGAATCCTTGGAGGACCACATAAAGTCACAAAATAACCGTTCTAGCTTCTGGTAGGCAGCTTGGGAGGGGGCCCAACACGAAGAGTAATACACATGGGTGGATGCGCATATGGACTGACATACAAGGTATTTACCTGCAAGTGTGAGGGGTTTAGTTTTCCATTTGTCGAGTTTCTTTTGAATTTGATAAATAACTTGCTCCCAAAGAATAGATGTTGAGCCTCTAAAACAGAAAGGGATTTCTAGAATCTTAATGATGTCTTGATCCTGAAGCCGCTTCCAATTATAGTTGGTCACATGTTTGTAATTGCCCTTAAAGCTATAAATAGAGGATTTATTCCAATTAATTGTGGAACCTGAGAGTGTGCAATATTGCTCCACCTTTGATAAGAGGCAGTGCAAATTGATGGTTGTGTTTTGAACTAGAAAAAAGGAGTCATCGACAAAGTGCATATTGAGAAGCTATTGTTGAGAGGAGGAAAGGCAGAGACCTCAGTGAGAACTTTAGTTTGAATGTCCAAGTTAATTTGATGACAAAGAAAGTCTGATACGATGATAAAGAGATAGGGGGCGAGAGGACAACCTTGCTGCACAAACCTAAGTATTGAAAAGGGAGAGGTAATGTCGAAGGTAGTGACAATTCTTGCAGTAGCATCTAAGAATAAGCATTTCACCATATGCAAGAACTTAGGTCCAAAACCAAGTTTGGTCATAGTCTACAAGATAAAATTCCACTTAATGTTGTCATAAGCCTTGGCATAATCAAGTTTCACAAGGAGAATATCTTGTCCATCATCCTCTGCCCACTTGAGACCTTCCCACGCCACAACCACATTGTCTAAAATATATCTACCAGGAACAAATCCTATTTGCTAGGGAGATATGATCTGACCAAGAATTTTTTTCAGATGTAAGGCAAGGCACTTTGCCCAAATTTTATACACTACATTGAGAAGAGTTATGGGACGCCAATTGGAGATATCGGTTAGATCCCCAAACTTGGGGAGGAGACGAATTACCCCTTGATTTAGATTAGGCCCAAGGGAACCAGTTAAGAGAGCCTCGTTAATGACCTGCAAAAGATCCTTTCCCACCAAATCCCAATGATTTTGAAAAAATTCTACAGAAAAACCATCATAACCAGGAGCCTTTCCTTGACTTAACTTGGAACAGGCCTCCTGTAGCTCCGCCAGAGTGATATCAGCATCAA
>MNCI01011864.1:946442-997751 GCA_015680685.1 Gnetum montanum | reverse complement strand
TCCATTGGGGTAGCTGCAAAAAGGGTTTCATAGTGGTTATTAAGAAAAGAGAGGATACTATTGTGGTCAGTAATGGTGGTACCATCACATGAGATTTTGTCAATAGCATGCAAAGGGGAAGCAGTATTAAGATATTTAAAAAATTCCTTACAGTGTTCATCTTGAATATTTAACTAAGTGAGTTGACTTTTAGTTAAGGCACTTTGAGCTTGGTACACTTCCCAATGTTGGAAGGCAACGCATGCTCTAGCCAGCTCCTCGTGAACTACAGTATTAAAATAGTGAGGTGAATTTTGTTGTATTCATGTTTGGCTTGAGCAGCCACCATCTTACCANGCCTTATTAATCCCACTATGCTACAAATTCTTGACATTGATATCACTCTGGTAGAGCTACAGGAGGCTTGTTCCAAGTTAAGTCAAGGAAAGGCTCCTGGTTATGATGGTTTTTNGTTGTGTAGTCTAAAAAGATGGAATTTTTGTCGGTCAGGGCTACCATGAATCTTGATAGATATGGAGATAGAAAGATAGTCGGATAAGGTGGCATGGTGATGAACCGTAGTGGCAGAAAAGGCTTGCTAAAAGGAAAAGGTGGAAAAATAGAACCTATCTAACTTGCTANTTCTCAATGTAGTGTATAAAATTTGGGCAAAGTGCCTTGCCTTACATNCCGTCTGAGAGGTAAAATCTTTTCTTAAAGGCAGACCAGATCTGATACTCGAGATTGGGCAGTTAAAGAAACACCCCTCCGAGCTTATCTTGAGGAAATTCTACTATATTAAAATCTCCTTCGAATATCCAAGACATTGGGGGAAGAGAAGTTGCAAGTTCCTGCCAAAGGAGAGCCCGTTCTATGGAGTCATTTGGGGCATATATCGAGCAAATGCCAAAAGGGCCATGCCAAGATGACAAGGTGGCCAGGAAACTCTATGTCCAGAATCAGAACCACTTTGAAGGAGTGAGGAAGAAACCAGTGGGCGGAATAGGATAAAAAGTCCACTGAGATCTTAATTTCTTGAAAAAGAATGAAATCAAAAACCATATTAAGACTAGATATAAAGTTGCCTACTCGCTTCCGTCGATGCCTATCAGTAAGGCCTCGAACGTTCCAAGAAAGGAGATTCATGGAGAAACAAGAAGTAGTTTGGATGAGAGGTCAACGAAAGGTTCGGAAGTCAAAGTATCAGTTTCCTTTGTTCTTGACAGGAGGGCAAAGGAGTTGTTGGTGGGGTCAAGGGCCATGGAAGTGTCTAGTGAAGAGTTGGAGGGAGGAGTAGAACTAAATGAAGCTTTGACTTGTTTCCTTCCACTGGCCACCACGAACTCATCCTCCGAGAATGAGTTCTTGACAACGTTTGAAGGGATAACATGGATGGAGGTGTGAATACCTGACTGTTGTTTCTGTAGCTTGGAGTGGCTAGACTAAGAGGAAGATTGAGGAGTTGTTGGGGAAGGAGATCCAAATTTAAAGGATACTGAGGGTGGGTCTACTAGTGTGACTACTAGTGTGACTGGGAAATGAGTCTTCTGAGATGCTACAGGTTGTTTTTTCTTGGCTAGGATAGGACACGTCAAGATATGATGCTAAGCCCTGTGACAATAGCTACATGAGGTTGGAAGGTAAAAATAGTCCACTTTTTGGGTGAAGAGTTTCCACCAGCAGCGAGGGTTAATGAGGTCTTCCGAAGGGCTATATCCAATTTAATACAATAATAGCGAATTTGAGTTCCACTAATCGTCGTACAATGATCGAAAATAATAGAGTCCAGGTGCACGCAATGTCCCTCTCAACACATAAGAAAATGAGTGGAAGATTGGGCAATTCCACGTAACAAGGAATTATATTAAAAGCCGGATCATTGACATTAAAGTCAAAACTCCAAGTGTGTGTGATTAGGGTTGCGTTTCTTGTTGGAAAATTTTTTTTAGAGAGAGCCTTTTCGACTTGAGAGGCATAAGATAATTCTACGAAAATAAAATGATGAGCGTAGTATCAAACATGAGAAAAGGAGGCTATAGACTTGAGTGTTTAAACTTGGGGACCTTGGTAAAAACCCCACAATTTGAAAAAAAAATAAAACGAAATGCGAAATCTTTAGAAACTGCTTCAAAAATCCATGGGGCAGGCACATTACACCGTTATGCTACTTGACTGCAGAAAACCCTCACCACCAATGTACCGCAACCCACCAGGCCCAGGAGCCCCCAAACCGCTGCAGACCATCACAAGATGCAAATGGTGCCAGAAACCCCAATAGCCAAGATTAAATCAATAGAAGGAAAAACCGCCAATAGTAGTGTTGCTGCGCTGCGCAGCAGCTCGTGAGGACAAAGAACTCTCTCGCGGGAAGTAACGGGGCGCCCAACGGCAACACTGATGTCAGCCACGGAGCAGCGGCACCAACAAGTTAGCCGTTTATCCTTATGCAGGTATCCAGAATACTTTAACCGTAACTCAAAAATGGACATCAGCCAGAGCACATTTTGGACTGTAATGATCAAAAGAGAATTCCCGTGCATCGGGAAATCTTATACTTCACCAATGCACAAGGCCGCATGTTTTATATTATCTTTATCGAAATTAGCGAAATTCATACTAAACGATTGGGGACCACACACCATGAACAACAGTAACAAGCTACTAACAGCAGTTTTCGAATTGTGCAGCAGAAACGAATAAAAATCAACTTTTGGGAATACCAATTAATCAGGTATTCTAATAAAATGACAGTATATCTCGAACAGCTTCAAATAATTTCAAAGCCCAGAATTACGATGATAGTTACGTAGAAAATTTCCATCTCAAAATTGATTTTTTTTTCCAAGGTAAACTCTTGATAAGTCAGTGACATAATGTCATCCTAAGGAAAACAGATTCAATTCGGGATTTCTTAGATCAACTTGGCAACCTTGCAAATCATCACAAAACTTCTTTTTCAAACTTTTTAAAAGTTTCAATTCATCTGCCGTTAAATCAAAACTTCTTTCTTCAAAGCTCAAAGCGATAGGGCAAATGCCAGTATCAAAATCAAATTTCTCCGAGTCTCTCAAATCATTTGCAAAAGATACAGATTGTGCAGTAACAATAAACTCGGTGTGTGCTCTCTCATAGAAACAGTTTTCTTTCTCTTTCTTTCCCATAGTCTCCTTAAAAATACCTTCCTTCTCCTCTTCGGTTGCTAATATATTGGACGTGTCACAATTATTAACTGGTACTTCATCTTTATCATCGAGAAAGTCCCACGAAGGTTTATGAAGAAACATATACTTTATTCTGTGATCTTGTTGTCTACATGCATCACTATTTTCAGAGAGAGAGCAAGCAGCAAACTCAGGAACCATACCAGACTGTCGAAAGTTCTCGCATGCAGTCAAAATATACTGAAACAAATCTGCAGTTTCACACTGAAGAGGAGACCGCAATCCTTTACTACTTCCAGTTTTTTCAAGTAAATAAGGAAGAGGAAGAGTAGGACCCCAGATATATTGGTCAACAGATTCGCCGATTTTGTTCTCTATATCGCCCAAATCCAACAAATCCTTTTTGATGCTGTTCGCCGATTTAGAACACTGAATGAAAATCGGTGCACAACGCTTGTACCTTACAATCTCTTTTGCAAATGCCAATCCAAATATCTCCTGCGGCAGACTCATCCACAACCTGATGCTCGAAATTTCATGAATGCTGAAAAGACAGGTGTCCCTCCGGAAAATCCCACCAAAATTCTTTTGAGCACTTTCATCTTTAACAATCAGCATCAAAGATTGAATGGAGCTTTCCATTGATTCCTTGTGCATAGCCCAGGTGTGCAAGTACCGGATAATATGCGGAAATTTCTTTTTACGCTCCTTCCTCTTGCTCGGCAAACGTTTAATTTCCAGATGTTCGCCGACATTTGAGATGCTCGGTTTCCTCTTGCTGCATTCCTGCGACGCCTGATACCGCTGCACCACAACATCGCCCCTCTCCATCAGCTGCAGAAGGGCAAACCCTGACAAATCCCTTCCTCCAGGATTTTCCATCGCAGAAGGCCTAAGCACTTGATCCGATATCGCACAGAGCCCTAGCAATCTTTCATGGGAATTCGAAGGAATATCCTGATCAGAAGCCAGCCGGAACGACAATCCATACTCGTGGTTCTCCAGACCATTCCCCGGGCGCACCGTGACAATCTTCGACGGGAGCTCCCAAGCATAAACAGGATCCGGAAGGTCGGACAAACCGGAACAAAAAGGAGAAGAATCCTCAGAGCGTGGACCGTAACAGAAAGCTCTAACCTCAGATTCCTCAAACGAAGCTGCCAAAATAACCTTGCCCTGCCTCGTCGCCCAATCCTGAACCCCGCCACGCAGATCCTGGAGTCGACAAAACTTCAAACAGTTGGGTCCCCTGGCCATGGAGTGCTCCCAGAACAAAACGGGCGTCACAGGCCTGCGCGAATCGTAGAGAAAAACGTGCTGCCGGCTCCCGACGGCGAAGCTGAAGCGGTCGAAATCGGCGACCGCGAGCGAAAGAAAAGAGTCCACCGAGGCCGATGCGCTGCAATGCGCTTGGCGGAGCTTCACGTTGGCCAAAACAGAGGCATATTCCGAGGAATTCTGTCTTCTGGCCCTAAAATCCAGAAGCTTAACACTCTGGCGACTTGCAACCAGCATGTTCCGCGGATGCCACGCGAACTCGCAGCTCCAGCCGCTGCCGTCCACGGCGTCCCCGTCGCTGCGCACATCCAGCTCCGAAGCAGCCTTCCACATCAATTTCTTGCGATCAAACGAGTCTATCGGGAGCTTGACAACTTCAAATTTCTCCGTCTCCGCCTCGAACGGCAGCCTCTTTCCAGAAACCCTAGCTCCACCAGAACCGGATACATCGAACAGCCGCAGCTCGCCGTCGCTCAGAATCACAGCGCTTTCCTCCGGAACGTGAGGATTGCAGCACACATGGCAGACTTCCTTGCCGAAACTCGCAGACGCGACGTGGCTCAGGCCTTCCAGCTCGGTTTCCTTGAACCAGTCGACGCCGTAGAGAGTCCGCGCCAGCAGAAACCCTACGGGGGAAGCCGAATCGTCCTCCTTCCATCCGTCGTCGCCGTCGCCGACGGCGCTGAGTTGCAGGATCGAATGGCGACTTGCAGTAGCGGCTGCTGCAATTGCTGAAGCGACGACGGTGGAATCGCGCGTGTCGAGAGTGAGAGTACGAAGCAATGATCCATTTTGCGAGTCCGGGAAGAAGAGACGGAGCTTGTCGTTGCCAAGGCGGAGGCTTTCAAGACGGTTTCCGCAGAAGGCAACTGTGCGAGGTTTGTTGGCTTGGGCGACGCAATCTTTGAGCAAGCTCAAAGGAGCTGAGTAATGGCTGAAGGGCTCGTCTTTTGGAATACCGCTGCTCCTGTGATACAGAAAACGGGGGTTACCGCGCGGATTGAAGAAGAGAGGACCGAATGCTTGGGCTGCTGAGGCAGAGATCAGAGCGGGAGCCGCGAATACGGAGCCTATGCACCAGAGAGATCGCCATTCATCGCTCAGATCCATGGCGAACACAAATGAGAAATCTTGGGGGCTCACAGCCGAAAGTTGCAAGATGACCCCCTGTCACCCGCAGCAAAAGCTTATCGCACCTTCAAACCAAAGCTAAAACCAAAATAGGCAATTCAACAGGACACTCCTTAAGAGAAAGTAATATTATTGGCCAGGCGTGGTGCTTGACAATGAAGTTCAACATTACTAGGTATAGAGCATGAAGTTCAACATTACTAGGTATAGAGCATTTCATATCATAGTCAAATTCAGTGTAGTTGGTGTTTTGATACCAGCATCTACGAACATTTCCAAATAAAGAAAATAATCTCAAATAAGAGTCATCATTGAAGATACATAGAGGGAAACCACCAGATTGGTTAAAAATAAAAACCTAGAGAGAGTGACACCACTTCCAAATTTGTCGAGAAAATGAGCATTCCCAAAAAACATGCACAAAAGGGCTTGACAAATGATGCATTTAGGGCAATCAACTCCTAAGAAGTGAAAAGCCTACGTCCAATGGGAAGACCTTGATGAATCAAGGACCAAAACGATGCTTAGATTGGGCCTTAAAAGTTCAAACACGATGAAAAATAGCTTTCCAATGGTGATCCTCAAGATGCACACTCCATCTTCTATTTAAAGTGGAAAGTTGAAGTTCTTGCGCATGAAACCAAGATTTGGCTTTAGAAAGGTGCAGGGAACACAAAGGGGAACCATCAGGCCAAAATGAATCATCATACCAAGGAGCATTATTATGTAGCTTAGGAACACCAAAGTTGGAAAGAGCATGATCAATGTGCTACTACATAAGAGTATTTTGTTTTTGAAACCCCCATTTAACTTTGATAGGTTGCCAAGAGAGGGTAGTAGAATCATTCCTAGTAGAAAATAACTAAGTAACATGATGGAGATTGTGACCAGAAAAACAATTGGTTCTATGAGAAAATTCTTTATAAAGACAACCCAATCTTTTTTTATAAATAGGAGACCACCATATGGAGTGCATTAACAAAGAGTTCAAGCTTAATTGAGTAGGTTTCCATTGCAAAAAGCCTTTAAGTTGACTCCAACACCGCTAAATTTGTTTGAACAAGATACTAGTGATAGGATAATGATCAAACAGAACCTAGGTATAATCTGCTTGAACAAGAGCACCATTGGTGGTAGTAAATTGAATAGAAGCATTCGTAGATAGGTAGACTCGATCCAACCTAGAAGAAATGTAGGTGTCTCCATGCCTAGCATTACTCCAAGTAACCAATTAGGAGTACTAGAAGAGGGGTAATTTTTGTTAGCTTCCTACAAATTCAATTTGCTCTTCAACGAAAGCAAATGGAAAGCTCATTGTTGTATAAACCACCTCTTTGTCCTCCAAACTTATCCTTTGGATGCTCAATCATATTAAAGTCACCTACGATGATCTAATTAGCTATGGGCAAGTTGTGTTCAAGCTAATTCCGAAAAGCTTCTGGGCATTCAGGTTACAATGAGTGTAAATGGAAAAATCCCTAGGATTTCATTAGTGTACTGTAACCGAACCCAACAACAATGCCATGAATTATCTCAACCATGATCAATAACACACACCTATCATTTATTGTGAAGAAGAATTATAGCTCCCCCTTTACCATGTTCATGATGAGAAGAGACATAATAACTATTAGGGAAAATACTCTTACAATAGGTTTGAAGATGGAATCCTTGGATTTTAACTTCTTGAATTCAAGCAACATCTAGGAAATGCCTGCAAAAATAATCTCGAACTATATATCTTCTATAGGGATCCGAGAGTCCCCTTACATTCCATGAGCAACACTTCATTGTGGATGTGAAGATGAAGAAGAATCTCCCTCAACTACTAAAGCTTTAAAAGAATTCATGGACTCAAAGCTATTTACTAAAGTGTGATGAGCACTTGTTCTTCTACTAGTAGACTAATTAGCATTAGCAACAACCGAGGATCAGTACCCTTTAGGGAAATTGCTAAAGATAGGATTTTCATGTGTGACTGAGGCATAAGATTTTTAGGTAACTTGCTCCCAACCACTTAGTAACATCCTTTGGAGCCCCTTCTTAGTTAAGAGGATTCCTTGTAACATCAGTAGCCTCAATATTCATGTCTTTTGCATTTGTCATCTTGGGGTCCAAAAAAGAAGGATTATTCGAGGAGTGCACCTTAATAGTATCATTACCTATATGCTTAGATACATATTTGTCTTTTAATTCTTTACTAACCTATTCAGGTAAAATTCTCTCACCTTCAATCTTGACTAGTAGCTTTGGACATTAAGCTTTCTGATGATTAGTATCAAGACAATAATAGCAATGGTTTGGAAGTGTAAGATATGAAATTTTTTGTACAAAAGCCTTTCCTTTCATATTAAATTCTAGTGAGTCGAGATGTTGCTTTTGCATGTCAATTTTGACACACACTTGCCAAGTTAGTCTTGGACGAAAACCTAAAAAGGACTCCATACTAATGACCTCCCCAACCTATGCAACAAGAATGTCAACATGTGGAGAAAAGTGTGATGGGAGCCTTGGAAATTCTATCCATACTAACAAAATACTTTTGTTTTCTTTTTTTGGGTTAAAATCCTCCTTCCAAGGTTGAAGCACTAAAAAGAATTCATAAACATCCCAAATTGATTGTTGTTTCATGAATTTTTCCATAACCCTAGTTTCAAAAGTGAAAAGATAAAACCCTATGATAAGATTAGAAGCCAAGGTTAATCTAATATTTTGAGGTTCCCAAAACTTTTTAACCCATTCTTGGAAAACTAAGGCAAGAGGAATCCTGTTAGTAAAAAAGCCAATTGCATAAAGCTGGGTGAAGGTTTGAACGATTTGATCAAAGACGTCTTTAGGAAAGTTGAAATGTAAAATGTTGTTGTTATTATCCATGTTAGTAGTATTCTCAGTGGGTTGGTATGTGCTATTGGAGGAGTCTATTATTTTCCATTTTTTCCCTCCAACATCAGAGAACGAAGAGACAGTTTGGGTCATGCAAACCCATTGGGCCCTAGCCCAAATGCTTCAGGGAATCAAAGCAGAGAGTGTATTAAGAAAAAAGAAAAAACAAAAATAAAAACAAAAAAGGAACATACTCACTAGGAAGCCTGTTCACCAAAAGGCAAGAGGCGTGCACAGGCATTGCATCGCTCACCCAAAAACCCTGGCCAATCTTAGCGGTCAAAGGAAGAAGGTCTAATAAATCAGTCCTCAAGCACGACCCACTTCTCAGTAGTGTAATGCCTGATAAATTAGTAGCCACCTTGATTTAATTCTTACACATAGCTATCCATTCCTATGCACAGATGCAATAGCATGGCAGTAGTGGACCAAAGTGCAACAATAGCGAAAAAGAAATTTCTGCAACTCATCTTTCAGTCCCAATGGTTAGAAAAAATCCAACGAACTATAGCCAAGGCTTCACAACTACAGAGTGCATCTAATAGAGGTACCCCACACACATAGTGACATTGACAAGGCTTAGAGAGGCAATGTTTCTCGAACCAGCTAGAGTAGATCAAGCCGAAAAACCCATCCAAAAGATAGAACAGCCAGTAACCAATCCGGGCACGTGAAACTTGGAGAAACTCTAGCATGCATCACAAATGAGAAATATTAGTATAAGTTGCTTTCGATGTTGATTTGTAGCATCAGCTTGGACAAGTGACTATTCACAAGTCACTTCGTAGGTCGTTGAATTACATGCTACTGCTAGGTAGGAAAGTTCGCCATGGTTATGGCATACTTAATTTTTGAATAGTCAATATTTAGTCTTGGCTTGTCAAACTTAGGTTATAGATTTAATCATCAATAAAATATAAATTTTAATAATGAAGTATTACTTTATTGTTGGTATATTTGATTTAAATGTCTAATAGGTAATGTTGTTAAGAAAATAAGATTTCGATACCAACATCCCCTAATGCCAACCCTCTTCCCCACAATGCTACGACTATTTAAAAATGCTCAATAGCTATAATTTACCATCTCTTGCAAATGTGCTTAAGTATAGAATATTGAAGAAATATATACTATGACATGTTAGCCTAGTGATAAGACCCTTGATTTGGAAACTCTAAGTCATGGATTCAAATTTGGTGGGCAATGTTGAGTAATAAAGTTTTATGTAGACTATATATTTTCAGGTGTACCTAAATTACAATTCTTATGGAATTTTGAGCCATTTACTATGAAGGCTCAATCTTACCTTAAAATGTAACACCTTAGATGATATGAGATAAGGACTCATGATAATGAGGTGTTACCCATATGAGTTATAAAGTTCTAATTACACTATACATCTTAGGGTGTACCTAAATTACAATTATTTCATGGTTCCAACACACACACACAAACTGCCCACCTCCAAAACAAGATAAGGGCTCATGAATAAGTTGGTTTCTAATGAACAATAACAATTCATTGTTCATTCATTGTGATCTTACAACTAATACATCATGGCTACAACGTCGCTAATGCAACATCTCCTAGTTATGCCTCACTTATAAATATAGTCCACCAACAACATTTATGGCACCATTACTCAATAGGTAGCTAAACTCTTACAATTTGATTTTGAGGTCTTAGCAACTATTACAAAGTAACTATGGCATGGAATAAGTTAATTATCTAAAGTATTATTCAAGTGGGTTATACCTTGACATAATTTATGAATTGCAATAAAATCGAGATTAATTACAAGACTCTAACTTAGCTTAATTTTACTATGTTATGCATTTAATTTATATTATTCTTTTAATATAATGTTTACATTTCATTTGCATTATAATTACTTGATGAAATTACAGCAACCTATTCTTGAGCATAATATGCATTTACTTGGTAATCCTAGTAGTGGATGCATAAGTATATGACATGATGGTGGATTAGGGAATCATACACTCATTGCCTTAGGCTAGATTAGAATGTATTTTCTTATTTTAGTTAGTTATTAAACATGATTTATTTTACTTTCACTTAGCTTAGATCATGATCGATACAACATTAGTTATCATACGTCTCACATAGGTTAACCATACAAATAGATGAACCACTACTTTTCTAGGTAGAAAGACATTTGGAGAGAAGGTGGGATGTGAGTGAGAGGGGCAATGAGCGGGTGGTATTTGAACCCTAAAATAATTGTAATATACATATGCCATAAGATATATACCTCAACATCGCCCATTAGGATTGAACCCATGACTTGGAACTTTCAAATCAAGAGTCTTACCACTAGGCTAACACCTCATTATTAGGTAGAAAGACAATAACCTACAATCATCTACCATAACTAAATTATGGGGAGTGTTGAACTCTAGAAAAAAATATTTATTAATAATGAACAAAGAAAATTTAGAGTACATCAAAAAGTTGAAAATTAAGTAGACAAAGAATAAGGAAAGAAAAAAAACTTTCCCATTCAAGAGTTGTCTACTAAAGAGATCAACTTTGCAATAGGTATATAGAAAAAATAACTAAAGAAAATTAACTATTAGAAGGGAGAAAGGTCCCAAACTAACAAAATTTCCATAACTTTTCCACATCCATACTTGAACTTGAAATAACAAAAGGATTCAAAATAGATAATTATGATGGAATACCAAGATTTGTATTAAAATGACAAATTGATATAATTGGAAGATTTTTACCTCATCGTTTGTTATGAATCTTACATCGAGAATCTTCAGCATTAACAAAAGCCTCCTTGTTGACATTATTTTAAGTTTTTGAGTTAATAATATGCTTGTTAGATAAAGAAGAATTTTCATTACAAGTTATTAGTTTGAATTACTTAATGTTATCTGTATTAGTAGTAAAAAGATACATAGGGATTTCTATCTTCTCTAAATTTTTACCATTGATAGTAACTTAATTTTTTGTAGCTTCAACTTCAACACATTTTTTCTTTTCTTAAGTATCTTTTTTCTTGAATAGAAGAGGACAAGCATTAAACAAATGTCCTTCATGATGGAAAAATTTGCAAGAATTAGGGAGATTATAATATGTAATAGGTTGAATATAAGTGTTTCCTTTTACTTGTAAGACCAATTTTTTTTTATGATTCAAAAGATTTATTTCAATAAAGAAACATCTCCGAAAATCAAAAGAAATAGAAATAGATTCCATGTGTTCAATGGGACTAAGGAAACTAACAATATCTTGCTCAACTTTATGAAAATTTAGCAAAATATTGTATAACTCAATAAAACATGGGACTTTAGAATATTCTTCAAATTGAACATTAAAATCAGAAGCCCACTTATGAATGATCAACACTGCATAATTATATATAAAATATCCAAGATTTAGGGCACACTACATCATCAAAGCATTGCCTAACTCAAAAAGAAGAAAAAAGCAAGAATAATACCTAGCATGAAGGACATGGATGTCATGTTTTATCAGCAAATCATTTAACTAGGAAATGAGACCTCGATTCCAAGGTAGCTAACCCAACATTTAAATGAACACATGCTTTGAAGAAAGATTAGTAACCAATGACTCATAGACATCAGTAGGAAGAACAAAATCAAGATTCTTGGTTGCATCAACATCACAAGGAAAAAGACCCCACAACATTATTCTTCCCAGCTAGTAGATCAACATTTGAAGAATCAATAGGCATTTCTAAGAAAACATATTCTTCACAATTTAGCAAAAATAGCAAAGCACCATGGAAATCAAATCAACCATGAATAGTTCATTCACGAATTATGACATGGTCTATTATGATGTTTATAAATCGTATGATGGAGTGATAGACATACTCATCACTTATCATTTGAAGTTGTTTTGGGGAATGATTCTGGTAGTTTAGTTTAGTTAGTTGGCATTATACATGATCGTTGCTAGACTTCTTAATGATTTATCTTCTAAAGTATTCAATGTTAATTAAGTCACATATACTAATTGAATCATGTTTGTTTCTTGTAGATTCAATAGTCCACCCCCATGGGGAAATTTCTTAGGGAACCATGATAGAAACATTGATGTTGACACCTTGAATATGTCATGTCAAGTAAGGGTCACTTATGCTCATCCAAATCCTTATTTTCCCAACTTTACATTTGTCTTCTACCAAGTTTAACAAAGGAGGTGGAGACACTTGAAAGATAATATAATGCTATCACCCAATAGAAAAACTCCATCCATGCTCACAGTAACACTTACAAGAATTGTACTTACCCATGTGTCACTAGGCTATTGCATTAACACATGTATATGTTCTATTAGTCTATTGAGACCTAGCATAATTTGGACCAATAGATGAAGGTCCTAAATGAATTTGACAAGGATAATCATGTTACATCCATGACATTCTAGTTAGACATGAAGGATACAAACTGATGAGTGGTGAGGTACCCCTACACTCAACCATATGAATACGTGCGTTTCACACATGATCCGGTCGAACTCCGCAGATGGGCTAGCTGTGGTATCTAGATAGTTACTTGTTGATCGTATTTCGTTGTCTTCCCACCTAGACTAGTATTTGCTTTATCACATATGGTTTAGTCCAGAGTGTGGTGTATGATGTGTTCCTACACTAATGCTACTCCTAGAGGTGATGGAAAATAATCTTAGCTAAGCTAGGAGGGAAAAGGGAGAGAGAGTGCAATACTAAGAGGAGATAGGGAGATAGAATCTAAGCTAGCCTAAGTATGATGAGCATCCATTCCTTAATCATCCATACACATCTTAGGCCTTGTGCATGACTACCACTGGGATTACCAAGCGCATGGCTTGAGTACGCTACTGGGATACCAAGCAATCACATGTAGATGCTCATGATTAAGTTGTACTCATTTTATGTTTAATAACAATAACAATTAAGTAATTAAACTAAGTGAATGCTACTATGATGAAGTAATCTCGATCTTTATTTCCAGTCATGTCCATGTCCAAGTACGTCACACTCAAATAAAGGATGTTGTACAATTACAATCATCGCACTGTGGGCATGCATTGGGAGAAAGGGTTGAGAGGAACTAAGAAATGAACTAACTTATAAAAACTAACTAAAAAGCTAACTATTTCCAAACTAAATCCTCTCATGCGTCTACATGTGTATTTATAGGCTCACACAGGAGTCATGATATTGTGTATCTGATATTGTTAATTGGGCTATGATATCGTGTACCTGATATTGTGGATCTGATATCAGGGATCCGATACTATAGCCTGATGAATCATGATTCATCATACCCCCACAATTGAATTAAAACTCGTTCTCAAGTCAAAATGAGAACAAGCCCCATTGATTACACAGTGGATAGGTATGGGATTATTGACTAATGGGGAATTCATTCATGCTGCAGTGGAGAATTTAATAGAACAAAACTGGGACACAACACAAAAAATGTAAAATCACAAAATTACAAAATTTTGTGGAACTCATGTGGTTCTAGGTGACAGTGGCTCCTCCATGGGTTGCTTCCCCTTATCTTGTGCTCTAGGTTTTGGAATTTGATGACGTTGAAGTAGTGCCTGGAGCTTTTCCTCTTCCATTCAGGGATCTTGTGCCATCCATGTTGATGCTCCAATGTTTGATGGAGTTGACACCTCCCATGGGCATGATAGTTGTAGGAACATCTTATTTTCTTTGATGTATCAGGCCACAAATAATTGTCGTTCCTCCTCGTAGGCTCTGGCTTTATCCCTGTACTCTTGAAAATCCATAAGCCATCGAGCCAAGTTTGCTGTGACATCTCTCTAGCCTTGGTAGCTGGTCTTAACCACCTCTAGTTCAAAATTTGCAACTTCTAGCTTTTGCAACATTTTCTTATGCTCTACAAATTCTACTTCATATTTGGTGTAGGTGGTAGCTACCTACTTCTCAAGCTTTGTTCTCGAATGTACTGTTGTCAACATGGCTAGATTGGCATACCACAGGTTTTCCAATTCCATGTACTTTGTGAGGTCTTGAATCTATAGGTCTCAGCTTTTAAGTTCCACTTGGTGGCACAATAGGGACATTGAAGGATTCTTTTATGTGATCTATGACCACTTCTACAGCTCCTTCTGCATCCTGGTGCTGCATGACCACCACTGTGGTCTCTTCACTAGTCTTGAGTTGCACCTGAAGGATGCAACGATCCCTAAAATCTGTTGTAACCAATCAGTCTTCCCTCCTTCTATCTGAATGGACACCTCACCCTATGCGCGATCTCTAAAGATAGTGGGCCGTATGGTATTGTCAATGACATGGAAGAGATTAGCATCATCATGACTTTCCCAACTGACCGTCTTAGCGATGGCCTTGAGATGGCTCATCGACAGTCAATAATCTTGCAACAATGGTGATTGGTCTTGTTGGCTTATGCTAGGCCCTGCTTCTTGTTGTTAATTGGGCCTTGAGCTTGGGAGTTGGCTAGGCCCTGTAATTTATGTCGTAGTGGGTCCTACCATCTATTCTTACTCTTGCTTTGGCTCTAGTATCTCACCAACACTTTTCCTTGGAGCTGGTGGCTTTAGTAGTTTAGCGAATGAAGTATTGTGGGCTCTTCTAGGGATGTCATTGGTGTACCCCAAAATTCCAGCATGCTTGCATAGATTCCTAATGAGATAAGGGAAGGGTAATGCAAACTTCCCTATCTTGCGTTCTTGAAACCACCTTAAGATCTCCATGAGATATAGATGGGGTAGGTTAGCATTAACCTTTCCCATCAATATCGTACTTCCTCTTGCCACATATGTTGAAATCTTAGTTAATCCTTTTGTGGAAAAGATGTGATAAGTATCAATCTTGAAGTAAATTCTCTCTTCCAATGCCAATTCTCCATATATCTTATCTTCCTTACTATACACCCTATCCAACCAAACCTTTCGTGCATCTGCATTGGAGTAAGTGGAAAAGTGAGCAACTTTCAGCCCTATATTCAGAAGGTTTAACACTTCTAAAATGGCCTTGGCAGAAAAATTGATAGACACACCACCAATGTCAACTGTGGTGCCTTCTTCTTTATTGTGCCAAAATTGGTACACTTCTCCCAAGTACCAGGCACCGCTTTCAAAGAGGATAGGTCATAATGGGGATCCTTTGAGTTGGTCCCTAATGACCTCAGGAGTGAATTTCATGAAGGGTCCAAAGTTCAATTCCACGATCACTGTAGCTAATGTGGACCTTTCATGGATGGCCTGAATAGACTCTGGGGGAAACGTGAGGTGTTGTCCCTATTCAGGTGCTGTAGCAGCTCCACCTTTTTCCTATCCTGATTGTACAGTAGCAGGAGTCTCTTGATGGATACTAAAGGATTATGCCTCCTACTCTGTATGTTGTTCAGTAGACGTCTATCCTCTACCTCTTCTGGGTCACTTAGACACACCTTGAGAGGGACCTTCTTGTTGTCCACACTTTGCAACCATCTGCAATCACATGGGGCCAATCATTAGTAAGGTTGCTTACCAAAGTTAAGTTATACCTTACTCATTGCCTTAATGAATTTGTTTGTTTTGTTTTATTTTTTTCCATGTGATTCAAAGTTCAAAGTTTTTATGGAAATATCCCCAAAAAGTTTTAATATTTGGCCCACTTTTCTTAGGTGGTTTCAAATTTTAATTTCTCGATATAGATAAGGAGATGAAATTATTTTTGGCACATGTTTATTATTTTTATAACTAATTACCCTTTATAGTGTCCTTTGGGCGATGATGAATTTTGAAAAATTTATGCCCAATTCAGCATGTACCCCTCCCCCACGACTAAGTTGAACACTCTGGGTTCAAGTAGGTTTAGACGGAATGAAAATAGGCGCGCTAGCGAGTGAGTTATGTCTGGTAGATCGAGAGGTGTGCAAGTGGCAAGTTGTAGAAGAAAATTTGAAAAAATCCCCCATGTGAATAGTTACAAATGATGTTGACATTTGCGAGGGGAGGGGGGTCCATATATATAGATTCTAAGGACGTGATATCGCATACCCGCTAGCGAGGACCCGATATCACGATCGACCTGATATCCTGGCCTTTTGAGCATAGGGTACTTAGAAAAAGTTATAAATTTTTGAAACTCCAAGGTATAAATTGAGGACTTTATGTCAATGTAAAGGATCCAGGGTAATATAAACTAGTCTTGAAGGCACAAAAATTATAATGGTGTAAAATTTGACAATGAAAGTCATGAAGAGGAGGAAAAAGGACATGTGTTGGCTCATATGAATGTTTGAATTGAAAGGATGATAAGGGAAAGAAGAATGTTGGTAATACTTGGAGGGTATAAGATGATGTGCAGGAGATGTGTTACGAGTGCAAATTACAAAATTCACGTAAATGGGTCCTCCCCAAAGTAGGTTCCAACCTATAATGCCCTTGCGTAACCACACCTTAAAATGTTCGTAGGCACTAGAAGGGTTAAATGTAATCCACACCAATTTCACAAAACACACACATGTAGATATCACCGCAATGAGATATGAATCCCATGCTACCTAAGTCACAAGTCACAATTACATGAACAACAATATGAGGCAAATCATAGAAGGGATTGTAGAGATTGGGACATGAGGTAACGGACTTAGGGCACAATGAATCTTGCGTGTAAGACATGATTAGTGTGTCATTGACCCATCACTCCAAAATGAAGACCAAGTGCATTCCTCTGATCAATGACATCGCATTGTGTCATCCTAATGATAGACAACTAAGAGAGCATTATGTCAACAAGGTGTACAATCACTTGGCGTTTCATTCAAGGGAGGAGTGATTTTGCTTTGTTGCACTCATTTTGTTTTCAATGCTTAATCCAGAGAAGTTGCCTACCTTCAAGCATGGGTGCATGTCTTTCTAGTGGGACCCCCTAGAATAACATTATTTTTTCTAGGTGAGTGCCTTTTGATTACTCTTACTCCCATTTTTTGTTAGATCTACAAGGATCTTAGTATAACCAAGTTGCATGATAGCTCCTACAAATGTCACCAAAGAGAATCCATAAGTCCCCTTGATGTCACACCCTAACCATTCTCTCTTGGTCCATCCTTCTTTGTTCTAGGTACAATAACACAAAATTACTTTATGTTTTAATGATTAGGAATAGAACCTCTTATTCATAGAATGGGTGGGTGGATGTTGTGGGCTTGTTGTCCAAATAATTAGTTACCTGAGACTTGATAGCATAAAACAACACCTCAACCAACGATTCACATGAGTGTTTTATTCCTAGATGAGATTACTCATAAAAAGGTAAAAAGATAAAAAGACAAAAAGGAAAAAAGATCAAAAAATGAGTTGAAAGGTAAAAAACTAAAAAACAAAAATATCAAAATTAAAAAAAATGAAAAATATTTATTAATCCTAGTTATTAGAATGGGGGGTATCCCCCATAACTAAACGGTTGAGCATGGATAGGATTAATAAATGAAGAATTGGAATCCTTGCATGTTGGAAATATTGGGACTCGATCATACTTACCTCATTAGGGTTCACACACTTGATTAGAGTTGACATAGTAGGGCAAGTTATAAGATGTGGTTAATTTATAAGGGGTTGACCCACTATGGTACTTGTGACCGTAAGATGGTATGCAAGGATCAACATGTCTTCCTACATGGCGATATTCATTGGGCTGTATGGTTGTTGGAGTATTGATTGGTGGCCCTGGGAAAGTAACACAAGGTGTTGGGTTTGTGGGGGAAGATGCACCACAATGTTGGACTTGTGCTAGGTTGGAGGATACAGTGGTCTCGGAACTGTGCTGTCCCTTCTTATGGTCATGTTGAAAGAAGGGGTGTCTTTGATGTTGAGGAGATTTCTCACTACTATTGTCAACAGAAGCACAAGTAATATTTGTGGGCTGCTACTATGGTGCAAACCCTTCTGGAACACTTGATGGCGATGTAGAAGGAAGTGAAGGATGAGAATGTTGAAATTGAGGAGAAGTGTAATGTACACGAGGTGGTGGTCCTATTGGAGAGGATTTGGGTTGATAGTATTGAGGAGAATGATAATAATGTGGTGAGATAGAGTATGTTGACCCAGTTGGGGAAACATGATGTTGAACTTGATAAGCACTTGGACTCAAATGATATGAAGGGTGCNTTTTTCCTATTTCTTAGGTTGTCATAACTCTATCTCCAACAATGTTGGCATATTCTCCACATTTTTTATGCATCCATTCCATCATCTTATTGATCTTTGCCTCAATTTCATATAATGATTGTAGTACTGGCAAAGATGATTCCACCTCCTTGCAGTGAGTTGATTTCTCCTCTTCATAATCATGGGCCCTTGTTCATTTTTGGGCATGTTGAGATTTTTCAGCATTCTGCTATTTAGCCATTTCTCCTTCTTCTTTTGCTACCCACTTAATAAGCTCTTGGAATTGATGGGTTTGTAGCTCGTATAGTTGACCTCGAGCATACATCTGTAAGGCTTCCCTTGTTTCATTACAGAGCCCATCTATGATATGATACATTAGCCTTTCCTTGAAGAACTCATGGCCTAGGAAATTGTTTAACAATGCATAATATCTTTCTAATGCCATGTTCAAGGGTTCATGTTGTGCTTGTTTCCACTGTTATATTTGTTTCCTCAAGACTAACACTCTTGCATAAGTTTGATATCTTTTATTGAAGTGTTCTACCATTGTTGGCAAATGTTGAATTGACTTTGGTTTTAAGGGCCTATACCATACTTTTGCTTGGCCAATGAGTGTTATAGGAAAGAGCTTAAGGTTTTTCCATCCATTATCAATGTTATTCCATGCACAAGCATCATAGAAGGCTCATAAATGTTGTTGCAGGATCTAATTCATAACCTCCTAAGAACTTGGGAAAGTTGTTTAAGTCAAGCCTGGGTAGACAGCTTTCCTTGTGATGCCTGCAAGATATTCGAATGGCCTCTTGTGTATGTGTTAAGATTATAGTGGCCAGTAGGGGTTCATTGTCACTAGTTATGTTATGCATTCATAAGTTGTGATGATTTTGTCTTTGTTTATGTTCATAGGAAACCCCTACATCAAATTGAGTACTCCAAACTTCATCTTCATCATTATATAATTTGTTGGTTCTCCAATGAATTGCCTTATTGGTTGTTGCATTATCATAGTCTTGTGAGAGAGACATTGTTGTGAATTTGTATGTGATTTAATTGCAATTATTATTATTATTTTTTCTGAAAGATATATCATTAATACTTGTTACAGTGATCTTGTATGATATAACTAATCTAGATAACTAACACCGTCCCCGAAAACGATGCCAATGATGAGTGGCAAGGTATCCCTACACTTAACCATACGAATACGAGCGTTTCATGCATGATCTGGTCGAACTCCGCAGATGGGCTAGTTGTGGTATCTAGATAGTTACTCATTGATTATGGTTCACTGTTTTCCCACCTAGACTAGTATTTTCTTTGTCATGTATAGTTTAGTCTAGAGTGAGGTGTATGATGTGTTCCTACACTAATGCTACTCCTGGAGGCAATGGAAAAGAATCTTAGCTAATCTAGGAGGGAAAAGGAAGAGAGAGAGCTATACTAAGAGGAGATAGGGAGAGAGAATCTAATCTAGCCTAAGTGTGATGAGTATCCATTTCTTAATCATCCATACACATCTTAGGCCTCATGCATGACTACCACTGGGATTACCAAGTGCATGACCCGAGTATGCTACTAGGATACCAAGCAGTCACACGTGGATACTTGAAATTAATTTGTACTCATTATGTGTTTAATAACAATAACAATTAAGTAATTAAACTAAGAGAATGCTACAATGATGAAGTAATCTCAATCTTTATTTTCGGTTATGTGCGTGTCCAAGTATGTCACACTTGAAAAAAGGATGTCATACAATTACAATCATCACACTGTGGGCATGCATTGGAAGAAAGGGTTGAGAGGAATTAAGAAATGAACTAACTTCTAAAAACTAACTGAAAAACTAACTATTTCCAAACTGACTCCTCTCGTGCGCCTACATGTGTATTTATAGGCTCACACAAGAGTCACGATATTGTGTATCCGATATCGTTAATTGGGCTACGATATTGTGTACCCGATATCATGGATCTGATATCAGGGGTCCAATATCACATCTTGATGAATCATGATTCATCACAAACCATTGAATTTGGAGGCACCACCACCACCAATCCATCTCATTTCATTTTCTCTTCTACATTACAAACTTGAGATACATAAGGTTACATTCTATCTTATTTGGTGATTAAACCATTTTTTGATGAGCCATGATATTGTATTTATGATATCACAACTCTACCTATGTCATCATTAATATGATGTATTAGGAGTTATGCGACCTTATAAATATTGACACTTGGTCTCATCTGTAGAAGAACTTTCATTAAAACCACAAGGAAACTCTTGAAGTTTGTTTTTGTAGTTTACACTTAGTGATAGAGTGAATGCCTGTAGTGTGGTATTGAATAGTTGAATGGAATCTTTATTTGAGTGGGATTGTACTTGGGCATAGTTCATGAATGGTAATATAGATTGAGATTATTTTCCACCATTGCAGCATCCACTTAGTTTCTTTGTTTTACTTAGTTGTTTTCTTTACTTAGTTTAATTGTAATTTCTTTAATATGCTAAGTTTAGTATAGTTCTTTTCAATTTTGAAATACTTTGCTTTTCACGTTTACTAGTAAGGGGAAATGAGTACTACTAGTTATTGATTGGTTTAGCTAGTAGCATAACTCTTAGTAACATAGTAACGATTACATGAGCCTAATACATGTATGGAAAGCCAAGAACAACTACTCATCGCCATAGGATAGAATAGATTTGCATTTTTGTTATTGCTTAAACTTATACCTTATTCTCATTTTCATTATGTTTTCACTTAGGAATAAGATGAGCCAACAACGTCAAAATATCATATGCCTCACTTAGAGTTAAACCATACACTTGCCCTTCACTAACTTCAAGTGGGAAGACAACAATCACAAACTGATTATCAACTTCTAACATACATTATCCATCCATGGATTATGATCTAGTCACACATGTGCACTCATGACTTATATGGTAAAGTGTTGGGATACCCAGTCGCTCATCATTGGCACCATTTTTTGGGATGTGTCAATGTTTAATTAGTAGTTGATCGTATAGAGTTCATTGTATCAAGAATCACAAAGCTTACCCTACACATTTTTAATCAATCTTTTAACACACGCACACACACATACATACTAAAGAGAATCAAACATATAACATGGCTTTGACACTTAAGGGAAAGTTACCACCTACCAAAGAAACATAAAGGAATCATGAAAAAAGACATGATGAAGAAGATTGGAGTACGCCCATGCAAACCAAAATTTTATATGCTCATACATATCCATATTATCCCAACTTCACATTTATCTTCCATGAGGATGAACAACTAAGATGGAGAGGTTTGCAGGGTAACATAGTTTTGCCTCCTAAACATTCAACACCATCAATGCTATAGGCAACCTTAATGAGGTCAAATCTTGGCAATGCATAAGAGGAATAACATGTTACTAAACACATGACCAAGTCGTATCAACCCATGAAAGCATAAGTAAGAAGGGATGTTGCCATGGAGACAAGACATGAGAACAACAAAGGAAAGAAAGTAACCCACAATGTTGTCTTAGAAGAAATCAATGATGATACATTCATAATGTAAAAAATCCACCAAAATCATGAATCCCATTCACAAATGTCCATCATTCATGTAGAGGAACTTGTCAAAATACAATTGCATTTAGCCCTTGCAGAAACACCTAGGAGAGATGTAGAAGACTCCAAACATAGATGAAGCTCAAGACCTAAAGCTTTTGTAGAACCACAAGAGAATGAATCACAGAGCCACAGAAGGAGAACTAGTTGACACCGTTCTCTAACTACTTCCTCTTCTTCCTTAAAATCATTAGTAGAATTTGATAAGAGGGAATAAAGATCCAAAGACTATGACAAGGAAGGATTTAGGGATCATGAGAGACATAAATATTGAACAAGGCATCCTAATGAAGAAGAAGATGATTATGAACAACAAAGAGACAAAATTAGGCATGAAGAAAGGTAATGACACTATAAGCATCGAAGGGGTCACAACTACAACCAAGCCTATGAACCTGACAATCATGAAGAACCCATACTAGCCACTCGTAGCATGATTAACATTAGAGAAGTAATGTACATCCCTACTAGGCATGTAAGGGATAGCATCAAGCTACTAGACATGAATAATATTTTCAAATTTGAAGGAGAATATAATGTGAGTTCAAATCACCATCTTCAAGCATTCCATAATGCTTATGTCCTTCAAAATATCAAGAGTGATTAACAAAAGTTAAATTTTTTTCCCAGGATCCTCATTAAGAAAGTAAAAAGCTAATATCGATCTTTAGAACTAGAATTGATCTGAAGATGGAGTACCATGCTAAAGCTCCTCAAAAGTGTGCAATTTAAGAAAAAAAATCTAAGGATGGAAGCAAGGGACACATGAAACCCTTGATGTGGTAAAGGAAAGATATTGTTCTCTGCTACATAGATGCCTAGGCCATTAATTTTCACAAAGGGAATAATTAATTCATATAATTGATGGGTTAAGAAACAAGACTAGAGAAATCCTTGGGGTGTATGCCCAAGGAAGATTATCAGAAATGATAGTCCATCAAATTCAAAGATTAATGGACCAGGTATTCAAAGAAAAAAGAGAATTAAAGAAAAGGGTATTAGCTAAGGAATACAACCGAGATCCTACAATAAAGAAAAGAGATGTTAGAATGTGCAATAGACTAGAAGATAAAAATTTAGAGAATGTTATTCAAAAAAAGACTCTACCCATCTAGAAATCAGTTAATGACATTGTCACAAAGGTAAAGAAAATGTGGGACTCAGTGGATGAAAAATTTTCTACAGCACTAAAGATAATAGAGGAGAAGATTGAACAAGCTCTAAACAAGAAAATTAAAGAGAAGACAAGAGGAGATAATAGATGAGAAAATCACAAATGTAAATGAAAAGTTGTTGTAGTTAAGGAATTTACAAACTCCAGTTAAGAAGATGAAGAAGGATGCAAAGTGTGCCATTATGAACATTGTAAGGGATGTTGTCCTATCATGGCCTACTTGCAAGAGTTTGGAGCATATGTACTTAACCCAAGATTTTCCAAGAAACAAATGTCAAAATGATTACCTTATCCATAAGGTAATCTTAGACAATTGATGAGTCATGTTTTTCATAAGCTCTGATATTCGAGCAATCACAATATCGGGTACATGATATCACGGTCAAAGATATGATATCAGGCATTTGATATTGTAGGGTTACTCCCAGGCCTATAAATACAGTCCTTGGGCACACGATTGGTAGTAGTTTTTGTAGTCAAGTAGTGAAACTCTTAAAATTTGTTCATTTAAGAGTTAGAATATTTTTCAAGTGCCTACAGCAAGAGGTCTAAGTATGATCGAATATTTATTCAAGCATTGATGTACCTAAACACATCATTGTGTTGGCAATAAAGACAAGCTCTTTGATTCATCCTTGTAGCACTTGAGACTTTCTTCCTTTATGCATTTACATATCATAATTTCATGCAATTTACATTAATTTTATTCTTGCAGTAATTAATTTTGATTAATTAAGCAACTCATTAAAATACACAAGCACGACCCCTTTGAACATACATGTGACACTTGGTAGCGTAGAAATGGTTAGTGTTTGACAACCCAGTTGTGTTTACACAAAGTTTAGGATGTGTCTGGGCAGTGGGGATGGTTACTTATGTTAGGATAGATTAGATAATAGTTTACTTAGCACTTAATTACTCTCACTTTTATTCTTATTCTAGGCAAGCAAATTGATGAAACACAAAATAATAAAAATCTTACACCTCAGTTACACTTAACCATACAATTGCATTTCACAAGTGGGATTGGGAAGACAATGAATAAACAACACACACTCATCGTTTAGCTCTAGCATACTTGTTAATTAAAGTTTGTAGAATTTGACTAGATTACATGTTCAATGCCTGTGATTCATATGGTTGGACATAGGGGTACCTCGCCACTCATCATTGGCACTGTTGCTAGGAACTTTAGTTCTACATGTGCTATCTAAACTTAGTGAAGCTTAATAACCTTGTTGTTCAAACTATAAGAGTCAAATATTACAAAAACAAAAATTATTATTACAATTAAATTAAATATTAATCGCACATTGCATATAAATTCATTAACATAAAATTTCTTCTTCTCATAGGAGTCTATCTCCACCTAGGACAGACCAGATGCCTCAACAATACTAGGTGGTATATGCTCATCTCGATGAGTATGTACCAAACTTCACCTTCATCTTACATCAAGATGAAATGCTATGGTGGCACGACATGGAAAGCAACATTGTGTTGCCAACTGATTGATCTGTTCCAGTGATGCTCTAGGTAATGCTTGTACAACATGGGATTCAACATCTTCACGGAGAGTATGAGATGTGAGATCTTGATCCAGGGATTATCATCCCACTAAAGCACAAAGGTTAAGGGATTGTCAGCTAGAGCACCAACATGAGCTTGTGAAGGGTAAAGGGTCAAACATTTTTCCACCTCCGCTTGATCCATTAGATGGAGGTGAACACTTCTCATGGGGATTTTTTTTGGTGATACTCTTCTCTTTGACTTTGTTCAAGGGGCCCTCAACCAGAACATGTAATCCATAATCCATAAGAGTTATTCAAAATATCACCTAGAGACGACAAATTATTAAGGATGTCAAATCATTTTTGGGCCATACAGGATACTACAGAAGATTCATTGAAAATTTTTCAAAGATAGTCAGGTCACTAGTGAAACTAACAAAGAAATATGCATCATTCTAATGGACAGAATAGTGTGAGAAGGCATTCGAGAAATTAAAGTAGAAGCTGATTGAAACACCAATCCTTTGAGCTTTGAATTAGTCTAAACCATTCCACATGATTAAAGATGCTTCAAACTACGCACTAGGTGTAGTACTTACTTAGCTCAATGATAAAAAAAACCATATTACATACACTATGCTAGTCGAAGCATCACTAGAGCACAACTCAACTACATCACTACAGAAACGAAGCTTATGGCTATGGTGTATGCACTTGAAAAATTTAGACATTATGTGCTCAGGTATCCTATTTATGTCAATATGGATCATAGTGCCATGAATTTTTTAATGAACAAACTAGTAGTTAGTCCAAGGATGATATGATGGCTTGTGATATTACGAGAGCTTGACATTACAATGATTGAAAAGAAAGAATAGAAAATGTTATAGTAGATCATTTGTCAAGACTAAGATGGGAATTGCAAGAGCAAGATGAACCATTACCTAACCAATTTCCTCATGAAAATTTGTTTACAAAGATAAAAATGACTATCAACTCAATAGACAAGTCCTAGATTAGTAACTACATGACTTATCTCACTACACAAGTGCTTCTTGTTGAGTGGAATAAGAAATAAAAGGAGCAGTTCCTCCATAGAATTAAACAATATATGGAAATTAATGGAAATATTTATAAGATCTATGTTTATGGATTAGTTAGATGGTGTATTCTAGAAAAGAACCAACAAAGAATCTTGCAAGATGCGCATGAGGGACCATGTGGTGGTTACTATGTAGGATGCAAAACAACACTAAAGTTGATGATGGCAAGCTACTTTTGGTCTACCATATCCATGGACACACACAAATTTGCTTGGTCTTGTGAAAGATGCTAATGCAATGGGGGAATAACGAGTAGAAATGAAGGACCACAACAATGGATCTAGCCATTAGAGCCATTTGACATCTGGAGAATTGATTTTATGGTTCTTATCACATTGATGTCTAATGGAAAATCATATATTATAATGATAGTTGATTATTACACAAAATGGGCGAAAGTAGCTACAGTCAAAGATTACATATTTAAAAAAGCTACTAAATTCTTTCGACAACACATGGTGAATAGATTTGGAGTACCACACATGCTCATATCCAATAATGAAATGCATTTTACAAGAGCTACATTTAATAAGGTAATGTAAAAACTTGGGGTAAACCAAAAACTAACTACACCATACCATACCCAAGTAAATGGTTAAGCAGAAGTCACTAACTAAGAAATCACTAGAAAGGATTAGAGCATTAAGTTGAATGGGCATATAGATCCACATGGAAACTCCCAATAGGATACTTGCCCTATGAGCTAGTTTATGAAAAACTTCCCACACTACCAATCCAAGTGGAACTACAAACCTTAGCTATTGCTAGTGAACTTGACCTAGATCTAAAATTCACTCACAAAGAATGTCTTATGAATCTTAACCTTCTAGAGGATAATAGACTTATAGCTCTAATGAGTAATGAAATACACAAGAAATACTTCAAATGTAGGCATGATGCAAGAATATGACAAGTATCAATACATTTAGGTGATAAAGTCCTCTACTACAACCCTAGTCATATGCCATAAAAGGCTAAGTTCAACACTTTACAGGAAGGACCCTATATCATTCATGCAACATACCAATTAGGTGCCATGTAGATCTATCTTCCAACTAGCTCACACAAGCTTATCTTCATCAATATTTAGCAAGTGAAACCATTCTATGAACATCTTGAATTTTCTAGGGATTCTACCTTTTCCACCAAACCATCTTCAACGTGTTCCATTTTTTGGTTAACTATTTTTAATAATAGTTGTGGGGTTGTCTTGTGTAACAGTTAGTCATTAGACCTTTTTCTTTTCTTACTACTTTTTCACATTCTTTGATATCTTTTCTATTCGTTGATCTTTTCCCATTTCTTAATAATTTTATATTCTTTAATATATTTTAAATTATTTCTCCATTTTTCCATTCTTATCATTTTTCTATGATTTCTCATCATTTTTCTTGTACATATTTTTGTTAATTTTCTAGTAAAGTGCAAAGGAACAATGCAAGATCTAGTTCTAATAATGTAAAAATTACCTTGTGTTATCAAATAATGGAAGGACCAATTCTATATATAGTGAGACCACATCATCCATCCACTCATTTTCAATAATAAGAGTTTCTTACCATGGCCATAATGATATTCTTTTCACAATAAAACTAAAATAAAATTATGATTATTATGCTTGGATAGAAAAGTGAAGAACCAGGTGGGAATGAAAAAGGGATGATTTAAAGGAGCCTTGTGGATTCTCTTACACTAATACTATAAGTTTTATCCTATTGTTAAGAATGTATTATTTTCTTAAGTGCTAACAAAAAATGAAATTGTAAGTATAATAAGTACTACCTTATCATGTCATTGGAAAGACATGTTGCCCATGCATGAAGGTAGTCCTCTGGTAAGGATGACATAGTAAAAATATAATAAATGCACAAAATAAAATTTTTGAGGGTTCCATTGGAAAGATATGTTACCCATGTGTGAAGGTAGGCAGCTTCTCAGAAATCTCAAAAATAAAGTATGCTATTAATAAACTCCTTCCTTGAGCTACATTGTCAAGTGATGATGCTTCCTATAGTAGTGGTAGTCTTATGGTTGCTAGCTTTGAGATGATATAATGCAATGTCACTGGTAACTGGTATGAACTTGGTTTGGATCATTAGACGAAATGGCTAATGATCACTTTAACCATATATCACACATAAGAATTCATTATGCTTATGGTAAGACACCTCATGTCCCAATTTTCGTAATCCTTTCTAATCCTGTTCCACCTCATTGGTATTATAGTACTAATTATGGTTTTCTAATCCAATTTTCGTAATCCTTTCTAATTATGGTTTTCTATTATAGTACTATAATCATAATTATACTATAATCATAATTCTATGGTTTTGTATAATATAGTATTATTTTCTCATTTTGGCAATACTAACATGTGTGTTTTTCAAGATAGGTATGTTCTACATTTAACTCCTTGAGTGTACTAAGGGCTAAATCTTGCTGTTGGGAGGATCCACTTGTATAAATTTTGTATCTCATACTTGATGAATAGTTCCACATCATCTTCTGCCTCCAAGACACTTTAACTATCAATGTTTACTTTCATAAATTCTCATATCTAATCATACTTTTGGTAATTCTTACTACCATCTCTTATACATTTGATTCGCCTCCTTTGCCAAAGATTCCTTCTTTATGATCTTTGACTACCAACTTTTCATAATCTAAGCATCATCTATGATCAAAGATCCTTTAGACAACTTCTACATCTTCCAAACTATCAATTTGACTCAACTTCTTCACCAAAAATTGGTTCAAACTCAACAGTTTTTGGATGTGTCATCGTAGCTACGATGTATTAGGTCTTATGATGTTGTATCTATGATGTTGCACTAACAAAAATCTATATATATGTGTAAAGAGTTAGAAAATATTTCATTTCCATATTTTAAAGCAAGGGGAGGTCATGCTATTTTTCTAAGCCTTTGATGCCTGAACTTCCAAGCTCTATAACTTCCTCACTGTAGCTTTGATTTGCATGATTTTCAAATCCTCTTAATCATGGAGTGACCAACTTTGTTATGGGGGAGGGAATTGCATGTAGGAGAGTCAAATTGAGTTAAATTTTTCTAATGCCAGAAGAAAATACTAAGGGTAAGAATAAAGAACAAATAAGAATATTTTAATTAATTAATAAAATAAAAGCTAATGAACCTAACCAATTCTCCTAGCTAACCACCCAATAATATAATAGATAAGGAAAGGATAACCATGGGAAGTCTTAATAATTAAAAGAATAATTAAACAAGTTTCTTTTTGAATTTTTCTAACTCTACAATCATAGTAAGAGCCATGGGTAATAATAAGAATAAAAGTTCAAACAAGACTAAAGATCTGAGAAAGGAATATGAATTTCTAGTGATAAATCATGTTTTCATACACTCCATTGCGATCCAAGATGCGATATCGTACATTCAATATCATAGGGTTACTTCCGGGTCTATAAATATAGCCCCTAGGTACACGATTGAGAGTATTTTTTGGCAATTAAGTAGCAAAAATCTTGTAGTTTGTCCATTTGAGAGTTAGAATATTTTCCAAGTGCCCAAAGTAGGAGATCTAAGTGTGATTAGATCTTTATTTAAGCATTGTTATACTTGAACATATCATTGTGTTGGTAATAAATATGAGCTCTTTGATTCACCTTGTAGCACTTGAGACTTTCTTTCTTATGCATTGATATATTGTGATTTTATGTAGTTTACATTAATGTTATTCATGCAGCAATTAATTTTGATTAATCAAGCAACTCATTATAATACACAAGTAGGACCCCCTTCGAACATATGTGTGACACTTGGTAGCTCAGAAATAGTTAGCATTTGACAGCCCAACAGTGTTTACACAAAGTTCAGGATGTGTCTAGGAAGTGGGAATAGTTACTTGTGTTAGGCTAGATTAGATCATAGTCTTCTTAGCACTTAATCACTCTCACTTTCATTCTTGTTCTAGGCAAGTAACTTAATAAAACACAAAATAATAAAAAATCTTACACCTTAGTCACACTTAACCATACAATTGCATTCCACAAGTGGGACTAGGAAGACAACGAATAGACAACACACATGCACAATTTAGCTCTAGCATACTTGGTAATTAACGTATGCAAAATTCAACTAGATCACACGTGAACACCTATGATTCATATGGTTGGGCATAGGGATACCTTGTCGCTCATCGTTGGTGTCATTGCCGGGGACTTTAGTTCTACGTGCACTATCTAAACCAAGTGAAACTTAGTAACCTTGTTGTTCAAACCCTAAGAGTCAATTCTTACAAAAACAAAAATTATAATTATAATTAAATTAAACCTTAACTACACACTGCCTATAAGTTAAATAACATAAAATGTCTTCTTCCCACAAGAGCCTATCTCCACCTAGGGTAGACCAGGTGCCTTAGCAATACTGGGTGGCATATGCTCATCCCGATGAGTATGTACCAAACTTCACCTTCATCTTGCATCAAGATGAAATGCTATGGTGGCATGACATGGAAGGCAACATTGTGTTGCTAGCTAATTGATCTATTCCAATGATGCTTCAGCTAATGCTTGCACAACATGGGCTTCAACATCTTCACGGAGAGTATGATATGCGAGATCTTGATTTAAGGGATTATCATCCCACTAACGCTCAAAGATTAAGGGATCATCAACTAGAGCACCAACACGAGCTTATGAAGGGTAAGGGTTAAACACTTTTTCACCTATTAGATTGAGGTGACCACTTCTTTAGTGATTCTCATCTATTTGACTTTGTTTAAAGGACCCTCAACTAGAATGTACAATCCATAATTCATAATATAGGTTCTAGTCAAAATGGATCCAATGGAAAAAATGGCTTTGGAGAGGCAAGTCATGATAAGGGGGAAAAAGGAGGTCACGATCATCAAATGAAGGGTGATGGGCATCAACATGGAGCAAGTTCTCATTCCTCTTCCCCTTCATCATCTTCTTCTTCATCTAGCTTAGATCATGACTGCAAAGGTAGTAACCATGATGAAGGTGACCGATAGGACTAGAATAGTAGAAGGAATTGTTGGGATAGTCATGACTAGAGGCATGGGCAATCCAGAGAAACCCATTGTCAGGAAAGAAGGGCTAGTAGAGAACATCGTAGGCACCATCATCATGTCCTCGATGAACCTCTACTCGCCACTCAGAACATGTTAAACATTGCAGAGGCCATGAGGATTCCAATAAGGCACGTAAAGGATAGCATAATAAAGAGGCTAGACATGAACAACATTCCTCAGTTTGAGGGAGAATACAATGCTAATCTACAAAATAATTTCCAGGCCTTCTAAGATGCATGTGCCTTGTAGAATATTGAGAACAATTAGCAGAAGCTGAAATTATTTCCAAGGACACTCATAAAGGAAGCAGAAAATTAATATCGATCCTTGGAACTAGAATCAATCAAGCGGTGGAGTATGATGTTGGAATTATTCAATGAAAAATATCAAACATACTCTTGAGTGTCCAATATGAGGAAGTAGATTCAAAGGTGAAAATAAGGAAACCATGAGCCCTTGGATGTCACTATTGGCCAATACTATTCTCTGCTACATAGGTGTCTCGACCATGGATACTCTTAGCTTAATAAACTTCACCATATCATAGATGGGTTGTAGTTTGAAACAAGGAAAACCCTTGGCATCTATGCCCAAGGGAGATTGATAGAGTTAAGTGCTTATTGGATCCAAAAATTAATTGAGTAGGTAGCCAAGGAGGAGGGAGAATTGAGAAAGCAAGAAAGTGTAGAGGAATATAATAAGGACCCTTTTATCTGCAAAAGGAGGGTTCAATTTTATGATAGTGAGGATGAATTAACCAGATATGAGGTGGCTAATTAGAAAACCTTGCCACTCCAGAAATTGTAATCTGAAATCATGGCTAAGGTTGACCAATTATGGGACTCTATGAACAACAAGTTTCAGGCTATCTTAAAAATTATTGAAGAGTCCAAGAAGCAAAGTGATGAGCATGAGCACCGGAGATGTAAAGAAGCTAAACATGATATATCTAAGGGTAAAGGTAAAATGGCTACAATAGAGATGGTTGTGGATAGTGACTTAGATGATGATGGTAGGTGTGACATCTACCAGTATGAACATCCTAAGGGATGTTGCCCAATTGTGTCACACTTGCAGGAATCTGGGGTGTATGCCTTACATCCATGACTTGCATAAAGGAAAACACCCAAAAGATTACCTTATCCACAAGGCAATGCTCGATAGTTCCACTAACCATAGTAGTACTATCCAAGTGGAACTCCACTGCAACCCTATGAATTATACCAACAATGGCAACAACCATAATCATGAGTGTTGGCACCTCCAAGACAACAATACCCTTACTGGCAACGAGATCCCTATGATTACTATGTTTAGCAACTTTCATCTCCATAGGACTCCTTTGGTCATGTTGCCACTTACCAACATCACCACTACACTTCTGAAGTATACCAATAACCCTATCCAAGGAGGGATGCCACTTATTATTCTTATGCTCCTTCCATCCTTACACCTACTCCTCCATATCCTACACAACTACCACCTACTCCATCCATGTAGGGTGAATTATCTACCCAACCATAGCAAAGAAATGTTACGAGGGTGGTTAATTTGCAACCGGTTAACCCACCAAGTGGGTTAAAATTGCAAACAAAGAAAAGACCCTTCTTCTGACCTCACAGTCCACCAAAGCCCTCAGAAACATCTATGGTTGGTAACTCTACTCCTCCACCTTTATCTGTCTCACCTTTATCTGAGTCCCCTTCAAACCAAAATCCCTCTCAAATCCATACTGTAATGTTAACCCATGTTGTATCTAATTAGATTTGAGCTGGTAACCTACCTAGGAAGTTAGCTAATCCTACGAGTCCCCTAGTATATTTGCAAATTGCTGGGAATGAGCCGTGTAAAGCTCTTCTTGACTTTGGTTCTAGTGTTAATCTGATTTCTCATGAGATGTAAATGATGTGGAACATTCCTCCCTTGAAGAAGAGCAACATCTAGCTAGAACTGGCAAACTAGTCCATCACTGTTCCATTGGAACTAGTAGAGGACATCGTAACCACCATTTGTGGATGGTCATATCCCATCGACTTTCTAGTAATCAAGGTGGAGAACTACAAAGGGGACTTCCCAATTATTATGGGAGGGTCGTGGTTAAGCATCATTGATGCCAAAATGGGCATTAAAGATCTTTCCTTGGAGATATCTAAAGAAAATGAATTTGGAAAGATCGAGAAAAAGAGGGTTCCATGTATTGTGTATAGCGATTCAAGGTGCCATCATGTGTAGAAGTTATGATTAGTTAAGAGAACATCTATCTCTACATGCAAGCAGTGTGCACCAAAAGATGAAATCCAAAGATGTCTATACGTAGTAGCCAGAAAACAAGAAAGCACCTAGTGGCTGACAGCTAATTCTAGCAAAAGTATATTGTGCATGGAACCTACTAAGGGCCTAATGTATGAATACGTTGCAAGTATGGATGAACTTGAGCAAGTTCATCACTAGCTCTCTGAAGAAGTAAATGATGATGCCAATTGGGGAGAGTTGGAAATTCTTGACAATTTTAAATAAGAACCCCTTAAATTGAAGTCACTACTAGCTAGAATGAAGTATGTGTTCTTGAAAAATGGAAGGTTGGTCATTATTAATACTAAGCTTACTACAGAACAAAAGAAAATGTTGATAAAGGTTGTGGAAAAATGGTCAGTAGCCTTTACTTGGTCATATTTTGAGGTCACTAGTATAGATCCAAGAATATGCTAGCACTGAATATACACTAACCTTGTTGTTAAGTTGAAACGATAGCCATAGCGATGTTTGAATCCCAAACTAAAGCATATTGTCAAAGAGGATATTGAACAACTCCTCAAGGTGGGATTCATCTACCCTATCGTAGATAGTAACTGGGTCAATCGACTCATGATCATGCCCAAAAAGGAGGCAAATGATAGGTGTGCATTGACTTCTGGTTTCTCAACATGGCCACTTTTAAAGATCATTTTCCATTGCTTTTTGTCAACCAAGTGCTGGACACCATATTTGGGCATAACTGTTACAGCTTTCTAGATGGTTATACCAGCTATAATCAAATCTAGATTGCACCAAAGGACTAGGCAAAGATAAATTTCACAAATCCTTGGGGGACTTTTGCTTATGGTTAGATGCCATTCGGTCTATGTAATGCCCCAACCACATTTCAATGATTGGTCCTTAGCATTTTTCAATAAAAAATCAGTAGTGGGATAGAAGTCTTTCTGAATGAATTTTCTACCTATGAGGCTACATTTGAGTAAGCCTTAGATCATCTTGCATAGGTGTTAAGGAGATGTGTTGAAACAAATCTCTGACTCAATTGACAAAAGAGCCATCTTATGGTCTAGGAAGGCATAGTCTTAGGGCATCATATTTCAAAAGCAGGAATTGAGATGGACCCTGAAAAAATAAGGGTCATCCAAGGAATAACCCATCAACCAGAACTAGTTAAAGAAGTGTGGTCGTTTCTTGGTCATATGGGCTACTACCGATGCTTCATCAAGAATTTTTCCAAAATTTCCAAGTCGTTGGTGGAATTCACAAAGATGGAAGCATCATTCGTCTAGACCCCTGCATGTGAAACAACATTTTAGCAACTAAAGCAGAAGCTTGTTGAAACCCCCATTCTACAAGCACTTGATTGGTCTAGATTGTTTCATGTGATGATTGATGCATCAAATTATGCGTTGGGGGCAATGCTTACATAGATGGATGATCAAAAATGTCTATATTACATTCACTATGCTAGCCGAAGTATTTCAAGTGCACAACTAAACTACACCACCATAGAAAAGAAGTTGATGGTAGTGGTGTTCACATTAGAGAAGTTCAGGCACTATGTGCTTGGCTATAAAGTGTTTGTACACACAGATCATAGCGCCATCAGATTTTTAATAAATAAACCAATGGTGAGTCCCCATGTCATATAGTAGCTCATGATTTTACAAGAGTTTGATCTCATGATGGTAGATCTAAAAGGTGTGGAGAATGTGGTCACTAACCACTTATCATGGCTAAGGTGGGATGACAAGGAGAAAGATAGCCCCTTATCTGATCAATTCCCTGATGAATCTCTCCTTGCAAGGGATGTTAATGTGCAAATGCCTAATGAACCAAAATGGTATGACACCATCCTCAGTTATCTACTCAAGTAAGAACTACTATAAGGGTTGGACACCAAAAATAAATAACAGTTTCTTCACCAGTTTAAGCATTTCATGGAAATCAATGGGAACCTTTACAAAGTCTATCTTGATGGATTGGTACACTGGTATGTCCCTAACACCAATAAACTACACATTCTCCAAGATGCTCATGAAGGCCCTTGTGGGGGCCATTATGTTAGGAGATGCATGGCCATAAAAATCCTCATGGTAGGATATTACTGGCCAACCATCTTCAAGGATGCACACCAATTCATCCGCATTTGTGATCATTGTTAGAGGGATGGTGGAATGATAGCTCAAATGGAGGGGCCATAGCAATCGATTTAGCCTCTTGAGCCATTTGATATTTGGGGCATTAACATTATGGGTTCCATTGCACCTTTGTCAAATGGAAAGGCATATATCATAGTCGTAGTTGACTATTGCACTAAGTGGGTAGAAGCAGCAGCCATCACTGAATATACATCCACTATTGTTGCTTAGTTTGTATAATAAAATATCATAAACAAGTTTGGTGTGCCTCATGCATTAATTTCTAATAATGGAACTCATTTTACAGGTGCCACTTTCTGAAAACTTATGCAGCACTTGGGGGTTGAGCATAAACTCACAACACCATATCACCCTAAAGCTAATGGTTAAGCTGAGGTCACTAATCAGGAGATTAGAAACAGTCTAACATGCACCATTAGCAAATAATGAAGGGATTGGAGCACCATAGTAAATGATGCCCTTTGGGCCTATTGCTTCACATGGAAGCCTCCCATAGGTTATTCTTCCTATGAGCTTGTGTATGGAAAACTACCAACACTACCCATCTAATCCAAGCTCTGTACACTTTCTACAGCCTGTGATCTTGACTTGAATCTACGTCTAGCATAAAAAGAATGATTAATGAATCTCAACTTGCTAGATGAAAATCGGTTAATGGCCCTATCATCCAAAAAAAATGCACAAGGCATTTAACAAGAAATGTCATGACCTCAAAATAAGAAAAGTCAAGTTTCAACTAGGTGACAAGGTCCTTTATTGGAATCCTGCACACGTACCCCAACGAACCAAATTTCAAACACTGTGGAAAGGACCTTACATTATTAATGAGACTTTTCCATTTGGGGCCATGATTATCTATAAACCTGACAACCCAGATAAAAAATAATTAGTCAACATCCAACAAGTGAAGCCTTATCATGAGCCTAAGCCAACCAACTCAACAAACACCTCGACAGATGGATAACCACACTTAATCTTTTAGATCTCCCTCTTCCAACTTAGTAGTGGGAGAGATGACTAGCCATATAAACATTTTTTGCAACTCCTCAGTGTTTTAACTTTTTTTTTTTACACATTTTTGGTTTTACAACTTTTTGTTTTCATATTCTTTGTTTTACATTTTTTTTACATCTTTGTATTTTCCAAGTTATTGATCTTTTCTAAGTTTTTTTTATACTATCATTAATATATTTAATATTTATTACATACTCTTTTACTTTATTTTATATTTTCTTGTGTTTGATGTGTTTCTCTACTCTTTCTGCTAATAAGGTGTCAGGTACAATGATAATGTGTTACTCGATGATGGTATGTTTCATTTGTAATTTGATTGTTGCTATTTAATTTCTGACTTTGAATGACATTACTAATGACTGGGACATGGTTTATTTTCATGTAATAGGTAGTGAGTCCACATCATCCACCCATCCACATACTCTATGGTTTTCCTTATTTTGGAAATGTGCAATCCCTTCTTTATTAATGCAACCTTAATAAATTGGTAACTTGGGAAGTTTGGGGAATTGGGAAGAAATCAAAGGGTTGGATAGGGTGTGTCTTCAAAAGAATGAGGTATTCTTTATGCTTCTCTATTTTCCTATGTGCGGGAGTGTTCTCGTGAGCTTCTCACCATTCTGTGTCATTTGATAATAGGAAGTCAAATAAGTCCTTGCATGATATGGTCCTCATTGAAAAAAAAAATGAAAGGGATGAGGATTCAAAGCACACCTCTTGGAAAAAATAAATGTGAAAATGTAGGGGTGTTTGCATGGTGTGGTTTCCATTAAAAAAAAATAGGAATTTAAAGCATATTCCTTAGACTAAATAAAAGAACTACAAGCACTGGTCATGGGAATTCTCTTGTCTCCTCTAACTAAGGCCGTTTCTTACTTCCTACTTTCTCTTCAATCTAGAATGGTGGTCATTTTGTGAGAGCATTCTTGTGTCTCAGAGGATGGACTAGGCTTAGAATGTTGATGCAAAGTCACTGAAATTGGTTGGTTTTGGTCTAGACTGAGGATGGATCCTACTAAGTAATTTAATCACAAACCCCATAAGGGACTTCATGTGACCATAATTAGGAACTCCATTCCATTCTCTCTCTCCTCCATCTCTGCTTTTCATGCCTCACCTCACTACTGGTTTCATGTTTTGATTCATTGTTTTGGTTTGATGTGTCAGGTTTCTTAGTTAGTTGCTTTTGGGTTTTTGTACTTAACTTTCCATAACCATTAATCGTCCATGGTGTTCATGGACTCCTTGGTTTGAAGTTATGCAAGGGCATAAAAGGCCTATGCTTGCTTTGGGGAGGACCCACTTACATAACTTTTGGTTTGGTTAAGTTAAGTTTTTTACCTTAGATGTTGTTACAATCAAATTCTTTTTATTTACCCCATCCATGCCATCTAATTGTATGCATCTTCATAACTATTTTTAGTGAATTCCTTCTTTTTATTATTGTGAATTTCTATACCCTCTTTCTATTATTCCTTGTGTTAAGCTTTTTTTGAATTTTATGGATCAATTCTCTTACTTAACCCATTTGTCAATCTTCCTACTAAGACTATCAAGCAACCAATTTATCACAATCACAACTTGGCTAGATAAAATCACTGACAAGACAATGTATTTAGCCATATCTATTGCACTTTATATACCAATCCTTGATTCTATTTTGATTGTAGTGAGGAGCATGGATTGGAAGTGGGACTGTTTTCACCAAGGAGGATGCAACAATATCACTCACAGGAGACTATTCAAGACCACTGGATCTTTTCTGCCTCTCTCTCATTTTTCTATTGCCAAGAGGGGTTGGATGTCCATTGGATTCGAGGGTGTTCTTTCCTATTGTCATGAACACCCAATTTTTTACACAATTGTAATGTTATATGCTTAGGTACTTTTGTATTTGTCTATTTTCTTTATGTCACTCTACATGTCAGTTGAATAGTCCACACCTCCTACTGCATGTCAATTGAATAGTCCACACCTCCTACTATATTTTGTAAAGGACTTATTCCTCTTCTTCTATACTCAAGGACAAGTTTTCATTTATTCATGGGGGTATGATAAATTATGTTTTTCATACATTTCGATATCAGAGTGGCCGCGATATCGGGTACATGATATTAGGTATGTGATATTGTGGCCCAAGATGCGATATCGTACATTCGATATCACAGGGTTACTCCTGGGTCTATAAATATAGCTCCTAGGCACATGATTGAGAGTAGTTTTTGGAAGTTAAGTAGTAAAACTCTTGTAGTTTGTCCATTTCAGAGTTAGAATAATTTCCAAGTGCCTGCAATAGGAGATCTAATTGTGTTTAGATCTTTATTCAAGCATTATTGTACCTGAACATATCATTATGTTGGCAATAAAGATGAGCTCTTTGATTCACCTTGCAGCACTTGAGACTTTCTTTCTAATGCATTTATATATTGTGATTTTATGTAGTTTACATTAACGTTATTCATGCAGCAATTAATTTTTATTAATCAAGAAACTCATTAGAATACACAAGCATGACCCCCTTTGAACATACGTGTGACACTTAGTAGCTCAGAAACAGTTAGAGTTTGATAGCCCAGCAGTGTTTACATAAAGTTCAGGTGGAAATAGTTACTTGTGTTAGGCTAGATTAGATCATAGTTTTCTTAGCACTTAATCACTCTCACTTTCATTCTTGTTTTAGGAAACTTGATAAAACATAAAATAATAAAAAAATCTTACACCTCAGTCACACTTAACCATGCAATTGCAGTCCACAAGTGGGACTGGGAAGATAATGAATGGACAACATGCACACACTATGTAGCTCTAGTGTACTTGGTAATTAAATTCTATGGAATTCAACCAAATTACATGTGAACGCATATGATTCATATGGTTGGGCGTAGGGGTACCTTGCTACTCATCAACTAGAGAGCTATTTAAATCCTTGCATAACGTTAAGTAAATCTTTGATGATTGTATATGACTTATCAAAGATCCACAGTAGAAGGACCCTTATAGCATAGAAGTAAAAGACCAAGGGATTGAGGTAGAGGATAAATTGGAGAATAAACAATCTAAGTAGAGCAAGAAGCCCAATCCTTTAGCATCTACCAACAAGCACTAGCTACTAAATAATCTATGTAGGCTGAATTTGAAGTACCACTAGCTCCTGAGCAAGGACAACACCTCATGCTATTAGTAGAACAAGCTATCCAAGAGAAGTCCATTATGTTCACAGTAATTTTGGAACATAATTTTGGACCATTCATAAATTTTGTTTATGAGGGCATCAAAACCCAACTTAAGGCTTCTCCTCCATGGCCAACTTTATCAAAAAATAATGAATGGTACCTGGGAGAAGTATATTAGTTCTAGAAGAATAAACTAGATGATGCAACTGTTAAGATCAAAGGAGTCTCAATGCCTTGATTAATTGAAGCCATTGCAAAGGAACTCAATATTCCAAATGTTACAGAAAATGTAGCATAGATATCCACGAGATCTAACACCAATCCAAAGAAGTTACGGCTATAGAGAGAATATGAAAAAGAGGAAAAGGACTATATTGAATTAACTACTTAAGAAAAGATTCACTTCAAGATTGAGACTTACCACTTGTTATGTACCAAAAGACTTAATAGGATTTCCATCTATGCTACTAGATCAAGTGCATGCATTATGGGGAAATTCAATGCTAATATAGCGCATCTACTCTTTCTAGAGATATAGAGAAGTTTTCAAGAAAATAAGGAAGGGAAACTCACACTACCATTCCATTTCCTCATTAGAAAGTTGTGCAAGAAAATAGGAATTACAGGGTACATGAATGATGTTCTAAGAAAAGCCAAAAAAATGCATCCTATGTAGAGATGTCCAAACCAATGCCACCAAATAAGGATTAGCTGGAGAATCCAATAAACATTTTGGGAGTAATAAGATCCACACTAGCAAGTAACCTTCTAGTAACTGGAAAACAATAACAAGTAAGGCCTAGTGGGTCAACAGTTGCTAGTGATATACTTGGATAGAGTGCTCCACTTGTATAAGAAGACTATAGGCCTTCCATGAGCCACTTGTAGCAAATCACAAAAATACTTAGTTGGGGAGCAAGGGAAGGTTTTTCTTTGTACTAAGTCATAGATAACTCCATAAGGCCTATTTTATCAACAAGACCTACTAATGGCCAAGTATCTCTATAGGCAAGAGAGGATGATGACTGGGCACAACATATCTTTGGAAATTTTGCATCTTTTTAAGTCATGTTAGAAACTAAAGAAGGGGCCATAGTAGTGGTGATGTAACATCAATATGAAATAAGAGTAGTAGAAGTTATCATTGATTACATTAAAGAATCCTTTAATGTTTCCATTGGACTATCGATGGATATTATAGGAACAAGAGATGTAGAAATGCTAGCCAAAGCATCCATGATCCTAACATAACATGAGGATGTCCTTGATTAGCTACTATAGATAGGACAAGTCATGTAAAATATTTCTGATATCCCTAGCAATATCATTGTAATTCATTTTGATCTAATTGCAATAAAGAGGAAGCTAGCCATGATGAAAACAAGGGTAGAGCATGTAGAAAACATAGTACAGAGATTACAAGTTGAGTTAGCAGCTTTGAAAGTAGAAAGGAGAGGGGTTTAGGGACACCTCTTCTAATTCCCTTGCTCTACACTACATACTATGTGTCTTTTTGTGATGATTTTGTCAAGGATTTTTCTTGGATGTTTTGGCATGTTTGGACATGTTTTTGACTTATTTTGATGACTTTAGAAGGTTCTAAGGTCTATCGGGACTTGTTGGGAGGCATGTGGAGGCTCTTGGCATCAAAATGACCACTTTTATATTTGGCACCTTCAAAAGAGATGTCTTCCTAGAAAGATAGATGTCTCCCAAGAGACATCTTCCAAAAGATGCCTCCCTTGAAGAGTAGATGTCTACCAAAAACAATAGACATCTCTCCTAAGAGTAAGGCTTTCATAGGAGACATTTACATGAAGTCAAAGACATCCTAGATGCATGAGGAAATTTCTAAAAATGCTTGTTCCAATTTGAGAAATAGACAAAGCAAATGGAAACAGCCAAAGAAAGATGGAAACAACCAAAGCAAGATGGAAATAGCTAAGGATATGGTGAGAAGACTTGGAAAACATCTAAAGAACTTCAAGTTGAGTTGAGAAAAGGTTTCTAGGGCTTTTACCTTTAATTTTCTTATAAATATTGATGTAATTTACCATTTTAAGTGTTGCAATGAAAAGGATTGCAGTGCCAAGTGTCAAAGTGCCAAGGGCTGAAGTGCTAATGTTGAAGGTCAAGCATCCTAATAGAAGAATAGAGAGAGAGAGAGCTCTTGAGGGAGGAGAGTTTGTATGAGAAGAGAGCTTGTGCAAGGAAGTTGAGTGAAAGGTAAGGGAGAGCACTTGAGAGAGATTAGGGTAATCTCTTATAAGTGTCTTGTCTTAAGCTTAGGGTCCATTGTGAGAAATTGAGGATTAAGAAAGAACAAATGTGGCCTATAAGATCCTTGGGATAGTTATGAGTTGAGCTTAGCTCCTCATATTTGATGTATTTTTTATGTATTTTGAGAATTATCTTAATATAAGAAATATTTTATCTATTTTATTGTGTTGTGCTTACTTTCTAAGCTAAATTTTCTTGGAAGTTGTGGATTGGATCCTATTGGGTCTATAAAGGTGAAACAACCCCCTTAACCAGATTGGTATCAGAGCAAAGATTTAGAGGTTTCCACACTTCTATGTTGAAGCTTGATGTTTTCTTTAAATGAAAGGAACATTGTTATGGATATTTGTGCATTTGCTTTTGGATATCATTCTTATTACTTTAGGTATGGCTCCAAAGAAGAAGACATATTAAGAGCTTAGACAAGAGCTTCAAGTGTTTAAGAACTCCTTTAAAGCTTTTGTGGTTGAAATGCAAGAAGTTCTTCCCAAAGTAAAGGTCCACAAGCACCAAGATTTTGTAGAAACTCTAGAAAGGGATATGAAGAAATTCAAGGCCAATATGGAAAATATTTTAAGCAAAATTAACAGAATATCTTCTAGCCATTAAGAAAGAAAGGAAGATGAAGGGTTTAATGAAGTAGATATCAATAAAAAAGGAGTTCTCAAGTATCTCTTATTGAGCAAGGGAGTGATTAATAGTCAAGGATTTCAAGGGGGGGAACCAAGAGCTTCATGAAAACAACCAAGAGATATTCAAAGTCCAAGATGGTGTATGCTATTGATCAAGGAGAGTTCCTACCTTATAGGTCATGGCAGGTGAAGGGTCAAAGCCAAAAGAGTGGCAAAGATCAAGGACTTCTTCAAGGAGGATCAACGGTAGCACTAGAAGGTATGATGCTTATTATTTTTGCAATTGTTTTATACCTTGTGGCAAGGGAAAGGAGATTCTAAGTGAAGTTAAGACTATCTCATGGGAGAGAGGTGAGTCTTCTAGCCAAGGTATGTGAAAAAATGATTACTTTAATGATGTTTTTGATGAATCTGAAGTAAAGGCTATGGAGGAGAGTTTACCTTTTGAGTTTGTACCTCCAAAGTTGGATGAAGAGCTTGTTGATGGTTCATTTGAAAAGGAGAAACCATTGGAACTGGGAACTCCTATTTGAAATCTTGAATCTTCAAACTTTGATAAGATTGAAAAACTACATGTTGAAGATCAAGTTGAACCAAAGATGGATGGAAGAAGCTGTGAAGAGGTAAGTAAGGATGAGCTTGATCTTGTTAATGGTAGTAATTTCTCTCATGTTGGAGCTAGTGTGATGGATGCTAGTTTTTCACTTTAGCTGGGTAGTGGTTTGTTCAATGGTAATGATGATCATCATGTTCATTTTGATGATTGTGATGGGATTGAGAGTCATGTTGTGACTTTTGATGTCATTGTTAGTAAGGGAAAGACTAATAATGGTGATTTTTTTGATGATGATGGCTATTGGGATAGTTATTTTAAGAAGGCCATTATTGATGTAAGTGAAGACATTGATAATGATATGATTTTTCAAAATTTGAAGATGCTTGGCATTGATTATAGTAATGATAAATTTGTGAAGTATGTTGATGGATTTCATTGTCTTTGCCATAAAATGGAAGTGTAGCATGAAGGTAATCTACATGGTGGTGATGAAAGGAAGCTAAGTGGTAGTCTTTCAAACACTAAGAAGAAGAAGGTGAAGAAGAGGGAAAAGAAGAAAATAAAGGATGTTGGATTAAGTAAGCCTAATCCTTTTTCTTTTTTTATTGTTTATTTGTTGCAAGTTTATGTCATCATGGGAATGCAAGGGGAGAATTCCAAGGAGATGATTAGATGAAGGAAGCATGGTGGGGCATGAGGACAAGCCTCCATGAGCAAGGGAAGCTCAAAACCTAAACCTTCAATGATGTTTATTCTCATGTTTGTAATGCAATGAGTCCTGATTATTATGATGGCCTTGAGTCATGGGGGCACGGAGCCTTCCAGCTTGTGAAAGGTCATGAAGCATGACATTTTTAAGGGTGGGAGAGTTGGTGTAGGGACACCTCTTTCGATTCCTTTTCTCTATAGTACATATTATGTGTCTTTTTGTGATGATTTTCTTCAGGATGATTCTTGGGTGTTTTGGCATACTTGGAGGTGTTTTTGGCTTATTTTGATGAGTTTAAGAGATTCCAGGGTCTATGATAACTTGTTGGGAGCCATCCAGAGGCTCCTGGCATCAAAATGAGCACTTTTATTTTTGGCACCTTTAGAGGAGACGTCTCCCTAGAAAGATAGATGTCTCCAAAGAGATGTCATCCCAAATAAGTCTTTCCTGAAGAGTAGACATCTATCAAAAATAGTAGTTGTTTCTCTGGAGAGTAGGGCTTTCATAAGAGACATCTACATGAAGCCAAATATGTCCCAAATGCATGAGGAAAATTCCAAAAATGTTTGTTCCAATTCAAGAAACAACCAAAGTAAGATGGAAAAAATTGGGGAGAAGGTGAGAAGACTTGGGAAACATCTAAAAAAATTTTAAGTTCAATTGAGGAAAGATTTCTAGGGTTTTAACCTTCCGATTGCTTATAAATATTGATGTAATTCATCATTGTAAGTTCCATAGTAACAAGGATTACAGTGCCAAGGGCCGAAGTGCCAATGCCAAAGGTCAAACATCCTAATAGGGGGTAAGAGAGAGAGCTCTTAAGGGAGGAGAGCTTATGCAAAAAGATATCTTGCACAAGGAAGTTGAGTGAAAGGTAAGGGAGAGCACTTGAGAGAGATTAGGAGAATCTCTTATAAGTGTCTTTTCTTAAGCTTGGGCTCCAAATTGAGGATTAAGAGAAGATAAGTATGGCCTCTAAGATCCTTGGGATAGTTGTGAGTTAAGCTTGGCTCCTCATCTTTGATGTATTTTCTATGTATTTTGAGAATTAGCTTAATATAAGAAATATTTTCTCTATTTTACTACGTTTTTCTTACTTTCTAAGCTAAATCTACTTGGAAGTTGTAGATTGGGTCTTATTGGGATTTATCAAGGTGCAACAACCCCCTACAGTAGAGAGACATTGAAAAGTATATAGCCCCAAACTAGTTAGATGCATTCAACATGAAACAAGTGAGACAACTCATTCCAAGAAATATTCAAGTAGAGATGGAGAAGGAGAAGGCTATGTGGAACACATCAGTGGTAGAAGCAAAAGCATATGCACATTCCAAAGCCATTGATGCCTTTGAGGAGGAGAATAAGAAACTTGTTGCTAATAATACAAGGTTGATAGAAATCGAATAGTAAAAATTATTCTTGAAGAAAGCGTTCATTGACTGTGAGAATAATTCATCAAAGTAAACCAAAACATGAATAAGTTGACTAGGAAAAACTAAATCCTAGTAATAAAAGAAAGCATCATTAGACAAAAATTAGCAATTGAGATAAGCACATGGCAAAACAAGATCAAGAAGCATGGAAGGCTCAAAGAAAACTTCTATGACAAGGTGGGCATGTACAAGCAAATTAATGAAAAAGAAATCCAAATTTCCAAGACCAATATTAATTCAATTACAACATAGACACAGAATTGGCAGAAAATTTTGGATAGCCTCAACCATGTCCACCAAGCTAAAGTGAAGAATAAGGACCTACAGATATAAGATCTTACCAAGTACATGGGATTAGTAAACCTATGATATGCTAATATGGCCATGTTAACAACAAGGATATTGAGGAATAAGCTAGAACAATAGGTAGTTGCAGTCTATGCCATGTATGAGAAGGAGTTTGTAGATTGGAAGGACACATAGCAAAAATTACATATTGGAAACTCTAAATTGGAAATTGTAAAAGCCAGCTACCAAGGTCAAAAGGATGTAGCAGCAAACCTGGCCTATTGAATGATTGATGATCAAGAATTGAGAAAGGTGGCTAGGGTGTTTGAAGAAGAGAGAAGGCAGTTCATGACTTAGTATGTTAAAGCCAATAAGATGTTTCTATAGCTACCATGCTTGTGGAAAGTACTGATGCCATCAAACATTGCAAAATGTGCATAGATGGTACATGATCCTAGACTAGAGGAAGAGAAGCTTTGGGCACTCCTCAACCATTATCATTTCCAAAAGCCTAAAAATAAGAGAAAGAAGCCAATGGAGGAGTCACCACTATCGGGAACTTGAAGACTGCATTGAGCTCTTCCATTTTGTTTTGATTTGTTTTTTTATTATTAATTATGTTCATCATGCTATGCATGATAATTTTGTAAAAGTACCACTCAAACCATAATGTAGCATTCAGAGTCAAGCAGTCATGCAAATAAGTAGTTATGCCATAGTTTAAGTATACCTCCCAATTTTGTAAGGAACTCTATCCTCATTTTATTTTAACTCAAGGATGAGTTTTAAGTTAGTCATGGGGATATGATAAAATCATTTTTTAATGAGCCACAATATTGTATCTATGATATTGCAACTCTACCTATGTCATTATTGATACGATGTATTGGGAGCTATGCGACCTTATAAATATTGATACTTGGTTGCATCAGTGGAAGAACTTTCATTACAACCTTAGAAAAACTCTTGCAACTTTCTTATAGTTTACACTTAACAATAGAGTGAATGTCCAGAGTGTGATGTTGAACTATTAAATGGAATCTTTATTTAAGTGGATTGTACTTTGGCATAGTCCATGAATGGTAATGAAGATCAAGATTGTTTTCCAGCATTACAACATCCACTTAGTGTCATTGTTTTACTTACGTATTTTCTTTACTTAGTTTAATTGTAATTTCTTTAATATTCTTACTTTAGTATAGTTCTTTACATTTCTAAAATATTTTACTTTTCCTATTTATTAGTAAGGATAAATGAGTACAACTAGTATAATCATTTAGTAATCCTAGTGGTATTATTGCTTGGTTCACCTAGTAGCATAACACTTAGTAACCCAATAATAGTTATATGAGGCCAAGACATATATGGCAAGCTAGAAATAGTTTCTCATCACCATAGATAGAATAGATTTGTATTGCTATGATGACTTAGACTTAGAACTTATTCTCATTTTTAGTATATTTTCACTTAGTAGTAACATGAACCAACAACATCAAGATATCATATGCTTCACATAGAGTTAAACCATACACTTGCACTTCACTAACTCGAAGTAGGAAGATAATGATCATGAATTGATTATAAACTTCTAACATACTTGCATTGTTCATCCATGGATTATGATATGATCATGTGTGTGCACTCATGACTTATATGGTGGAATGTTGGGATACTTAGTTGCTCATCAACTAGCAATCCTACAAAAGATGAGTAATGTCCTACAACAAGGAGGTCGTCAATGCCTAGGACCTCTAACAAACCAAGGATATATGCACACAAGGACCATGGAACAAGACCAAGTTCACATGATTCTTCAAGCTCATCATCTTTTTCTTATTCATCATTAAGCTTTAATGAGAATGAATGCAAAAAAGGAGGTAGATTCCTAAATAGAAACATAGATATGCATCCTAATGGAAATCACAGAAGTAATCTTGATAGGCATAGAGACAAAGATGAAGAGAAAAGATAGAAAATGAACCACAAAAGATCATCATGAAAGAAAAGGTAGAGACTATGATTTTAACATGAAACACAAAATAATGAATCATTATTGATAACCAAAAGCATGGTCTAGATTTGTGAGATAGTGAGAATTTCCATCAAGCATAAATATGAGAGCTACATCAAGTGACTAGACCTAAATAATATTTGTAAATTTGAGGGAGGCTACAAAGTTAATCCACAATACCAATTACAAGTCTTGCATGATGCATCTATGTTGTAAAACATCAAAACAAAATGCTAGAAGTTAAAGTTATTCTTGAAAACACTCATCAAAAAGGTTGAAATTTGATATAGATCATAGCCTAATTTTATCCACCATTGAACCATAATGCTTAAGCTCTTCAATGAGAAGTAATAGATTTATTCTAGAGTGTCCAACTTAAGGAAGCACATTCAAGGATGAAAGCAAGGAACTCATGAATCTCTTTATGCATTTTTGGGTAGATACTATTCCTTGTTGCATAAATGCCTACACCATGAGATCTTTCAAAAGTAGTTGTGTCATATTATAGATGATTTGAGAAATAGAACTTGTGAGACCCTTGGGATTTATGTCCAAGGAAAACTATTATAATTGGAAGCTTATGTCCAAGAATGATAGATCAAGTGGCAAAAGAAAAGAGAGAATTCATAAAGATGGATAGTATTGAAGAGTACACTTGGAACCCATTCCTTCACAAGAGAGATGCACTTGCTTATGATATACCAATAGCATAGGCTTCTTTGGATGAAATGGTTGAAAAAAAGATCTTCTCGATAAAGAAATTTATCTCAAAATTTATAATAAAGATTAACTAGAAACTAAAAATTCAAATTTTTTATAATATCTAGGATATCACAAAGTATTTGTTAAACAATTATAAAGCCTCAACATATTTTTGAAGAAAGTTAAAAACATCATTAATGTAATGCCTTAAGTGAAAAGGGTTAATTTAAAAGAAAGCAATTAGTGCATTATAATTAATAGTATAATTCAATTGAATGTAAGCTAAAGATGAGCAAAATATAAAAATTTCTTCTTCATCTTGAATGCTTTATTTGCATATTTTGCAAATATGCTCTTCTCTTGGTAAATTGATCCAATGACCTGTCTCAATAAGAAGGTGATGAGAGCTCATTCTTACTCTAGTAATTTAATTTCTTAAATGAAAAGGACTAGCTAAGAATAGATACTTTTAAGTACTAAATAACAAACCTTCTCAAGTAGAATGTAAATAAAAATGCTTTTTCCTTAATGTATTCAACCAAAATTTAGACAAGACTTTTTCTTTTACAGTTTTTTAGAAGAACCTTTTGTTTAAAGGAAGATCCTCTATTACAATATTTCATGATTAAAGCCACAATTTTCTTTGATGTAATCATTCATTTACTTGTGCAGTATTCATCATCTCCTTAGCATAATTAACTTTCTCCATGTTATTTAACTTTTGAGTATAAGCAATTGACAAAGGGCTTCAACTTCAAGAGAAATAAAATCTACTTTTAAAAGTAAGATATGATAATAAGCCTACATTTTTACTTGAAATTCACATATTAGAAATGTTTTGAACATGTTCTAATTTTTTCCAATTTTATGTGGAAAGAAAAGATCCCCAAGCAACACACCCATATAATAATATAGGTTAGACAAGACTACAAAAAAGTTTCATTCTCTTCTCCCATGGAAAAATTTGTTTCTTGCTATAATTATTTCTAAGAGCAAATAAAGCTTGCATGCCACTTGAAATCCTTTAAGAAATAAGGGTATTTCAACTATAATTACTAGTAAATTCACCTTCCAAATATCTATAAGATCCACATATACCAATTCTTTCTTCTGCAATGAAAAAATTGTAATTTATATTTCTAGTATCACAAACTATGATTTTAGAATGGTTTCTGTAATCATGGAGAATTTGAAGAATACAATTTAATCCTATAGCTGATTTTGCAATCAAGGCCATATCATCTACAAAGAGAAGCATGTTAAAAGATAATCCATCTCCTAACATACCATGATTAGAGGCCTTTTTCATCCATTCCTCCAAACTATGGGATTTAGTGGATGAGAAATTTTCATCCATTTTGAAAATCATGAAGGAATGGATGAAGTAGACAAGAGTCAAGGACTAGACCAAGAAGAAGAAGAAAGAGATAGAATAGGACATGCATCAACAAAAGAGCAAAGCTATTGCAATAGAAGGGGTTGTTTAATTAGATTCAGAGGAGGATGATAAGTGTGACATATCTAGTATGAACAACCAAAGGATTTTTACACTATCATGCCACACATGATATCCTCAATGCAAGAATTAGGGGCACATACTTTAAATCTTAAGTTCATTAAGAAGTGAATGCTAAGAATATTATTGTATCTTCAAGGTAACTACAAACAATCCCATCAACAACATTACCCTTCAAATAGGGCACATCCTTAGCTTTAAGAATAATATCATCAACAATTGTAAAACCTATAATTGTGGTGGATGCACCCATCAATGTAGTAATACCCCTATTATTAACCAAATCATACATTTACTATGTCCAACAACTTGTCTCACCAAATGGTCTAACAACTCATGCTTCTTATCATTATTCTATCCTTCTAAATGCCATAAACCCAAACTCCATCCATAGAATCATCATCCTACTCCTCTCATTAGTCTTCACACTTTTCACATTTCTCTTCCACCTATGCCACCACCACCAATGTTACTCAAGTTACCACTAGAGCCATAGCAAAAGAATGTGATAAATACTATCTACATTTGAATGGATAATAATGTTATTAGCTTTGAGTGAAAGCCTAGAAAGTGCCCCATGTTCAAGGTTGTTGATGACTTATGTTAAGTTGGTTATGTCAACAAGGCCTCATTGACATGGCTTTGTCAACTAGGCCTCGTCTACAAGGCTTAGTTGATGCATCTTACCATGCATCGACAAGGCCTCGTCGACATAGTGTCATTTGTCGACTATAAATACATGCTTGCAGCTACATTTATGCAAGAAGTAGATTGTAGTTGTAGTAGAGCTCTTGCATTTTTTCCATTCAAAAGTTAGAAACTTTCCTCCAAGTTCCTGCAACAGGAGTCATTGAGTGTATGGATCTTTATTTGATCATTTTTGTACTTAAGCACAATAGTGTGTGTGGAAATAAAGACGAGCTTTCTGATAAACCTTGCAGCACTTGGGATAGATTAGCTATTTTATTTATGCATTTACTATTTTAGCGATTTATTAAATGTTTTCAATTAGTTATTAAATATTTTCTAGTTATTATGTTAATGAAGCAATTAAGCCAGATAGAGTATACCCATAAGTATGACCACTTCGAGCATAACACATATTCGCTTGGTAATTCTAGTAGCGTTATCACTTGGTACACTTAGTAGCATAGTGCTTGGTTGCCTAGTAGTGGATACATGTGTTCAAGATGTGTACAGAAAGTGGAATTAGATGCTTATGTTAGGAATAGATAAATGCTAGTTGATTAGTTAATTTATTTTAGTTAATTAAATTCCTTTTATCCACATTTTGAGCACCAAACTATAAAACACAAAATGATAAAAATCAGATGCCTCAATTACACTTAATCATACCAAAAAACATCACATGTGTAATTGGGAAGACAACGATTGACCTTAAGGCTAGATTCACTTCCTAAAGGACTAGTGCATTGGAAATGATATAGTCCATAGAATTCGACTAGATTACGTGTGAACACTTTGTGATTCGTATGATTAGGTGTAGGGGTACCTTG
>MNCI01011864.1:863822-946186 GCA_015680685.1 Gnetum montanum | reverse complement strand
TACAAAGGGAAAACATTACACCAATCCCTTGTTCCTACTAAATCAAGATGACATTGAGGATCCTCCTACTAAAGGTTCTTAACATGAAGATTCTCCACCCCTTGATACTAATGGCGAGGGTGTGAACCTAATCCTACAATCCACTATTCATAAATTGGGTTCAAGAAAAAGTAGTAGCCAAGGTAGGGACTCAGGCAAGCACCAAAATAGTAAGGGATCTAAGGATGGCGATCGTAATAAATGTAAGAGTGATGGCAAACATCGTGGTGGCAGTGAAAATCCACCTTCCTCTTCATCCTCTTGATTTGATTCTGAACATTCCTCTTCATTTGACAATTCTCATGAAAGTCACTGTCGAAACTACCATGATGAAGGTGATCAGTAAGATAACAATGACAATGAAGGCCACCAAAACTGAAGGGGTGGCCAAAACCATCATTGACGTCATCAACACAGCAATGATGATGAACTGTTATTGGTGACTTGAAGTATGCTCAACATTGCAGAAGTAGTAAAAATCCCAACCAAGCATATGAAGGATAGTTGGATCCTAGACATGAACAATATCCCAAGATTTGAAAGGGGATACAACTTTGATTTGCAAACCCATATACAAGCTTTTCAAGATGCCTGTGCCTTAATAAACATAGAAAATGATTGGTAGAAACTAAATCCTTTCCCAAGGATACTCATCAAAGAAGCTGAAAGTTGGTATCGGTCCTTAGAGTCAGAATCTATCCATAGATGGAGTACCATGTTGGAACTATTCAATGACAAATATCAGACATACTCCAGAGTGTCTAATCTAAGAAGATAAATCAAAGGCTAGAAACAAGAAACACATGAACCTTTGGATGCCACCATGGATTAATATTATTCACTCTTATACTGATGCCTTGGCCATGGTTATTCTCAGAGGAAACAACTTCACCACATCATAAAGGCTCAAGGCAAAAACAAGAAGAGCCCTTGGGATGTATGCCCAAGGAAGATTGTTTGAATCAAGGGCTCATTAGATCCAAAGGTTAAACGAGTAGGTAGGAAAAGAATAAGGTGAGCTATGAAAGAGGAAAATTGTTAAAGTGTATAATAGGGATCCATCCATTAGAAAATGAGAGGTCCAATTTTTTTATGAGGAGGAGTCATCACTTGATGAAGTGGTGAATACAAAGATATTGCTTATTCAAAATTCTATTTCTAATATTTCAACTAAGATCGACAAGTTATGGGACTCTTTGGATGAAAAGTCTTAAACCACTTTGAAGATTGCTGAAGAATCCAAAGAGAAAAATAGTGATCATAATCGCAAGAGATGAAAAGAAGCTGAACATGCCTACCAAAGAGGTAAGGGCAAAGTTATTATAGTAGAGGAAGTTATGGATTTTGACTTTAATAATTAGACTGAATGTGAGATCTGTCAATATGAACATCCCAAGGGATTTTTTCCTATGGTGTTACACTTACAAGAGTCTAGAGTATACACATTAAATTCTTGTTCGCACATAGGCAAGCTCCTAGATGATTACCTTATCCTTAAGGTAGCCCAAGGTAGTTCCACCAACAAAAACAAGCTCACTACCTAAGTGGAACTCCTTCACAACCTTATGAACAATACAATAGTGGTACCAACCATAATTGTGGGGAATGTCACCACCAAGGTAGCAATACCCTTATAGGCAACTAGATCCATACGAGTACTATGTTCAACAACCCATCTCCCCCAGAAGTTCTACAAGTTAGGTATCATTCTAGCATCACTATTACCCTCCAGAGTATCATCGAACACCTTCACCATCTACTCAAGGAAAAAATCCATATCTGTATCCTTATCATCCTTCACATCCCTCTACACCTACACCTCCACCTTCAACCCAGTTAGCTCCTACTCTATCCATGCAAGGTGAGATTTCTCTATAGCTACAACAATGAAATGCTACATAGGTTGTACACTCACAACCAATTTTTCAACCAAGTGGTGTAGATAATCGATTAAGAAAAAGACCTTTCTTCCAACACCATAGTCCTTTCTAGTCCTCAGTCCTTTCTAGTCCTCACAACCTACTTCGGTTAATCATCTTACATCTCCATCACCCTCATCCTCTACATCAAATACCTTCAAGTGTCTTTCAAACCAAAGGCCACATAGGATCTGCACTATAATGCTAACTCATGATGTTTCTGACTGGATTAAGGCTAGCAATCTTGTTATAAAAAGATCTCAACTAGGAAGTCCACTCATTTATCTATAGTTGCTAGACATGAGTCATGAAAAGCTCTTCCTAACTCTGGTTTCAAAGTTAATCTCATCTCCCATGACATGTACAAGGCCTAGAACCTACCACCTCTCAAGAAGAGCAACATTCATCTAGAATTAGTAGATCATTTGATTACTATCCCTATAGGATTAATAGAGGACATTGTGACCATAGTTTGTGGGTTATCCTCTCTTGCTAATTTTTTAGTAATCAAGATGGAAAACTATAAAAATGACTTTCCCATCATTATGGGAAGGGCTTGGTTAAGCACAGTTGATGCAAGAATGGGTATAAGGGACCTATCTTTAGAAATATTTAAGGAAAATGAGCTAGGTAAGATTGAGAAGAAGCATATTTCATGCATCACATACAATAATAAAAGGTGCAATTGCATGCAAAAGATTTAGTTCATTAATAGCACATACATTAAGGCATGCAATCAGTGTGCATAAGAAATTAACATTCAAAGGTGTTTGTATGCAGCAACCACAAAATAGGAGGGCACCTAGTGGTTGATAGTTGATTCAGATAGTAGCACACTATGCATGGAACCAACTAAGAGCTTAACATGTGCATATGTTGAAGGCATGGACAAAATTGAACAAGTCCATTCCCAACTCTCTAATGAAGATGATGATACCTATTGGGAAGAGTTGGAAATCCCTGATCACTTCAAGTAGGAGTCCTTAGAGCTAAAAAATTTACTAGTTGGTATGGAGTATGCATTTTTTAAAAATGGTAAATCAATCATCATTAATGACAAACTTTCTCCTGCGTAAAAAGAAAAGTTGTTGAAAGTGGTAAACAAATGGTCAACAACCTTTTCTTGGACATATCCAGAGCTAATAGAAATTGATCCAAGGATATGTTAGCATTGCATTTACACTGACTCAGCTATGAAACCTAGAAGGCAATCGTAGAGGCTACTGAACCCCAAATTGAAGCAAATCATGAAGGAAGAGATAGAGCAACTCCTTAAGGTGAGGTTCATCTATCCAATTGCAAATAGTGAGTGGGTTAGTCCACTCATAATTATACCCAAGAAGGGTGGAAAATGGTAGGTTTGCATTGACTTTAGGCTATTAAATATGACAACATTTAAGAATCACTTTCCTTTTCCATTTGTAGATCAAGTATTAGACACCATATCTGGGCATTATTATTATAGTTTCTTGGATGGTTATAGTGGCTATAACAAAATTTAGATTGCACCCAAAGATTAGGCCAAGACAACACTCATGAGTCCCTGGGGGACTTTTTCATATTGTAAGATGTCATTTGGTCTGTGCAATGCCCCTACAACAATTCAATGCTTAGTCCTTAGTATCTTTCAATAGCAGATTGGTAGTGGTGTTGAAGTCTTCATGGATGATTTTTCCACCTATGGAGCTACTTTTGAGCAAGCCTTGAACTGACTCCATCAAGTACTAAAGAGATGTGTAGAGACAAACCTATGGTTCAACTGGCAAAAGAGACATCTCATGGTTCAAGAAGGCATTATGCTAGGGCACTAAATTTCATAGAAACGGATTGAGGTAGACCCAGAAATGATAAGGGTCATCCAAGGAATAAAACACCAACCAAATACCGTTAAAGATGTTTGGCCATTCAATGGACACATTGGCTACTATCGATGATTGATAGAGAATTTCTTTAAGATCACAAAGCCATTGGTAGAGCTTACAAAGAAAGATGCACCTTTCATCTAGACTAAAGAGTGTGAACATACATTTTAATAATTAAAATAGAAACTCATAGAAACACTAATACTATGAGCATCATATTGGTCCAAGTCATTCCATATCATGACAAATGCATCTAACTATGCTTTGGGAGCAGTATTCATGCATATGGATAATAAGAAACATCTATATTACATCCACTGCATGAGTCAAAACATTGTGGAAGCACAATTAAATTACACCACCATGGAAAAAGAATTAATGGTAGTGGTGTATGCACTAGAAATGTTTAGGTACTATGTGCTTGGTTACAAAGTATTTGTGCATATGGGCCATAGTGCAATTCACTTCCTCATGAACAAGACAATAGTGAGGCCTCGTGTTATATGGTGGCTTATGCTCTTATAGGAATTCGATCTCACTATGGTAGATCGAAAAGGGACTAAGAATGTGGTCACTAGTCACCTTTCTCACTTAAGATGGGATAACAAAGAGGAGAAGTGTCTGCTCGCTAATTAGTTTCCTAATGAACTCCTCTTTACAAGAGTAATAAGTGAAAAGACGTTTGTAGAAGCAACATGGTATAATGGCATCCTCACATATCTTCTCACTCAAGAGATGCCACAAGACATGGATTTTAGGAAGAAGCAACAATTTCTTCATTAGGTCAAATACTTCATGGAAATCAATAGACACCTTTACAAGGTGTGTGCTAATGGCTTGATCTACTAGTGTGCCCTAACAAAGATCAACTATGCATTCTCCAGGATGCTCATGAAGGGCCTTGCAAAGGCCACTATGTAGGAAGACACACAGCATAAAAATCCTGATGGCAGGATACTATTGGCCTAAAATCTTTAGGGATGTCCACTAGTTCGTCAAGTCTTATGAATGTTATCAACATGACAGGGGGATGACGACTCACATGAAAGGTCCTCAATAGTGGATTCAACCACTAAAACCTTTCGACATATGGGGCATTAACTTCATGGGTCCCATCACATCCATGTCCAATGAAAAGACATATATTATAGTAGTAGTTAACTACTATACAAAAGGGTAGAAGCAGTAACCATTACTGATTGTACATCATTCACTGCTACCAAATTTATATAACAAAATATCATGAATAGGTTTGGGGTGCCATGTTCACTAATTTCTAATAAAGGAACTCATTTCACAAGTGCCACATTTAGATAGTTAATGCAATGCTTGGGGGTAGAACATAAATTAACAACACCTTACCACCCCCAAGCTAATGGTCAAGCAAAGGTAACCAACAAGGAGATTACAAAAATACTAATGCAAACCATTAACAAATATAGGAATGATTGTAGTACAAAGATTACCGAGGCTCTATGGGCTTATCGTTCAAGTTGGAAACTTCCTACTGGCTATTCTCTCTAAGATTTAGTGTACAGAAAACTTCCAATGCTTCTAATCCAATCTAAGCTCTGTACACTTCTAATAGCTTGTGAACTAAATCTTGACATAATTCTAGCATAGAAAGAAAGAATAATCAACTTGAATGTATTAGACAAAAATCAAGTAGTGGTCCTATATTTGAATGAGGTGAACAACGCATTCAACAAGCAACATCATGACCTCAAAATAAGGAAAGTAAAATTTCAACTAGGAGATAAGGTTCTTTACTGGAATCCCACACATGTACCTCAAAACAAAAAATTTCAAACATTGTGGAAGGGACCTTATATAATTGATCAAATCTTTCTCTTTGAGGCCATGTTGATCTACAAGCCTGAATGCGTAAATAAAAAGCAGTTGGTCAATATCCAACAAGTGAAGCCTTTTCTAGAACTAAGGTAGGCTAGTGCAACTACCGCCTTAACAGATGGACAACCACATTCTATTTTTCAAATCTCCTCCTTTCAACTCAGTCATGGGGAATATGGCCATCTGTGCTAACCATCAAATTGGCCTCTCAATTTTTCTACTTTTTGTTTTTTTTATGCTTTTGATTTTACAAATTTCTAATTTTACACCATCTTTAGTACCTTCAAACTTTCTTGATTATTTTACACTTTCTTATATCTTTTACTTTATTTTTCTTTCTTTTGTTCAAGTATGATTTTCTCTTATTTGTGCTAATAAATGTGCTTTATTGTCACAAGACACGATGCAGTTATTGCTGTTTACTAATGATGGTTTGTGCTTAATATGTAATTGTCATTGTTTGGTTTCTATTTTTGAGTTCTGATGTTTGACGACTTTGACATGGTTTATTTTTCATGGAACGAGTAGTCAGTTCACATCATCTACCCATCCAATAAACTCTATGGTTTTTCTAGTTCTGGGAATTTGAGGTCCCTTTCATTAAAGAAACTTTTAATTAATCGATGACCTTAGTAGTTCTACAATTAAAAGGTTTGTAAAGGGGTGACTTTAAGGGGACTCAATATTCTTTGTCATATTCTTTTTTCTTAAGTGCTTGAGTGTTTTTCATGGACTTCTTACTATTCCACACCAACCACTAATAGGAAGTCCAATAATGTCATTGTTGAAAGGGGCTAGTAAGAATAAGGCCAAGAACTACTAGAGGCAACCCATGCAATAGGACCTCTTTGAGAGGAGCCTAAAGTGGAATCTATCGGATATATTCTAAAGGAAGAAGTGCTAATCAAATAATCACAAAGAGGAGAAGTTCCTAGACCCACGCTAAGGCTTGAGGTCACTTTAACTCAAGCCTACCTAAACATCATTTAGTCTCAAGACATTCAAAGATCGGTTCTTCAAGAGATCAACTTTGGCCTTTTTTGGACAAAGCCCCAGAGGATGTCAAGACACAACTACAAGCTTCTCCCATGTGGCCAGTCATCACGTCCAATGGAATGGTACATGGGAAAGACCTATCTCTTATGGAGTAGCCAAAGGCCAGGATTCATTGTTAAGATCAAGGACATTCAAGTGAGTTACTTGGCAAAAGCCATTGCATAAGCACTTGGGTTACCTGGTACAGGAACACAAGTAGCTGAATTATCTACAAAAGGCGATCTTGAAGCCAAGAGGAAGTGGACCCAACGATGCTACAAGGTCAACCATAAGGAGTATGATGTGCTCACACTAGTGGAGTAGATTTATTTCAAGGCTATGGCCCATCACCTCAATCCAATGGTGAGGCCAAGTAAGGTGACTACTTTCTCTACCCAAGCATGCAATACTCTACATGGGAAGTTCCTTATTAATCTTCCACAACTGCTATACTTGGAATTTGAGAAACACTTTAAAGAAAATGAATGTGGAAGGAAAACCCTGCCCTTTCTATACCTCATTAGAAAACTTTACAAAAGGGCAAGCATTGTTCACTACTCTAACGACACTCTTAGGCATGATCCCTTGGCCTCATGGTTAGAAATCATGAATGATAAAACTCCAATGACAACCCAAGAAGAGTAGTTATCGCCACCACCACCCACTCAGGAAATAACATTGAAGACCTATGCAACCATTGAACATTTATGGAAAATTCCAGAATAGCTCTTGAGTGAACAAGAGAAATAAGTAGGAATCAGTGAGATGGATCCATCTATGTATTGGCTAGTGATGAGTCACCTTAATGAGGTGGCCAAAATAGTTATCTAGATGGAGAGGGGTGGTCCCATTTTCTTTGCCCAAAGAATGTAGCTACTTTTGAGGTCAGATCCCAATGCTCGAGAGGTGATGGTGTCACTAGCAACACATTATCTATTTCCATAAATCTTTCGGAATGTTGCCACTTTCTCTGTGAGGTTGGAGGAAGGTGAAGGGGCAGTTGTCTTGGTGATGCAGCACCAATGGTATGGTTACTAACCATGTAGTAGAAGCATTAAACACACTTGTGGCATTTGTACCAAACACATCTGCACTTCAAGACATGCAAATATCTGTAGGCATAGTTAGTGGGAAGTTGAACACAACTGAGCATGAACAATTACTGGAATGAGTAGTAGGAACTAGGCAACTGACTTCAGACATCTTTGATCTTCTATAGAACATCATTGTAACCTAGTCGAAGCTACTGAATGCAAGGGGTAGGTGTATTATTTTGGAGGGGCAACTAGAAATGGCCCAAGAGTGAAATTAATGCTTGGCCATAGCAGTTGCTAAAATTCATGCCCAACTTGCATAATAAGCAATCCTTAACCTAACAATAACAAGAGATGAAGCTATCAAACAACTTCAAGAATGATTTTAGAAGGTTTAGGAGGAGATGGTGATGACCATCTTTAAACAGTCCATAGCTAAGGTCAAAATGTACTCATTCAAAAAGGACTTGAATCAGATGCACCAAGAGAATGAAGCATTGACTGCATAAAATCATTGCCTACAAAATGTTGATGCACAGAAAGATCAAATGCAAGAATTCATTCATCAACAACAAGAGAAGCTTGCCACAATAAATACTGAACTAAGAAGATTGGTCATGAAAAATTGCAATTTATCAATGAAGGAAGTGCATGCCTTGCACCAAAAATCAGCCATCAAAATCATCACCTGGAAGAACAAAGCACTCAAATTTGAGAAGGTAAAAAATCCTTGCAGAGACTAGGTTGGCCTACAAAAAGAAGTAAATGAAAAGAAAATCTAAATGGCAAAGGCAAAAATGAGTGAAGCCCTTGAGAAACTTCAATAAGGAAGAGAGATGTGGCAACCTATTCTTGATGGGATTGACACCTACAACAAAGTGGAGATCCACTTGAAGGAGTTGCAAATCAAGGAGATGATAGAGTACATGGAGTTGGCAAATCTCCATTACACAAACCTAGTAATGCTAATGGCCAAACGATCATGGTCAGAATTAGGACAAAAAGTGACTAGCTTGTATCTGTTATCTGAGACTGAGTTCAAACACCACAACGACACTAAGAAAAAGCTTGAGAGTGCTAATGCTACACTTGAAGTCCTCAGAGGAAAATTCAAAGATCAATGATCTATTGCTAAGAACCTAGCCAAATGGATGAATGACTACTAGGAGTTGAAGGACATAGTTAGGGTATTCAACATTGAATGCAAACAATTTGCTACTTGGTTTGTCAATGCAAAGGAGTTGTTTCCAGCAATCCTGTGTCCTTGGGATGTGCCTATTTCAACCCACATTAGAAAAGCTACGTGGATGGTGCATGATCCTAGGAGTAAGGAGGAGAAAATGAAAGCATTGTTGGATGCTTTTCGCCTTCCACTTGAAGTTATAGCAGTAGTAGGACAATCGTAGCCAACTCAACCACCACTAATGCATGAAGCCAGTGAAGGTCCCTCAGAGCCCCAACAACCACCACTACCTAGGATCCTTTGATCTTCTTCAACAAGCTTCACATCATCAAGGAACGTGTTATCTGGTTTTGAGGAGTTGAGTCATGGTGTTCAATTTTGTGTCTTGAACACATTCACTTTTTGTAATGTGCTGATCTGTACACCATTTTTTTTGTCAAGATAGTCAGTTTGTTTTGTGTGAAGAAAAGTTAGCCAATAATCCCATACCTTCCCAATTTTGTAACAAAACTCAATGATGAGTTTCCATTCAGTCGTGCAGGTATGATGAGTTGCATTAAGTTGGTTGCATCAACAAGGCCTTGTTAATTGGGCCTCGTCGATGAGGCCTAGTTGATGCATCTTACCATGCATCAATGAGGCCTTGTCAATGTAGTATCATGTGTCAACTATAAATACAAGCTTGCAGCTACATTTATGCAAGAAGTAGATTGTAGTTGTAGCAGAGCTCTTGCATTTTTTCCATTCAAAAGTTAGAATTTTTCCTCCAAGTGCCTGCAGCAAGAGTCATTGAGTGTACAGATCTTTATTTGAGCATTGTTGTACCTAAGCATGATAGTGTGTGTGGCAATAAAGATGAGCTTTTTGATAAACCTTGCAGCACTTTAGATAGATTAGCTATTTTATTCATGCATTTACTATTTCCAACTATTTATTAAATGTTTTCAATTAGTTATTAAATATTTTCTAGTTATTACATTAATGAAGCAATCAAGCTAGATAGAGTACACACATAAGTATGACCACTTCGAGCGTAACACATATTCGTTTGGTAATCCCAACAACGTTATTGCTTGGTACACCCAGTAGCATAGTGCTTGGTCACCCAATAGTGGATACATGTGTTCAGGACATGTACGGAAAGTGGGAATGGATGCTTATGTTAGGATTAGTTAAATGCTAGTTAATTAGTTAATTTAGATTAATTAATCAAATTTCTTTTATCTACATTTCAAGCACCCAACTATAAAACATAAAAATGATAAAAATCGAGTGCCTTAGTTACACTTAACTATACCAATGAACATCACAACTGTAATTGGAAAGACAAAAATTGACCTTAAGGCTAGATTCACTTCCTAAAGGACTAGTGCACTGGAAATGATAAAGTCTATAGAATTGGACCAGATCATGCATTAACGCTTCATGATTCATATGGTTGGGCATAGGGGTACCTCGCCGCTCATCAGTTGTTTCCATGGCTATTGATGGAGCTAATAGACCTATCAATCTACCTAAGGAACATTCCTATTAACTATTTATAAAATCCCATAAATAACTAATATAAATGCTATGAAACCCTTAAGGATTTGAATTTATCCATTATCTAACTATATTATAAAAATAATGTTTAACTAATAGAACTTATCAATTATGAGCATAAAGAAAATAGTGTAACATAGTATGATAAAATTTTATATTTTAATAGCATTAATAATTAAATAAAAAATTACAAAATGGAAAACAAATGCAACCACAAAGCATAAATTCTAGAAAACAAAATAATAATTGGGAAGAACATGAGGAGATGATCATAATGATACTCATTTTATCTCAATTGGGCTTCTAAAAATAAAGTTTTTTATTTAAATGTTTATTACAATAAACAATAAAATAATAATATATAGTAATATAATATTATTTTCTCTTAAACTTGTAGCTTGCATTAATGTGAGAAATTATCCTTATAACATCACTATTAAGATCGCAAAGACAAAAATTTCATAACTATCATATATTTTTATTTATTTACAAAAATAGATACCTATCTTATCTCCACCAATGTCAATCCCAAGCTTAGATACAAAAAGAGGAGGGTTAATGTCAAGTTGATTGTAAAACCATGCAAAATCTTATGAATAAGTTCTTTTTCAAAATTTGTAAATGCAAAGGCATTTTCTAGATTAGTCACTAGATGGTTGCTATGGAAAATGAGCAAGGGCATGCTAGGATGTCCTCTAGAAACAATGCAATAAACAAAGATCTAGCTCTTCATAAAGGTGAATGGCAGAAAAGAACTCATGTATTCGATCTCATCCTTAGGACAAGACTAGGATGATGATGATGTTGATGGTAATGAAAAGTAGGTACCTAGCTTACATATTCAAAATTTTTACAAGTTTTCTATTTAGAAAAATATAAAATATACAAAAATTATTAAACAACTTCCAAAGGTCCATCCTTAATACCATTGAGCCACTTGTCATTACATGTCTTTTTTTTTTGCATTTTTCTTGTTATTTTGGGCTAAACAAAATTTTCAATTAAATATTTAAAAATAGTCCAAAATCCAAGAATACCACTAAAGTTCAAAAATATTTTTTATAAATTTAATGTAAGAATATCTAAAGGATAAGTCTTGTAAATATATTGATAAGTTTTGGAATAACCTCACAACTAACATCAAATTATCCTAGTGAGTTAAGTGAGTCCATGATGGTCAAGTCTTGGTAATAACCTAATATCCAAAGAGGTCATAGCACATACCTTGGAAGGACCCGTCTTTACTTTGCCACATGACACATCTTTAGATTTAATTTCTCAATGTCATGATCTTGCCTAAGTCCTTAGCTACACATGAACTTCTGAATCAAAATGCAAGATTGAAAATCAATCCTAACCTTTGTTCCTATGGGGTGAGGCCCACTAAGAAGCATTTCACTATTGTATATAGACAAGGACATCTCAAAAATCTATAGTTCCCATTACCAAGTGAGCAAACTTGGTCATAGTATATATAATTTATCTTTTTTATATTCCCGTTTCTAAAAAATTTTCAATATAGCCAAAATTTCACAAAATCCCTACAAAATCTCATCCTATAGCAACAACTAATCCAAAATATTCATAGAGTAATTGAGAAGAAAGTTGAGCAAGGTTTCCAAGTTTTCTAAAAATTTACCAAAAAGACAATAACTAATTTGGATAGAGTTTCAATACAAATTTTAAAATATAACAAGCTCAAAATGATAAAAATTTATTAGAATTTTGACTTAGTAATACAAATAATAAAATAATAGTAAAGAGTTAGACAAAAGAGTGAAAGAGTATAGAATCCACAATAAAGAATGGTAGCATAATCGATGAGCAGCAGGTACCCCCTATGCCCAACCATATGAATCACAAGTGTTCACACATGATCTAGTTGAATTCTGTGGATGGGACTAGTTATGGCATCTAGATTATCATGCCTTGATCATAGTTCACTATCTTCCCACTTGGACTAGTGGTAGCTTTGTCATGTATGATTTAGTCCAAAGTGAGGCATATGATTGTTGATGTTATTCTATCCTTATGTTACTCTTAACGATAATAGAGAACTTAATTATTTAATCTAATTAACAACAAGAAGATAAATTCTAAACTCGCCTATGGGCAATAAGTGTCTATTCCTAGCTTACCGTACACATCTTGAACCCATGTATCCACTCTTGGGATTATCAAATGCTATGCTACTAGGTGAACCAAGTAATGATGTTGTTGGGATTACCAAGTGAATACGTGTTTATTCTCGAAACTAGTCATGCATATTTTGCCAATTCATTAACGTGCATGGAAATGTAAATATTAACTAAGTACATAGAATATAAATTGCATTAAAAGTAAATTTAATCTAAGTCAGAGTGCTGCAATGAAAAAGAATCAATCTTGATCTTATTATCATTCATGGAATGTGTCTAGGTACATTGCCACTTGAATATGACACTGTACAACTGACTCAAATCCACACTGTGGATACTAACTGACTATTCTTTAAGACTATAGAATAAAACTATAAAGGTTCGACTACTCTATTAACAAAAGAATTAAACTACTCCAAATCATGCATCCAAACACTATATATATAGGCAAGCACACATCCTGCGATATCAGATATTTGATAATGTAACTTGTGCTTCGATATCAGGGATCCAATATTGAGGCCTAGGGAAAATACAGTTCATCATACCTTCATGACTGAATGAAAAATTATCCTTGAGTGAATTAAAGCAAGAACAAGTTCTTTACAAAATATTGGAAAGGCATGGGATTATTGATTAACTCTAACTACTAACTGACTCTGCGTGTTACATTACAAAATTTTATTTAGTGGATGTAGAAAAAATGATAAAGTAACAAAAAGACTAAACAAACATTGAAAATTACAAAATTTGCAAAGGTCTCCAAAAAGCCATTGAAGATGATTCTTCTTGCTGCCACTAGTAGTGGTAGACTTCCAACCTTGATTGTTATCTTGATGCCTCTCTAGTTATGCAAAACATTCTTGAAGGATGAACTAAAATTTATTCTCATCTTCCCATGGATCGAACAATCATGTAATGTTTGAGCCATTATCCTGTATGTGATACTATTTATCTATGGGCATATCCTCTATTATCCCTCTCTTGGCCTCGTTTTCATGCCTGGCAAAACACCATCTTCCTTAGGCATCCCTTTTGGCATCACCTATAGTCACCAAAGGATCAACATTAGTTTTGATAAATTTTCTTTAATAATGAACCCTTTTTGGATCCCATAGTTTTCATTTAAGCACAAGTTGATGACATTGTGCTATGCCCAAGGATATTAGGTAACTAAAATCATCAAGCTATTCACATTATTTTGATCAATTATTATTAGTTACAATAATTTTCAAAAATATGATGTTAGAAAAAATTTCAAAGTAGATATCCCTAACCTCCATGACTAATTAATGTAACTTTGGAAGCACATAAGTTTTTGAACAATTAAAACCAAAGGTTTAATTCAAAATATGACCATGAAATATTAATGGATATGGAGATAAAAAGTAGGAAAAATTAATAAAACAAATGATAAGTAGTCCCAAAATCATGCAAAAATTTAGAAACCATCAATGATGTTCTGGAAGATGTGAAGGTTGGTTCAAAGCCATGATCAACAAAAGTTATGCAAGTGGATCCTCCCCAAAGTAGGCTCTTGTCATAATGCCCTTGCATAACCACTTTTATAGATCTTCTCTTCATCTTCTTTTATTTCAGCAAATGGCATGTGGTGGTGGTGGATTTATATTTATGCAGTTGGCGGTTTGCAGAGCATTGGTGATGTTTGATCGCAACTACACATGATTCTTGCGGCAACATAACCATGCATCCTGTCGATGGATCTTCTCTTCATCTTCTTTTATTTCAGCAAATGGCATGTGGTGGTGGTGGATTTATATTTATGCAGTTGGCGGTTCGCAGGGCATTGGTGATGTTTGATCGCAACTACACATGATTCTTGCGGCAACATAACCATGCATCCTGTCGATGGATCTTCTCTTCATCTTCTTTTATTTCAGCAAATGGCATGTGGTGGTGGTGGATTTATATTTATGCAGTTGGCGGTTCGCAGGGCATTGGTGATGTTTGATCGCAGCTACACATGATTCTTGCGGCAACATAACCATGCATCCTGTCGATGGATCTTCTCTTCATCTTCTTTTATTTCAGCAAATGGCATGTGGTGGTGGTGGATTTATATTTATGCAGTTGGCGGTTCGCAGAGCATTGGTGATGTTTGATCGCAACTACACATGATTCTTGCGGCAACATAACCATGCATCCTGTCGATGGATCTTCTCTTCATCTTCTTTTATTTCAGCAAATGGCATGTGGTGGTTGTGGATTTATATTTATGCAGTTGGCGGTTCGCAGGGCATTGGTGATGTTTGATCGCAACTACACATGATTCTTGCGGCAACACAACCATGCATCTTGTCGATGGTTCCTGTTTCTCTCTCCTTTAATTTTTCTTTTCATGCTTTATTTCTCTCTATGTTTTCTCTCCCTCTCTCTATCACTTGGTCACATGGCTCTCTCCAGCTGAGACTATTCCCAGGTTTCCGTAGCCATACGGAAGACGCCCTAGGCAATAGTCTCCTCAAACGAGTTTTTCCGGTGTTGGCATGACCAAAATTTATGCATCAACAGTTATGCAAGTGGATCCTCCCCAAAGTAGGCTCTTGTCATAATGCCCTTGCATAACCACTTTTATAGATTTCTGTAGGCATTTTAGAAGTTAAATGTAGATCATGTCTTTATTCCAAAAAACACACAACTACCGTGGTTGGGATGTTGTAGTATAGTACACAAAACCAAAAGGCTTGTAACCGTATGCAATAATGAGGTGAATGAATCGAGTGAGAAGGGATTGTAGAGATTGGGATGTAAGGTGCTTTACCATATCCACAATAGGCTCTTGTGACAAATGTGATTAAAATGATCATCATACCTAAAACACCACAAAAATTTGGACCTAACACTTTTGGACAAGAATTGAGCTAAGTCATGATGCTTCCCAACATGACCGAAACTTGTGAACTTCACAAACAACATCAAACGGAGTTGAATCAAGCAAGTAAAAGTTTCTCGAGATCCATTAGAGACGACATCAACATCTGGCAACAAGAACTACAAGTTTCAAACTCAAAACACTTAGTTTTGACTAAGTATACTTCTTGCACACGAACCTACATGCCTAGCGTGCAGCTCAACGTGCAACAACTTTTGGGCCCCAAAAATGAGCCAAAACATGCCAGAATTGAGTGTCTCGACCCCCCAGGACCTTCACCAAGGTCTCTAGTAGCTCTCAGCCTCCTAAAAATCAAATGTTGGGCCTGAAATAAGGCATTTTGGTGTACGCTGGGTTCATTTTGGTGTACGCTGACCAGCGTATACCACCGAAAACAACCCAAAACAGGCATCAAAGAGCAAGATCTTCACCTGAAATCAACTCTCAGAGGTAGGGAAACTATTGGGCATCATCGCAGAAACCTAAAAATTAAATTTTGGGCTCCAAATGATGGGTTTTCATTCATGCATGCCCAACATGCACCATCAAGGATCTCTCAAAACAGGCACCCCAGAATAAGATCTCCACCTATGATCGACTCTCAGAGGAAAGGCAATTGTCAAGCATCATCCCAGGCTCCCAGAAATGAAGATTCAACCTCAAAATTATGCACTTCCATGACCTATACACTGAGCATACATACTTTGCATGCCCAGCGTGCATGCCCAGCGCGCAGCACAGCATACGCCACTTGAAGCTTTCCAAAACCATGTTAAATCAAGTCCAAATGAGTTGAAAATCCACAGGCAGCATTCTCATGACACCAGAGCTCAAATCCAAGGGCCAAGTTCAATATTTTCTATTGTAACAGTAGTGTTCATTTGTAAAGTTCAATTCTTTTGTGTTGGTCAAGTCTGTACGCTGGGTTCACGCGCCCAGTGTGTACACGCTAGCATGCAACACGCTGTATAGTTGTAATATTCTTTGCACTCAGGCAACGCAGCCACATGTCATCCAACCCAAAATTTTCTCACCAACGGTCACTCATACCACTCCAAATCCGAGTGTCATGCCCTAAAACCTATAAAAACCCCAATTTTCCACCAAGAAAAGGGGGAGGGGGATTAAAAAAATCACATTGGGAGATGATTGGGAACACCAACCCTGCACACTGGACTTCTACCCTGCATGTTGATCATACAGCCTTCACGCTGTACCTGCAGTCCAAACCAGCATACCATCATCCCTCCACATCCACCAAGGCTCTTCATCCACCTTGTGTCAGATCCACAACTGCGTTCAAACCGGTGCATTGTAATCTTTATTTTGCAATAAAATTGCTTCATTTCTGATCAATATTTGTTACAATTTTCATTCATTCTTTCTTACCTCTTTGTTTATATTCCTACACATTTATGTTCTGGTTTATGTTTATTACACTGTTTACACATAACCCAGCTTATGGCACATTGGCATGCGTTTGGGGAAATCCTTGTCTGATCCGTGTGCGAACCACCTAAGGTACTCTACCTTCGTTAGTTCCAGCTCACCCTCAAGCAAAGGTAAAGTCTTCTGTGCTTATCTGCAGATCTCCTGGTGCTTGTTCATTCCAGCCTTGTACGGATGATCTCAGACAGTACAGAAAATGGTGCTAGAAGGAGGGCCTCTTGTTGCTTAAATCTACTCTGATCCACTGTAGATCTCTTCAGATCTACTAGTCCATCTCATAGATCCGCTCCCTATGATCCTAGATCTACAGTCGATTTTCTCAGATTTACACTCTGTCAGCATAGATCTAATTTTGAACCTTCCAAATCTGCACCCTGTTCAGCTAGATTTGTTGCAATCTCAGCGTGTATACACTGCCTAGCCTATCTGCATGCTATCCACTCTGTCTGTACACTCCCTGTTCATCTTGTACGCTGATTGTTGAAGCATGTACGCTGGGGATTCAATCCATATGCTGTGGATCTAGTTTACACACTGCCACCAATCCCTAAACATAGCTTGTACGGTATCAGAGTGGTCTATATGCTGACACTAGCACTTATAGGCTGCCACACTTAGGTGTACGTTGTGTAGACAAGTCTGCACGTTGAGGGTGTACGCTAACAAGTATACCCATTCTATACTTAACCAAATTTTTTCCTGTTTACGCTATATACGCTAACAACACTTAGCCAAATTTTCTCTCGTTTATGCCATTTACATTGTTCCAACACTTGGAAAATTTGTTTGCTTCCAGTCCAACACTTAACTAAATTTTTTTACTTTATGTTGTCATACTTAAAGCCCGTAAAGTGGACCCTACAAACACCAATACTTCTGCTCTCCTCATCTCTGACCCTGATGCGTCAATCTTATACCCTGTGACTACCACCGGACCCATAGTGACTCATGGTGAGGTCAACCCTCAAGGACCATCTTGCCTATGATTAAGACTACAAGGTATGGATCCCACATTCACCATCTTAACGCCTGAACAGTATAATTTTATTTGTGTTAAAATCCAAGCTAAACTGGCCATTGACTGAGCTGAGCTGAAAGCAAAGAGACACTATGAGTTAATTCACAAAGGAGGTCACGACTTCATTCCCACTGCCTATGATGTCATCCCCCTCACTGAATCCCACCATGAACTCCTATCCCAACTCCTCATGGCCAGGAGTCAAACCTTACGGCAATCTGTCGTAGAACCTCAAAACGAAGATGAGGAAGATAATTTTGTGGCTCAGTCTGAACATGGGGATTCGTACCATTCTCTCAGTCTGCATACTTATGTGAATATGTTATTTCACCCTTTTACGGGGGAGACCATGTCCCTCCATTCATTTAAAACCACTCAAGCACATGTGCCTCAATAGGAAGCATCCACTCTTATTTCCACTCTCCCCATGACCGATACTCAATTCAATATACCCATCCCCACTATTCCTCCCGTCACCACGTTATCCCCTCTCTTACAAGTACAACCCCAACAACACCCCCCTCAAACTAATGTAGGAGTGACCTTCCCACCCTAAGTGATTGAGATGTTGTCTGTGATACCTGCTTCTACATCTACTCACTATATACCACGCATACAAACCCAAGGGATACCCTTCACCACTTCAACTCAACAAGTTCAGGTTGTTCCCTCACAAATCATAACTAGCCAATGGGTCGTGACTGGCATGCAACCGCATCAACCCCCTCATTACAACATACCACCTCCTACAATTCCACCCATGAACATCCCTCAAGTACAACAACAACAACCCACCCCTTACAATATGCTGTCCTTAGTAGCATCCACTATGAATATTCCACAAGTGCAACCTCCAACCACTCAACTTTCTTCTTTCCTGCCCACTGTACAACAATCTAACTTGCATACTACACAACATGACCAACTTGCCATTTCACCTAGTGCCCAAGACTGGGCCAAAGCTAAAAGGATAATGCAAGAACTCACTGATGAGGTAAAATTCCTCAAAACAGCCAACAATGAAGAGCTTAAAGTCTTAGAGTTTTACCAAGACAATCCTATTAGCTCTTCAATACCATAATTGACCCTGCCCAAAGGAGTTTCTTTGCCTCAACTAACCAAATACAATGGGGAAGAAGACCCCAATGCCCATCTGGTCACGTTTAGACTAGAATGTTTATTACTTTAGGCATGGCCCCATGTAATCTTACATGTTTTCTCCATGTCCCTCACTAGGAGAGCTTTAGACTGGTACCAAGCCTTACCTCATAACTCCATATCCTTTTTCAAGGATCTCTTACACCAGTTCATTACCAGGTTTAAATACAACCTGAAACTTGAAGCGACCTTGGACAGTCTAATACAAGTAAAACAAGCACCGCTTGAACCTATATAAAAATTTATTCAGAGATGGAGTGCTACACTAAACGAACTTCATGAACCAATCCTCGAAACATACTTACTCACCATCTTAAAGGGATCTATGAATGAGTTTGTTAAATCCAAACTGTATTAGCTAAATGCACGCGGTCGTAGCCAAGCATTTGTACAAATTAAAAACATTGAAGAAGCAGCACAAAATAGCCATGACCCCATCTATTCATCCTTTAAAAGTCAGCATAATAAGAAAGACAAAGAAAAGGCTAAGGCAACTGTAGTAGTAATAGCAGAAACTCAACAAACAAGTACGAGACAACAAGGTAAACCACCTACCGCCCCTACTAGCTATACTAGACCTACTCCCGCTGCTACACCTAGACCATCCACATCACAAAATGTACATCGAGTCATGCGCAAAACTTTGAGAGGAGAGACCCCTCTCAATACACACCATTGCCCATGAAACCTTCACAATTATTTGACCAACTCTTGAAGGTCAGGCTAATGAAACATAAACAATTGTCCCTTGTGGCAATTCAAAAACATGATCGATTCTATGAATTGGTTGAGAACCCAAGCTTGGCAACACCGAATGAGCCCCCAGTTCTAAGAGGCTTTAGACTAGACCAGTGTTTTGAGTACCACCAACGTAATGGGCATGGCACCGACTATTGTTTCACTTTGAAACAAGACATTCAACGAATGATTGATAGAGGTGAGATCACTTTTGATGAAGCCAACCCAGTCAAACCACAAAACCAGTCCATGGGTGTATATAAAGATCCCCTAAATACTAAAGAAGTGGCATACATAATTAACACCATCTACACAGATAATAACTATGAAACACCAAAGAACCCCTTCATAGTTCGTTTTCCCCCTATTGCACTAACATCACCTCAACCTTCATATTCCCCACACGATCCTCCTACCCCACAAAAACCATTGGTCATCTAAGTACCTCCCACGGTGGCAACAGCACAGGTACCACCCCAAACAAAACCATTTATTATTCATGTGCCCTTTGCTGATACAACCGCTAGTGTGACATCATCAAACTCGCCCACTCCCTTCGTGGTTCGGGTGCCATCGGCATTTGCTACAACAGAGGTACCAACTACAAATAGCCCAACCCCATTTGTGGTCAAGGTGCCTAGGTAGCCTGATGTCCAAGCTCATACACCTCAGACACAATCCTGTCCTACCCCATTCGTCATTCAGGTCCCGAAACAACCTGATACTCCGACCCCAAATGTTCCCACACAACCCACACGAGAACGCCTGGTAGATAGGCTCACCAGGGAACGTTTGGAGAAGGAACGTGAACGCCTTGCACTGGGGCCCCTGAAACCAACTCCGTTAAGCGCAATACCTATGGCTCCTTTTAAAAATGAGCCAAGAATGAGTTATAAAGAGGAAAAATCAAGAATACAACACATATCAAACCCAACAGTCATGAAAAATAACACGAAAGTTACCCCACGTGAGATACAACTGTTAGGTCTAATGGATCAAGTGGCCATGGACAAAACTATACCCAATAGTAAAGACTTCGCCATAGTCCTAATGCAAGTCACACAAGTGCTCAAACAGAAGAACACATCTCTAAGCTTGTATGACCTCATGATGACTTCTCAGGTACATCGTGAAGCCTTAGTGAGAATGTTAACATCAATCCTTGTCACTGAAGACTTACCAGTAAATGAACCCTCAATCCATGCAGTAATGTCTTCACCTCAAGGGTCACAATTGAAATCATTAGGCTTCCATACAAATGACATCAAAATAGATAAAAAAAATGGAGAAGTCACCACCGCACCTATGTTTATAATGATACAAGTAAACCAATTTAAAATACATAGGGTGCACGTAGATGACGGAGCAGCTACAAATGTAATACCTTACCCCGTCATCGAACAGTTAAGGCTAACTGAGCAAATAAAACCGACTTCCACCACATGTCTGAAATCGTTTAGTGGATCACGCATAGTACTCAAAGGAATGCTCACTTTGAATTTCATAGTAGGGGATCGGTTCCCCACATCTACAAAGTTTGTAGTCATTTATGAGATGTGTGGTTTTAACATAATATTGGGACGACCTTGGTTGGCCCAATTAAAAGCAGTATCATCTCCCATACATCAAGAGATCCATCTACCTTATGAAGGTGGTGAGATCATCATACATAGGGATGTGGCTACATCCACCATCTCATCTCACATGGAGGCGAATCAAGGCTCTGAAGTTAAATTTGAGGAGCCTGAACAAGAGGACACTCCACATGAGCATAAACTTGATGGAATTTCTGAAAAGCCCATATCGAAAGAAACAAATGAAACCCAAAGTGATGACCAACCCATAAATCGTGATCCCTTAAAAATGAAGGAAACACCACCTAACCCCGAAACATCTGAGGATACTAACTTAGAACCTACTCCACCAAACGTTTCCTGGGCAGAGCTACCATTCAACGTAGTTAGCGAAGGAGATGCTGAGTATCGGATCGTATCCCTTCAACTCTCTCCTAACATAAAAATGAAAAAAATCAAAAAATTATTAAACAATTAACAAATTACACCAATCTGCAATGACGTTAAACTACGATAGTCCAAAATGACACTAAACTACACAAGTCCAAAATGACATTAAACTATCACATGTCCACAATGACATAAAACTAGCCACGGTCAGAAATGGCTGGTTTGCATCAAAACCCATCGTATCAGTTGATATCCCTCATGTTTATTTGCAGCCCAAAATGGCCTTAAACTATAACGATTACGTCGCAATCTGTCATGACTTTAAACTAACACGCACATACGTATGGCTCGAAATGGCCTTAAACTAAAGCAAGTTTACTTTCATTTGCCTCAAAATTTTAAATTCCCAGTTTACATTCTATGATTACGTCTTTTCAATACAAGTTACGCTTTCCTTTATGTTTTCCTTGGCACAGTTATCATTTAGGTTACATTTGCACTTTATTTCATGTTTACACTTAAACAACAAAACAACCAAAAAGACTTTCGCTCCATGTCCCTGCATTATTTCTTCTCAACATTTAGACAACTCTAAGAAAACAAAACAAAAAAAACTGGAATATGAAAACAACAAAAAATGTATAAATACGTAAATGGACGATTACAAAAGTTAACCAAGTTTACGCATCTATTCATACACAACTCATGAAAAAAAATTATTTTTTTTACAACCCACAGGGACATAACTAATAACAATGCCAAATTTAAAAACTAAACATCAGGAAATCCCCCGCATTATGAGTTTCCCCTCCACTGGGGCCACCTTTGTAGCCATCATCATCACCATTATTTTGTAAAAAAATAAAATAAAATAATTAAAAAAAAGGATAACATTTTCTACTAAAAACAAATAAAAAGTTACAAGTTTAAACAACTTACCGAATAGGATCCTCTTAGACCAAACTCTAGCCGACGAAGGGTTTCTTCTTCAAGGACACTTGCCCAGTCTATTTCGTCAAGGCCTAGATCAATATCGGCTAAGGCCTTCCCTTTGTCCATAGCAGACTAGGTAGGATGTTTAAGAGGAAACTCACCTACAGAAATCTCCCCAGAAGTTGTAGTGATTACTCTCTTAGGAGGTTCCATCTCTACCATAGAGTGCCTAGTAAAGACATCAAATGAAGACCGTAAGCCTAACCCCTCTACAAACATCTCCAATTGACGCCCCTCTATGGATATCTCCTTTAATGATTTTTTATAATGGTACTTATGATTCTTTTCATCTTGGCCCCATTTTCGCACCTTAGAAGCGAAAGCTTTCCAATCCTAACACTTGAGATTCAGCAAATCAATTTGTGCCTTTCACTCTGCTAGCTCTCGAGTCATAGTTACTTGGAAATTTAATAGATTCCAATATCTGGTATAAGTAACCTCGAAGGTTCACCAAGAATGATCACCCGTCAACCTAGCAAAGGCAAACTCATAGCGTGACTTAAAGTCATCTCGTTCTGCTAATAGTTTGGCAATCTCTTTTTCCCCTGCCTAAATTTGCAACCATAGCTTTCGATGGAATGTCTACAGGTCCAAAGAGACTTGGCATTTTGCACAACACATTCTGCCACCTCATCATAAATCTATCTTGGGACTTGCTCAATTTCTAATGGTAGTGCAAGCAGACTATCAATACGAGTGGCCTCGGATGGATCCCACTTCAGTTTAGTGCCTATCAATATAAGGAGAATATACATTAGACATTGGACAATAGAAACAGATGTGAAAATAGAAAGACTCAAAACGCTTAAAGTATATGTACCTATTTCAAGATGAGCTTGTTGGATGTGATCAACTATCTCATTGACGATACCAAGGACAAAATCCATTTTACTTGGCATTTCGATCTAAGTAAATGGTTCATTTATATAAAATGGACCAACTTCGGTGGTTGTTTCCATTGGATTCCTCATCATAGGTATTTCCAAATGAACATTAGGAGTCATCCTAGTTTCAACATCTGCGCCTTGTAGCAGCAAAAACATAAAATCAAAACTCTAAATAATGGAAATGAAACAATTCAAAAATCAAATAAACATAATAAGGAGAACATACTGAAATCCCTTTCTTCTTCTAGATTCGGAGGATTGCCAAGGTTTAACCTTCCTTCGAAGAAATCATCAAACATCTCATTAGTTTCATCCTGATCACCAACGTGATCTTTTTCTGTGATGACTTCCGCTCATTCTTTCGTTTCTTCCCTCAGAGGGACGGGGAGTTCCATCTTGTCATTACCTGCTTCGTTCTCCTCACCTTGGTTGGTGGGGACCTCTTCCTCCTCTACAATAGGTGCTAACCCCTCTCTTCTTACTTCAAGAGTTGGCTCTGATGACATTCATAAGTTCAACATTAGTTTAACATAAATGACAAAAAAAGGTAATAATAATAATAATAATAAAACAAGGATAAACAAATGAATCAGGCTTACTTACCACGTGCAGACACCTTAAACCGTATGCGTTTCACCTTTGGTTCATCTATAGCTGGAGCAACCTCTCTAGAGTGCTTAGGTCTTTGAACTTTAGATCGGCTCTCCTAGCAGTATAGGGCACACCACCTGGCTCCAATCCTACACTGTCATGTGTATGGATTGAATGACCAGATGATCCCCCCATTGTAACAGAGACCAATTCATCAATCCCTTCGGGAGCATCTTGAGATTTAGTCACTTCAAACAAGTGGTGAATCCATGGATGAGATAGTTGACCACAATCCCTTAACACGTACTCGTTACCCACGCGAACTACTAGAAATTCAGCTAGTCGATGCAAGTAACCAGCAATCGATGCAAAGGTAAAATGGGACTATGCCTCAACGTTCGAATGCAATCTCACTATCTCTTCGTGGAAACCTAAAAGTAAAAACTGAGCCTAATTATAACGCACCCCAGTCTCTAGAATCATGCACATGATACGCACAGATTCTACCGCAAAAGTCTTCACTTGGGATAGGGACTTAGGAAACACTCGCGCTTTGAATAGTGGATATAGCTCATTTACTTCAGTTACTTTTGATCTTCCCTGCATAGGGAATCCCTTAGCACCCTTAAGTACACCCAGCCAATCCTCCAGCTCACGAACAACATGGACCTCTTTTTGTGCTCTATCCAAAGTCACTCTAGCCCCATCTGCCAGTACACCGAAGAGGTCTGTAAAGAACTCCTCCGACAAATGGAAAGCTACTTTAATTCCCTTGACACAAGTGCTATAGTAAGTAACAACTTCATTGAAAGAATCAACGATCACAATCATCTCGGTCACGGAGAAGTTAGGACTTAGAGCAGTAAACAACTCCATGAGGCCAGCATCACTTAAGTGACTGATAATATGCAGTGGTGCCTTATCATGCAACCACTGTTGTGCACCGTTGATCTCCCCAAATTTCATGGCCAAAGTGCCATCAGTCTAGCCAGTTGTTATGGTGACTCCACTAGGGGTGACATCCACTATACGTGTAGGATAAAACCATGGAATCAATACAACCAATGAGGTAGCAAAACAAACAAATGTGAGGCATCAAAAACACTATTACTTACCGTTGGCTAATGGATTAAGACCATTAGAAGCTGAATTAGCATCATATGGGAAAACTGGCCCATTACAGGACCAATCCCCATGTAGCCACCCCTAAGCCTCACATCGTGCAAAAGCCTTGGAGTATCGTTTGTGAAAATGGACAATTTCACCCTTGGTTTGGGCTAACACGGCACCACGGAGAGTGGGACTTGCCATGAAAGCCTCTACGACAGTATGAGCCAATGCGAGTCCATCATCACCTATGCATACTCCTTCTTTATCAAATCGAGGCCTGCAAAGAAATGATAGACAAAATATGAACAACCACTTAGCATCAAAGCAGAAATGATAAATTAAACAACCTTACCTTTCTACCCTGTACACCGTTCCAGGAGGATTCTGGAACAAAGTGTGCACACGAGAGGCTAGGAATAAGGTGCTATTCACATTGTAAGGGCTACATGATAATAGGTCCCATACACGTGTCAATGGACAGGTGGATCTGGGCCCTCTAGAGGGACCATTCCCAACCGTAAACAATCCCTCATCGACGTCGACCACGAAGGCCACTATGCCATTTGAGGATCCCAGTAACATAGTCTCAACGACACTCCATGCTAATTGTTCACTTAGGTGAGACCATATTACCACACTAAATCCTTGTAAGATGAAGGCAAGGAACTCGCTAGCACCCATTCTGAACCATACCCCATCTCGATCAATGGCCATATTAGGTACCAGCTCATCAGAATCAATAGTCCTGAACCACGCCAGAACTCCAACAAGCTCCACCACTAAGGGGAAAGGTTTAAGACCTCTGCACGTATTCAAGAACCAGGATAAGTAAACTACACACACAAAAAAAGAGCTAAAGAGTAGGTTTTACGTTGGGGGGCTAGCACTTGGAAAAGCTTTCAAGGTTCATGCTAGGCATGTAGGTCCTGCACACTGGGAATGTGGGCATGCAGACCCTACACGCTGAGCATTTTGCCCCCCCCCCCCCCTGCACGCTAAGCATGTCACTAGATTGCATTCCAGACATCAAATTGGCCGTACATTAAGCAAGGGAGATAAGGGTTGACGCTAGCTTGCACACTAATATCTACGCCAAAGAAACAGGCCAGGCCTCACACAAATTTTATGCGCCAAAATAGGAAAAACCAAATAAAAATTAATGAAAACAGTAAACAAAAACACAAATTTAGATAGAGGAACAAGGTCTACCAACGCATTGATCCAGACCATGATGGGATCATGGGCTTGGGCAGGCACCAGAGCATCGCCTCACTCTCATCAGCAAAGGTCAAGTCAGGCTCCTTCCTTCCCTAGTCTCTTACACGCTTTCCCTTGCCCATCCCGTTGTGCTACGTTCAAGATCTTTACGTTGGAGCAAGGACGTGCACGCTGAAAGTTCCTGTCTGACATTCATGTTGAGGGTTTCTAAGTGAAGGGGTTCACACTGGAGGCTGGTTTCGAGGCTTCACGCTGAAACCTCCACACTGCCCTCACACTAGGGTTTGTCACTGCACACTAACTGCATGATGGAGCGTTCACGCTAGGGTTTCTAGGGCGTTCACGTTGGGGTTTCAGCTCCCTGCACGCTGAGGGTTTCTCCAGGGCATGCACACTGGAGGATTTCATTTGATGCTTCACACCATGATCTTTGCCCCCCTTTTCTGCCTCTTTCAAATTGGATCGCCACCTTTCCCTGCCCCCTATGACCAGATCCTCGCCTCCTCGTCATGCTGAATCTCCCACTATTTCGCGCTGAAGCTTAGTTTGGGTTCACGCTGAAGCTTAGCTTAGGTTCACATTGTTCTCTTTAGTTCTGGTTGAACTTTAGGTTTACGCCTGCTTCAATGACAAAGATAACTTGTCCAATTTTAAGTTAATTTTATTAGGTATAAATCTTCACACCCCTCATTGCCCACATTGACTCATCTTTGTGGAACATCGGCACTTTGGGTACTTTACTTCAAAATAAAATATAAATAAACACAACGTTAGCTAAACATAAATAAATATAAATAGACCAAGAATAAAGAAAAAGAGTATATAGATATGCACTAGGCCAAACATTACCCACATAAGACCTTCCCTCTCATGTTGACTCCTGTCGTCTAAACTAAACACCTTGGTACATACTCTTCGTCATGTAGTTTCACACCTAATAATGATTATAAGTTGTACAATCAACTAGAAATCATAAACGAATAGGTACAGCTTGGTAAAACCCTAAACTACCACGATTGGCCCGGTAAGGCCCTAAACTACCACGATTGGCCAAGTATGGCCTTAAACTACCGTGCGACCAAGTGAGATGATAAGCCAACTTTAGAATACTTTGAGTATATTTATATATTTGAATTGGTATCATAAAACAATAAGCAAAACCCCCCTTGCTAACATTGCTTCATGTTGCTTGGAAGGAGCAAGCATGAATAGCAAGCAACTATTCGCACCACTGTTCATCAATGGATCATACGGACCCATCCAACGGGAGATGATCAAAAAGTCCATCAATTTAGGCACATCAACTTACGAAAACTCTGTGGCATTAACAAAGGAAACGATAGAATGCTTTGAGAACATGACGAAATCACTAGATATTGAAGCTGATAACATCACTAAGGATCCATTAATTGAAACCCCCATCACTATGCCAAGCGGTGAAGTTAAGATACTAAAACTAAGTACTTTACTGGACCCACAACTTGCCGATGACATAGCAAAAGTGCTAAAAGGCAACATGAAGGTATTTGCATGGTCTTACACAAACATGCCTAGACTAGACCCATGAATAATCCAACACAACATCATACTCGACCCGAAGTTAAGACCAGTGAAACAAAAAGCACATAAGGTTAAGCCTGAGGTAGCGTTGGATGTTCGCAATGAGATCACCAAACTTTATCAAGTTGGTTTCATTCGAGCTGTTAACTATGCTGACTGGGTATCCAACATGGTCATTGTCCCAAAGAAGAACGAAAGCATTCACCTATGCATTGACTTCCTGGACCTCAACTTAGTGACCATAAAAAATGACTTTCCTCTACCTAGTATTGATCAACTAGTTGACTCAACCACTAGGCATGCACTGTTATCTTTTATGGATGGCTTCTCGGGATATAATCAAATCCAGATTAACCCTGAACATCAACTCAGGACAATCTTCATGACACCATGGGGGACATTTTGTTATACGATGATGCCCTTCGATTTAAAGAATGCTAGTGCTACGTATTAACAAGCAATGACCTTCATCTTTAGTGATTACATCCTTCACTCGCTCAATGATTACGTAGACGATATAGCGGTTAAATCGAAGACACAAGAGTAGCACATACAAGACTTAAACTTGGTACTTAAGCGTTGTTTAAAATATGAGCTTAGAATAAACCCAAAGAAGTGTGTCTTTGGGGTCAAATCAGGAAAAATGCTAGGATTCATTGTTTCAGAAGCAGGGATTTGAGTAGACCCTGATAAGGTGAAGGCTATCACAAACTTGCAACCGCCAAGCAACCTTACTGAACTTCGAGGCCTACAAGGTAGATTACAGTTCATTAGGCACTTTATAGAAAAACTGACCGATAAGTTGAAACCCATGAACCATTTACTACGCAAGAGTGTGCATTTTCAATGGACCCCACAATGCCAGGAAGCCTTTGACAATATCAAAATGGCACTGACTCAATTACCAACAGTTTATTCACCTTAGAACAATAAACCGTTCTACATCTACCTTGCCACATTAGATTCATCAATCATGTCTATGCTTTGCCAAAAATAAGATAATGGAACTGAAGTTCCTGTTTACTACTTAAGCCACGCATTAGTAGCCTATGAAAAGAAATACAATGATGTGGAGAGGTCATGTTTAGCCCTTATCTTTTCTCTAAAGAAATGGTAACATTATCTCTTTCGAAACCAAGTAAACATAATCTGCAAAAACAATGTACTCAGAGCGATCACAAACAACATGTATGAATCAAGTAAGATAGCTCGATGGAAGGCAATGATTGCTTAGTTTGACTGCATTACATAGTCCAATCATCCATCAAAGGTCAAGCTATAGTCAATCAAATGATCGCATCACCAACACAAGATCAAGCAACGATTAATCTAGAGTTTCCAGATGAGAACGTAAGAACAATTGACATAGTGCCTGATAACTATGATGCGATATTAAACTTTGATGGAGCATCCACCTCCCAAGGGGGAAGTGCTACCGCCGTTATCACATATCCCTCCAAGGAGATCCAACCCTTTGCTTACCGATTTAACTTTCCTTGTACCAATAACGTAGCAGAGTATGAAGGTCTCCTCAGAGGCCTCATGGCAGCACAAGCTTCAAACATCACATGTCTCATAGTTAGAGGTGATTCAAAGTTAATCATAAACCAAGTCAAAGATGTTTATGCATGCAAAGCATCTCATCTACAACCCTACTGTGACTTGACGAAACACTTGCTGAAACAGTTTATAAATATAGAACTACAACATGTGCCTAGAAATGATAATACCATTGCAGATGCACTAGCCACGTTAACTTTAAATATCTCACCTGATATGTTTCATGCGCTGTCCAGTTCAATCGTGAGCTGCGACAAGCCCATAACTGATGCTCCCGATGAACTTCCCATAGCATTCGTTACCACAACACATGTCGTAGAATGGTACGATGACATCAAAGAGTACCTTCTACATGGAAAACCACCTCAATATCTAACAAATGCTCAAAATGATGCAGTACAAAAATGCTCTAGACAATATACACTAGTAGGAGATACACTATGTCGTAGATCCTACGAAGGCATCTTGTTAACATGCGTTAGTAGTGCCAATGGCCAAACCATCGTGGAACAAGTTCATGAAGGACTATGCAGAGGGCACATAGTGCCTAAAGTAATGGTAACAAAAATCAGACATTTAGGCTATTATTGGCCACATACAGAGTACGATTGCTTCTCCAAGGTCAAGAGGTGCAATATGTGTCAAAAGCAAGGTAATCTTATACATGTTCCACTTAATGAATTGCATACGACTCAAATCACATGGCCTTTCTAGAAATGGGGGTTAGACATTATAGGACCAATAACTCCCCCATCTTTTGTGGGACATAGCTTTATCATAACTGCAACAGAATACTTTACTAAATGGGTAGAAGCTATTCCCCTTAGAAAAACCACATCAAAACAAGTATGAAACTTCATCTTAGAAAATATTGTGACCCGTTTTGGCATCCGGATGACTATCATCACTGACAACGGACCACAATTCAGCAGTGTCAAAACAAAAACATTCTGTGAAAGCCTAGGTATTAAACACTCGTTTTCATCACCTTACTACCCTCAGAGCAATGGACAAGCAGAAGCCACGAACAAGATTGTCATCTCAGTGCTCAAGAAGATGCTTACTCCGAGCAAGAAAAGATGGCACGAGCAGCTAGTATACGCATTATGGGCCTACTGGACTACGCATCGGACATCCACAGGTAAAACACCATATAGTCTTATTTATGGATCAGAAGCTATTTTACCTCTGGAGTTGCAGGTACCATCCCTAAGAATCACACTCTTTGGACTCCTTGACGAAGGTCAAAACAATGCCTTGCACATTGTTGACCTCAACTCGGTGGAAGAAGAACGCACATGAACGCTTGATCAAATCGAGTGGTATCAGAAGCAACAAAGATGGCACCATCAACATGACATTCACAAGCGCCTGATCAAAGAAGGTGACCTTGTTCTTAAGGTGGTTCGTGAACATGTGGACAAGTTCTCAGCCAACTGGGAAGGGCCTTACTTCGTCACCAAAGCGTACGATAATGGAGCGTTTAAGCTAGCTAATATAAACGGTAATGAGCTTGCTCATCCAACGAACCACCTATACCTTAAGCCGTTTCACGTCTAAACATCGCAGGTATGTGTGCGTCCTGGAATCATGACGGTAAACTGATACCATAGATACGTCCTGGAATCATGATGGTAAAATGATACCACAGAACGTTCTGGCTTCATGATGGTAAACTGACACCACAGAGCTCTATCTGACATGACACTAAACTGTCACACTCATTCACCAAAGTCCACTAAGACTATAAACTAGCTTGCCTCTTCATAGTCCTCCACAACTATAAACTAGCATTGCACCATCCACTACGACGATAAACTAGTAGCGTCCAATGGGTTATGACATAAAACTAACCCACGACAGTCTGCTAAGACTATAAACTAGTAAGATCATATCTGGCACATTCATCTGATGTTATAATTCATGACATTTCTTCATCAACGCCTACCACATCATTCATCACATCGGCTCTGACAACACTATTGCTGCTCATTTTGTTTGCCTTAAGTTTCACATGGTGCCTCGATTTGCATTGGCCACATTCATGTCTAAAGTGTTCGCTAACTCATTCACTTGCAATTTTCTTGTCTTCTTGGAGTTGTGTTTACAGGATGACACCCAGTGGTGCTCGTACACGGATACACTTCATCACGGTGACAAGGTGCCACATTTTTTCTGATGCACGCAACTAGGTTAATCAATCTGTTCAAAAGTACATTCCCAGTTCCCAATACATTCTCCATTTCCCCAACACTTTCATTCCCTTTCCTACCTGGTTACAGTTCCCAAATACACCTAGTACTCCCCAAAACTTTGAGCACACTATTGCACGCTGCGACACTCTCAAGCAGCTGCAACACACAACACAGCACATGAGCACGAGTGCAAAATTGAAAAGAAAGCTCTGTCCAAAAACAACAACAAAAAGAAAAAAAAAGAAAAAAAAGAAAAAAGAAAAAAGAAAAGATCAAAGAGCAAAGAGCAAAATGAACCACAAGACCCTTAGCACTTCCCATACAAGCCATAGGCAGGAAGGTAGTTGTCTTGGAAAAACGTCCTCGTGTCTCAAACCATCATGTTACACCTTACTGCGTGGCTTGGGCTGTTGGACAATGGGTTCCCTTAAACCTGACACAAGGGTTCTATTTCTCCAAAGAACACATCACCTCATTGCGTGGCTTTGGTTGTGGCAATGAGTTCTCTTAAACATGATACAAGAGTCTCATTCCTCCCAAGGACGTACTCCTCATGCCTTAGTTCCAAGTCTGCCAAATATTGGCCATCAACAAGGAACAACATGACTTGTTTGCACAAAGATGAACACTCCTCTCCCATACCAGCACAATCCCTTGATCAATTCCCAATCCCATAGTTGCAAACATCTCCACTAGACATCATCTAAAAACTTCATTTCCCAATCCCAAGTACTTCTAAACATGGTGCGATGACATCTAGCCAAGTGCCAAAGGACAATGCTTGCTACCAGTTTGCTTGTAGTGTTTTATACTTCTTTGTCAATGCCTGTCGGGTTGATTCCTCCAGGCGTCAACAAAGAGGGGCCAATGAAACACCACAAAAATTTGGACCTAACACTTTCGGATAAGAATCGAGCTAAGTCATGATGCTTCCCAACATGACTGAAACTTGCAAACTTCACAAACAGCATCAAATGGAGTCGAATCAAGCAAGTAAAAGTTCCCCGAGATCCATTGGAGACTACATCAACATCTGGAAACAAGAACTACAAGTTTCAAACTCAAAACATTTAGTTTTGACTAAGTATACTTCTTGTACACGGACCTGCATGCCCAACGTGCAGCAACTTTTGGGCCCCAAAAATGAGCCAAAACATGCCAGAATTGAGCGTCTGGACCCCCCAGGACCTTCACCAAGGTCCCCAATAGCTCTCAACCTCCTAAAAATCAAATGTTGGGCCTTGAAATGAGGCATTTACATGTGTGTACGCTAGGTTCATTTTGGTGTACGCTGACCAGCGTACATCCCAGCATACACCACCAAAAATGACCTAAAATAGGCACCAAAGAGCAAGATCTTCACCTGAAATCAACTCTCAGAGGTAGGACAACTGTTGGGCATCATTGCAGACACCTAAAAATTAAATTTTAGGCTCCAAATGATGGGTTTTCATTCATGCATGCCCAACATGCACCATCAAGGATCTCTCAAAACAGGCACCCCAGAATAAGATCTCCACCTACAATCGACTCTCAGAGGAAAGGCAATTGTCAAGCATCATCCCAGGCTCCCAAAAATGAAGATTCAACTTCGAAATGATGCACTTCCATAACCTATACGCTGAGCATACATACTCTGCATGCCTAGCGTGCACGCCCAACACACAGCATAGTTTACGCCACTTGAAGCCTTCCAAAACCATGTTAGATCAAGTCCAAATGAGCTAAAAATCCACAGGCAACATTCTCATGACACCAGAGCTCAAATCCAAGGGCCAAGTTCAATATTTTCTATTGTAACAATAGTGTTCGTTTGTAAAGTTCAATTCTTTTGTGTTGGTCAAGTCTGTACACTGGGTTCAGATGCCCAGCGTGTACACGCTGGCATGCAGCATGCTGTACAGTTGTAATATTCTTTACACTCGGGCAACGCACCCACATGTCATCCAACCTAAAATTTTCTCACCAACGGCCACTCATACCACTCCAGATCTGAGTTTCACGCCCTAAAACCAATAAAAACCTGAATTTTCCACCAAGAAAAGGGGGAGGAGGATTAAAAAATCACATTGGGATATGATTGGGAACACCAACCCTACATGTTGGAATTCTACCCTGCACACTAGACATCTACCTTGCATGTTGACTATGTAGCCCTCACGCTGTGCCTGCAGTCCAAACTAGCATACCATCATCCCTCCACATCCACCGGGGCTCTTTGTCTGCCTCGTGTCAGATCCACAACTGCATTCAGACTGGTGCACTGTAATCTTCATTTTGCAATAAAATTTCTTCATTTCTGATCAATATTTGTTATAGTTTTCATTCATTCTTGCTTGCCTCTTTGTTTATATTCCTACACATTTACGTTCTGGTTTACGTTTATTATGTTGTTTACACATAACCCAGCGTATGCCACATTGGCATACGTTTGGGGAAATCCTTGTATGATCTGTGTGCGAACCACCCAAGGTACTCTATCTTCGTCAGTTCTAGCTTGCCCTCAAGCAAAGGTAGAGTCTTCTGTGCTTGTCTGCAGATCTCCCGGTGCTTGTTCATTCCAACCTTGTACCGACGATCTCAAACAGTACAATACCTATCGGTCCAAAGATGGACCAAGTCCATACCATTAACAGTGACCTCACATTGATGTGTTCCTTTTTACCAACCATCATAAATCCACAACCACCACTAAGAACAATGATCACTTCAATAGAGAAGAAAAGAGCAGAAAAAAGAAAGGGCCTTAGTTAGAGGGGTGCCTTCAAGCATGGGTAACATGTTCTTTCAACCCCATAACCAGTGCTTGTAGCCCATTATTGTGTCTAATGGTTGTGCTTTGAATTTCTATTATTTTTCTTTTTGGCTTTTTTGGATTTTATATTTTGATGATTTTGGATGGGAACCACATCATGCAAAGACTTTTAGCTTCCTAGTATTGGTTGAGAGTAGACTAATGATACATTCCATGAGGAGTCATAAACCACACAAAGGAAGTTAAGAAGAAAACCCAAGAAATCCCCTTGGGGTCACATCCTTTCCATTTCCACTTGGTTGTTCCCTCTTTTTTCAAGGTACAATGATTATTGATAAATTTTAGTTTCATGATAGAAAAATGAAATTTCTTTCATGATAAAAGACCTTTTTATTTAGAGGACTAGAGGAATGGATGAGGTGGTCTCACTACTTCACACAATTACTTACCCAATCATCTTGATAGCATAGCACAATAACCCAACACATAGCATTAACTTCTGCATCATGACTTGGACATATTATTAACAAAAATATAAAAGACAATCATAAACATAAAGAAAATGACTCAAGAAAAGAGAAAAGTATCAAGAAAAGAAAAATAACAAGAAATGGAAAACATATTAAGAATTGGAAAATTTTGGATGAAATAAGAAAATGATAAAAATTGTAAAAAATGGTGAAAAAAACTTATTAGTTCTTGAATCAAGATAAAGCATCTCCCCCACAACTAAACTTATGGTCACACATTCAGGAGATGGACCACACAATCCCCTAGTTATACACCACCAGTTTCCAATCTATCATTGTTATTGATTCAATTAATCATGTGGTAGCACATCTAACATTGGTGATAGTCTCGTTTAGATCATTTAGAAATGTATCTTCATCAAGACTTGAAGGTATTTTGGTTTTTGGGGATCCAGATGTGTTTGCATTTTCTTCTTGATTTTCTATTTTAATTCCAAGGTCTTCATGTTTAATATCCTTTTCTAGTGTATAATTAGAGTGTAAGATATCTATGTCTAAGTCCTTTGTTTGGTTTGTTTTCTTAAGTCTAGAACTAATAAGTGGATCAGTTTCTTTCATGTATCTTTTTCAAGTCACTAGATGTCTTCTAGTTTAGTGGTTATTTTGTAAATTGATTTTTGCTCACACACTTGTTTATCTTTATTAGTGATGCATGGGAATTTTTGTCTCTTCACAATGATAGGTTTATCTTTTATGTCATGTGTTGGAGTGGTGATGGTTATTGGCTTTTGCATATGATTAGGAAACATCATTTTTGAGAGAAAGGGTGTTGCACCAGATTGGCCTTGTGTGGGTTTCGATGTGCCAGTGGGTCTACAAGTTTTGTGCTCATACATGGGAACCATCCTAAAGAAAGGAAGTTTATGAGGTTGTGGTGGAGATCTACCAGCCTTATCATTTTCATGTATGTTTAAAGCACAAGTGCCATTTTTTCATTAATCTTGTGATGTCAAACCTTCCTGTGTTTTTGGTAGTGACATGTGATGGAGGGAAGTATGAGAATATTAAGGATATGATGGAGGGTAAGAGGCATGAGGTGGTGATCCCATTGACAATGTTGCGAGTAAATGATATCATAGAGAGTGGAAGTAGTGATTTGAGATAGAGGAAGTAGAACCAGTTGGGAAAATAGGTTGTTGAACATAATATCCATATGGATTTGGCTAGTAGTAAGGGTAGTGCTGGTTTGATGATAGCCTACCCCATGACTATGGGTTTTTCCACTATGATTGATAGTAGTTTTGAGACTAATAAGAAGTTCAACTAGGATAGTATGGTTGGTTGTAGGACTATTGATAATTACCTTGTGAGAAAGGTAATTTCCTAGGCATTTGCTTTTGTATGAACTTGGGATTCAAAGAAAAATCCTAATACTCATGTAGATGTAACATGAATGGGTAACAACCCTTTGGATGGTCATATAGGTAGATGTAACATCCATCATCCTATTCTATGGTTGAGTCTATAGCCTCTTCTTTTGTAACAAATTTTCCTTTTTGTTGATAAGTTTCCTACCTATTTCTTAGTTCTTTTTCCTCTTCTTATTTTGTTCACTTGATTCTTGTTGTGTTACTCTCTCTTCTATGGTTTGCATGTAAGTTGTAACTTTTTCATTCATCAACTCCCATATCTTATCTAGCCTTGCTTCAAGCTCATCAATAAACTTTTGTATTGGTAAGGTTTTTTGTGAAATCACCTCATCTAGAGCTACCTCTTAAAGATTTGGATCCTAGTTATATTTCTTAACATTAACTCATTTACATAGCTCTCCTTCTTCTTTTTCCACCTACTCGATTAGCCTTTTTATCTAATGGGCTTTCAGTTTGTATAACTGACCTTGGGCATATATCCCAAGTGTCTCTCTCATTTGATTATGAAGCCCATCTATGATGTGGAAAAGTTACTTTTTTTTGAGAGAATCATGGTCGGGACATCTTTGTAGTAGCAAATAGTATCTATCCAAGGCCACATCCAAGGGTTCATGATTTTCTTGTTTCCACCCTTAGATTTGTGATCTCATGTTGGACACTCTAGCATAGGTTTGGTATTTTTAATTAAAGAGCTCTACCATTTTGGACCACCAATGGATGGAATTTGGTTCCAATGATCTATACCAAGTTCTAACTTTATCTATTAGTGTCATAGGGAAGAGCTTAAGCTTTTGCCACTTACCTTAAATATTTTTCAAGGCATAGGCATCATGGAAGGCTTGTAAGTGATGTTGTGGATTAGAATTATAGCCTCCCCTAAATTTAGGAATGTTGTCCATATTAATCCATTTGATGTAGTTGTTCCTTTCATGTCTTTGGGGTATTTGAACTACCTCCCTAATCTATGTCAAGTCCCTAGTAGCAACAAGGGGTCACCCATACTAGACACATCATGGTGATAATCTATATTTCTATTTATTTGATTGTATTGATCTTATCTATGCTCATTTTTATGTCTTTGATTTTGCCCTTGGGTTGGATTTCTATCTTTATCTTGACCCCATAGTGGAGCTCTATCTCTATACCTACCTTCATCTTTGTTAGAATTAGATGTTGAAGAGGAAGAGGAAGATGAGGAATTGGGAGAATTACCATGGCTCATATATCTTCTCCCTTGGTCCCTTGATGTATCTCTTCTAGGTTTGGAGGAGGTCCTAGGCTTTGAGGCCCTCCTTTTTCTAGGACTTTCTCCATCTCCTCTAGGATTATCTGTACCAGTTGAATGTAGTCCTTACGTGTAGTATGGGTTGAAATGAGCATATAAGACCCTTGCTTGATGTTGTTCACTCTAATTCTCTTCAATATAGAACCTATCATTTCTCCTATGAGTGTTCTCATCATACTTGGTCCCATGTGAAAAGACATGGTTTTAATGTGTGTGACTAAAAATATTAAAATTTTCTAAAAGATAAATTGTTAATACTTTTATAGTGGTCATGTATAATATAACTAATTTAGATAACTAGCACCATTCCCAACAATAATGCCAATGATGAGCAATATGTACCCCCTATGCCCAACCATATGAATCACAAGTGTTCACGCACAATCTGGTCGAATTCTATGGATGAGACTAGTTGTGGCATCTAGATCATTATGCCTTGATCATAATTCGCTATCTTCCCACTTGGAGTAGTGGTAGCTTTGTCACATATAGTTTAGTCCAAAGTAAGGCATATGATTGTTGATGTTGTTATACCCTTATGCTACTCCTAACAATAATAGAGAAATTAATTATTTAATCTTATTAACAAGCAGAAGATAAAGTCTAAACTAGCCCATGGGTGATGAGTATCCATTTCCAGCTTACTATACATGTTCTAAACCCACGTATCCACTACTAGAATTACCAAGTGCTACACTACTGAGCAAACCAAGCAATAATGCTACTAAGATTACCAAGAGAATATGTGTTTATGCTCGAAACTAGTCATGCTCATTTCACCAATTCATTAACATGTATGGAAATGTAAATATTAACTAAGTATATGGAATATAAATTACATTAAAAGTAGATTTAATCTAAGTCAAAGTGCTGTAATGAATAAGAATCAATCTCGATCTTATTAACATTCATGGAATGTATCCAAGTACATTACCACTTGAATAAGACATCATATAACTAACTCAAATTCATGCTACGGGCACTCACTGACTATTCTCTAAGACTATAAAATAAAACTGAAAGGGTTCAGCTACTCTATTGATAAAAGAATTAAACTACTCTGGATCATGCACCAAAATGTTGTATTTATAGGCAAGCATGCATCTCGTGATATCGGATATTTAATAACACAAATTGTCCTATGATATTGGGGATTCAATATTAGGGATCCGATATCAGGGTCTATGCAAAATAGGATTCATAAATAATGAAAAGAAAAATGAAATAATCCTTCTTATATAAAGTCTTTGTAGCCTTTCAAAAAAAAAATTTCTTTGACAATGAAGTGTTAGCCTAGTGGTAAGGCTCTTGATTTAAAAGCTTCAAGTCATAGGTTTAATTCTAGTAGGCAATACTGAGTTATAAAGTCCTAGTTGAACTATATTATAATTCTTTTATGGTTTCAACATCTAAAATCTTTTTCTTTAACTTTCTAATCCCTCCAAAATGCCCATAACCTTCTCTTTCCTTATCTCAAATTTTTGCAACAAAAGCCTCTCGTAAGTAAAAATAAAATGTAATGGAAGGGTGATGAGCAATTGGGTATTCCAACACTTCATCATATAAGTCATGAGTTGGATGGCTAATGTAAGTGTGCTAGTGGTTGATGTTTAGTTCACAATTGTTTTCCTCTCACGTAAAGTTAGTGTAGTATAACTGTATATTTTAACTGTTGGTGAGGTATAGAATACATTAATGTTGTTTGACTTTAATTATCCTAAGTGTCAACATAATGAAAATGAAGATAAAGTATAAGAATAAAATCTAAGTCTAAGTATGATAGAAATGTAAATCTATGCTAGCTTATGATGATAAGTATCAATTTCTAGCTTTTTGGACACATTAAGGGCTCATGTAACCATTACTAGGATTACCAAGAAAATACACTACTAAGTGAATCAAGTGAACTCACCACTAGGTTACCAAATGATTACATTATACACTTGAAACTAGTCGTACTTATATCACCTTACTAAAACACATAGGAAAAAGTAAAGTACTTAGAAATAGTAAATAACTTAAGTAAAGTAAATAAATTAAAAGGTAAATTTAAAATAAGTAAAAATGAACTAAGTATAAATGAGCTAAGTAGAATGCTACAATGGTGGAAAACAATCTCAATCTTTATTTTTGGTAATGAACTATGCCCAAGAATAATTTAGTTGAACAAAGATTTTGTATAAGTTTTTAACATCAGACTTAGTGCATTCACTATTTTACTAAGTCTAAATCAAAAAAAAAAACTACAACAATTTGGCTAGGTGTTGACAAAAGATTATTTGTTTGATACAATGGTGGATTGGTATTTATAGTGGTGACCATGACCCACTACATCACATTTACAATGACGTAAGCAAGGCTACGACATTGTAGATACAATATTGCATTAGTTGACTCCAATGGTTTTCTCATACCCCCATGACTCACTAGAAATCCATCCTCAAGTTTAAACAATAGGAGGATAGAGTTCCTTATAAAATTATGGGTCATTTACAAACTTTGACATCATGACTTATATATATTACTAACTCTACTATGAATGTCACATTATGGTTCAAGTGGTATTTACAAAATTATCATGCACTACATGATGAACACATATGACAAGATAAAAAATAAAAATAAAACTTCAGATCTTAATATAGCCTCATGTTTTAGGTGGCAATGGCTTCTTCATCGATTCCTTTCCTTTGTCATTAGGGTTTTGGAATTGATATCTATTAAGTAATACCCAAAATTTTTCTTCCTTTGATCTCGAATCATGTACCATCCAAGAAAATTCAACAATGTTTATTGGAGTCAATACTTCCCATGAACACACCAATTATGCAAACATTTTATTCTCTTTGACATACTAGGCTATGAATTGCCTTCTTTCTTCCTCAAACGTCATGGTTGTCTTCCTCAATTCTTGATAGTCTATCATTCTACAAGCTAGATTTGTTGCTACGTATTTTTGATCCTTGTAACTAGCCTAAATCACTTAGTGCTTAGAGTTTGCAATATGTATTCTATTGTGCATCCTTCCTATCTAAAAACTCCTTCTCATATGATGCTTATACTGCAAGCATTTCCTACTCCATTTCATTTTTTGGGTCTACCTTCTATAAGCATGGCTATATTAGCATAACAAAGGTTTGCTAATTCCATGTACTCAATTAGGTTGTCTATCTGTAGGTCTTTGTTCTTAATTTCTACTTGATGTATGTGGGCAAGACTTGTTGACCTTATGGTATGTCAAAACCTTAAGGAAAATAGAGAATATGGAAATGTGTTTGTAGTCTAGCAAGGCCATAAATGAGCAAGGACTTCAAAGCAAGAGTTGAGTTTCAAAATGAGATTTATGTTGAGATTCCATGAGATCTATGTAGAGATGTTGTTAAGAAGAGTACATAAGAAAGATGAGAGCATGGATATGTAGAACAACTACAAGCTAAATAAAGATGCTCTAGGGATTAGGAGGAACCCAAATTAATGAGAGAAAGCCTCAAGAACTAGAGCTCAAAAGTTGAGAAGACATCTCCAAGAAACAAAATATGTCTTTGTTGAGAGGAGTGCATTCATAGGAAGATGTCTCCGAAAAATATGAGACTTCTCCTTTTAAAAAAATAAGTATTCCTAAAGACATCCCATTCATGAAGGAGACATCTCCCTAGAACTAACATTGAATTTAGAGAGATGTCCCAATCTTGAAGGAGACTTCTACACTAGTTGTTGGATAGTGGTTGCACAAATTCCAAGGTATTTTTGAAGACTTTGATGCTATAAGAAGACTTCAAATTCTTGGGAATTGAAAATGGATTATCAACATCAAAATAATCATTATCATATCTATTCTCTTGTCCTACATTGTCACATCATTTTCTTGATTGTATGTTAATTATATGTTGAATTGAGCATCAATGGTAAGGTCTTGTAATTGTGATTACATTCTTTCCTTTCTTTTGACATTTTTTCTTGTTTCTCCATGGGATTAATGTGCTTCTTTCGAGAAGGCATCTATATTGAGCTTATCAGGATCTTACGAGAATGAGTGATCTTGTAGCATCAAAACACTTTGGAGAAAAGCTCAATTTGGTAAAGGTTATGGGATCCTTGAAACCACATTCTAAGCTTGTTGGGACCTTGCAGGGTTGAGTGGTTTTGTAGTGATGAAACATTCCAAAGTGGAGCTTAGAGCTTGTACGGGGTATGGTTCCCTTCAAACCACATTTTGAGCTTGTTGGGACCTTGAGAGGTTGAGAGATTTTGCAACAAGAAAACTCGTTGCAGTGGAGTTCAAATCTTGTAAAGGTTGTGATGTCCTTTAAGCCACATTTTGGAAGAAAAAAAGTTCAGGTGTGTGCAAGGAATCTACCCTCTAACTGTGGACTACCCAAGTTGGGGAACCATGTAAATTTTGTGTTTAATTTAGTGGCTAGAACTCCTTTTAATTAGGGAACTTATTCAACCCCCCTTTCAAGTTCTTGATCCTCAAGTGGTATTGAAGCTAGGTACTCTCAATTTTGAGCATAATAACTCAAGGGTAAAAAATGGAAGAAGGATCATACATCAAGTTACCAATGTTCAATGGTGTTACCTTTATGTGCTAGAATACTCAAATGTAAGAATTCTATAAATACGTAAGATTTCTAGTTTGGGCATTCATCTTGAATGGATGCACTTAACTCATTAGCATCATTTTAGGCAGCAAAGGTAAGAGTAAAGGTAAGAAATCTAAAATTTCAAATTTTGATACCTTTTCTATGGAATACTAGAATGACAAAGACCAAAGCAAGGAAGAGGTATATGACACTTCAAATGATACATACCTCATTTACATGGCTCTCATAGATGATGATGCTATCATATCTAATTATGAGGATCAAATAATGGAGACTGATGAAGAAACATATGACCTTCTATGTAAGGAACTTCTATCTTTTAAAAATATTTGTATAAAGTTGAATAAGTAACTAAAAACCAAGGATAAAGATATTTCTTTATTAAATACAAAGAGGTTAGATCTTACAAAATAAACCTCAAACCTAAGGGTTGAGAATAAAATACTAAACTTATCTTATGAGAAAATTAAGAAAGAACTTGTAGATACTAAGCTTATAAATGAGAGATTGATCAAAGAAAAGGAATCTCTTCAAATAGTTCTTGGACAAGGAAGAAATTCAAATGACAAAAAGTGGTCTAGGATGTTGTCAATAGGAACAAGAATCTACAACAACCTCATCTAAACATGAAAGCACTTTAAAGATTAAGGTAACCACTAGCACTATAGGTAACCAAAAGGTAACACCAAGGTTTAATAATTTCAACAAAAGGTTTAGGTTTTTATACTATAATAGATTTGGACACAAGCAATGAAATTGCAATTTAAAGCTTTATCATATGAACACTTCATCATATCATAAGACTCCTTGGTCTTACCCAAATGCACCTAGAAAGAAAATCTTATAGGACAAAAAGGAATAGAGAATAAATCAAAAGGGTAAAAAGAACAAAAAGGTGTAAAGAATCAAGAGAAAAAAAAGTTAAAGAGCTCTCAATAATTTTGTAAAAGGGAGCAAGAAATTAGAAAAAAATGAAATTTATACGAAGGAAGCATTTTCAAAAGAAGACCTCAGTTCCAATCTCCTTAGTCATCTTGATCTCCATTAGCAAACAAGGTAAGTAATAGTAAGTATATTTATAATCATTATTCCTTAACTTGATGAGATTAGACTAGATTAGTATTTTTATGATTGAATGGAAGCTATTGGAAATATTTGGAAATCCAAAGAAATCTCTACTTGAACTTACAAATTGTTGAAGCTATAATATGCCATAATGTCCTACTTGTGCTACTTTTAAAGTTTTTGTTAATAAATCATGCTCTTAACTAGAATATAGTGGTTTTCAAGTGGTTTAAAGATCTTAACTATAATTCATGGAAAAAAAGCTCTTTTTTAAATGTTTATTACTATTTAAACATGTATGTCTTATGTGCCAAACTCTTAATTAAGCTATGGCATTATTGCTCCCTTGTGAATCATAAAGTCTAACTGTCTTTAAAAGATTTTTGATGTATGGTAATTAAAGCATTCAAATTAATACCTTTAATGTAATTCATGTATCTTCTGAGCAAAGCAACATTTTAAAAGAAATTCCTTGAGCATATAAATTATTTAGTACTACCAATGGGGGATCTTACTTTTAAAAGTCTCAAAACTTGATCTTGAGATGGCACTCCAAACTTATAGAGACATCACCTAGTCCTCGTGTAATTCTCAAAGTATGGATGATGTTATGTGTGTTTTCTTGTGTTGATTTTTTATGATGATTTCAAGGCGTTTTTGCCATGTTTGGAGGTGTTTTGGACCTATTGTGATTAGTCTAGAAGTTTTTGGGGGCTATGGGGACTTATTTGAAGGTGTCCAGAGGTTCCAAACCTCAAAATGAGCATATTTATTTTTGGCCTTGGTAGGATAGATGTCTACTCTAACATTTACACGTCTCAGTTGCATACAAGATGTCTACTATATATTCAAGACGTCTAGTATAGATTCCAATGGACGAATTACAATAGATGTTTTAAAAGATGGGTCAGATATGTAGGGGCAGTCTTTAGTGATTCTATCAAAGATAGGATATCATAATTACAAGCTTCAAATCTCTAGCACCTATATCCAAAAACAAGCAAAGAAGAGCATATTCATCTAGTAAAGTTTTGAAAATAAAAGAGGACATTTATTTAAAATCCTTACCCAAAGATGATCTTTATTGGTGAAAGCTCTTGAACTTTATATGTTATATAAACTTACTTGTGAGCACTATGTTAAGAACTTAATGGTTCATGTTTGACCTTTTGTATGTTGAGAATGTATCATTTCAAGTAGCTAAGGCCATTATTGCAAATATGAGTTGAGAAGTATTCACCTTAGAGATCTTAAGTACTTACAATGGTAGATTGGAACTAGAAAAGGTGTTCATGATATCTTTTGATAAGAAATGAGGTATATATATATATATGCTATTTTATTTTTGCTCTTAACATGATTATAGTATATTAGTTTATGATTTTTTTGGGCAAAAAGATGATTGGTTGTGTTTGATCTTTTGATATATTTAGCATGATAAGAAGTGTTTCTTTGTCTTAAAAGTTGAATATGCATGTTTTTACTCACCTACCATGAAATTACTATTTCTTATCTTTTTGTCGATGTTTCAAAGGGAGTAGAGTGTTGGGTGATTATATAATCATGAGATATTGATTTATTTATCACTAATGATTTATTGGTTCAGAGATAGGTTACTTGATCTTCAGTGCTCAAACTTTGGAGTTTGGCCTTTAGTTTTAAATACTGTTGAATATCAATTGAATACATTGGATTAGTTATGATTGGATAAGTTGTGCTTCATTGATTATCTAATCTTAACTTGGTTTATGAACATATAAGTGGTAGCTCTTAATGGAATTTTGTTTTCTTAATTAGCCCTATGGAATCTTTAACTGATATCCATTAAGTTTTCTTCCTTGGCTAAATGTTTATATTTCTATGGAATTGTCATATAACGTTATGTAGCTACAATGGAACTTTATTAAGAATTATGGTTGGTCCTTATCATTTTCCCTACCTTTTTTGGGTATTTTCCAAAAAGGGGGAGAGAGTATAATATTTAGTTGATATTTAGTTAGAATTAAGATGTCAAGAATAATAAATTTATATATTTTATTGATGGATTATACTTTTCTATATCTATATATACCGTTGTGCCATTCAACTTTCAAGTATCTATGTGCTATATTTCTTTAACCCATTTTCTTAAGTTTGTAACATCACCAAAATGGGGGAGATTATTGACCATTTTGTATGTTAAAACCTTAAGGAAAATGGAGAATTTGGACATGAGTTTGTAGTTTAGTATGAGCATAAATGAGTAAGGACTTTAGAAAAAAAGTTGAGTTTGAAAATAAGATCTACAATTAGATGTTATGAGATCTACGTAGAGATGTCATTATAAAGACTACATAGTAAAGATTAGAGCATGGACATGTATGACAAATACAAGCTAAATGAAGATGATCCAAGGATTGGGAAGAAGCCAAATCAATGAGAGAAAGCCTCAAGAACCATAGCTTAAAAGTTCAGAAGATGTCTCCAAGAAATAAAAGATATCTTGGCTAAGAGGAGTGCATTCACAAGAAGACATCTCTCAAAAATAAGAGACATCTCCGTTTGAAAGAAGATTTCTCCCTAAAGACATCCCATTCATGAAGGAGACATCTCCCTAGAATTGACGTTGAATTCAAAGAGACATCTCTATCTTGAAGAAGATTTCTGCACTATCCATTGAATAGTTGTTTCACAAATTCCAAGATATTTTCAAAAACTCTAAAGCTATAAGAAGACTCCAAATTCTTGGGAATTGAAAATGGATTGTCAAAATCAAAGAAATCATTGTCATATCTATCCTCTTGTACTCTTGTCCTACATAGTCACATCATTTGCTTGGTTGTATGTTAATTATGTGTTGAATTGAGCCTCAATGGCAAGATCTTGTAATTGTAGTTACATTCTTTTCTTGTTTTTTAGATTCTTTTTTGTTGGCCTAGGGGGTTGATGTGCTTCTTGTGAGAAGGCGTCTGTATTAAGCTTGTTGAGATCCTACGAGATTGAGTGGTTTTACTACATCAAAATACTTTAGAGTAGAGCTCAATTTTATAAAGGTTGTGGGATCCTTGAAATTACATTCTAAGCTTGTTGGGACCTTGCAAGGTTAAGTGGTTTCATGATGATGAAACAATCCAAAGTGGATCTTAGAGCTTGTACAAGGTGTGATGCCCTTCAAACCACATTGTTAGCTTGTTGGGACCTTACAAGGTTGAGATATTTCATTGCGATGAAACTCTCTGTAGTAGAGCTTAAATCTTGTAAAGGTTGTGGTGTTCCTTAAACCACATTTTGGAAGAAACAAAGTTCAGAGGTGTGAAAGGAATCTACTCTCTAAGTATGGACTACCTAAGTTGGGGAATCATGTAAATTTTATGTTTAATTTGATGGATAGAACTTGTTTTAATTTGGGAACTTATTCAACCCCCTTCTAAGTTCTCAATCCTCAAGACCATCCAAGATTAGCTACCAATCAAGTGTTTGTGTTGTGATGGAGATAATTTTAGCTTTAGCCATATGCATTTCTTTCTCATTCATCTACTTGTACATGCCCACTTAGTCTCTAAAGTGCTCTTTTAGTCTTTCATGCTTCTTGGCCTCATTTTTTCATGCACTAATTTCAATGGCTGACTTTTATCAGATTGTGTGGACCTTGTTCATTGATAAGGCTCTATTTTCTCAAGCCAGTTTCTGCATGTCAAGGTTGACTCTAGCAAACTACTCTCTTAGTTTATGGATGATTTCTTCTAGCATATTCTTTTGCTCTTTAATATCTATCAACCTCTTATTTTCAATAGCAATTCTTTTATTTTTTCCCTCTAAGGCAATCAAGGATTTGACATGAGCATATGTTTGGGCTTCAACCACTAAGGCATTCCATGTTGCCTTCTCTCATTCCATCTTCATATGGATAATTTTGGCCACAAGTTGGGCTACTTGTTTTGTTCTGAACTAGTCTAGCTAGTGTGGCACAATCTATCATGAAGGGTCTTATCTTTTTGCTCTTAGTGCAACTATCTCTACTTATAGCCTCTACACTTGAATCTTTACATGTTTAGCTCTAGTCTCTATCATTACTAAATTGTCCTTAGTTGAAATAAGTTCTAACTATACTGCAATGATATTTCTGGCGATATCAAAAAGATTTTGCATTACTTATCTAGTTTATAGTAATCTATCTAAGATATTTTCATGCTCTTGTGAATCCCATGGAGGTTTCGGGTGTCGCTTCAACATCTCTAGCCCTAGTTATATCAATGGATGGCATAACAAAAATATTAAAGGATTCTTTAATACGATCTGTAATAACTTCAACTGCCCCAACTATATCCTAATGTTGTATAACCACAATTGTGGCTCCTTCTTTTGTTTTTAGCCTAACTTAGAAGGATGCAACATTCCTTGATATTTGTTGTGCCCAATCTTCATCTTATTTTGCCTATGATGAAATTTGATCACTAGCAAGTCCTATTGATATTTCAGGCCTTCTTGGATTTTCATGCATCTTATAAATACTTGAGACTTCTTTATTCTTCCAACTGATGGTTTCAACTATCTGCTATAGATGGCTCATAAAGGATTTATAATCTATTGTGCTAGTGGAGCACCTGATCATAGTCTATCACTAGCTGGTGTTGACCCATTGGGTCCTGCTTACTCTTGTCCTTTAGCTGGAACATTTCTTGCTAGTGTGAATCCTCCACCTCCCTCAATGCCTACTAGCTTCTCCAGTTGATATTTCTTGGAAGGTACTCACTTTGAAATTTTAGCATAGGATGTATTTTAGGCTTTATGAAGAACATTGTTAGTATAGCTTAGAATTCCTTCTTGCTTGCACAATATCCAAATGAGGTAAGGGAATGGAAAAATGAGTTTCCCTACCTTCTTTTCTTCAAACCTTCTTTGGATTTCCAAAAATAGCAAATAAGTCATGTTTGCTTGGAATTCCTCCATGAGGATGGTGATTCCTCTTGTAACATAAGTGGAAATTCTAGTTAATCTCTTGCCTAAAAAAATATGATAAGTCTCAACCTTGAAGTAACTCTTTTTTCTTTTTTCTTTTTTCTTTTTTTTTGTGGACAACTGTTATATTTCTTATATGTTGTTCCATAGGCCCTTTATAACCACAACTTCTTTGCATCACTGTCAAACCTTCAAGATATTTATGCAATGTTGGCTTTATCATTAGGACGATTTAGTACCTTGGTGATTGCTTCAACTAAGTAGGACATTGTGATACTCTCAATCTTGATAGTGGCATCATCCTACTTATTCTTCCAGAATTGATAGACTTTTCCTAGGTACTATTCATCATTACATGATAGTGTTGGCCAAAGAGGAGAGGATTGGAGTTTCTCTTGGACATTAGCAGGTGCAAATTTAATGAATGGTACAAATTTAAGTTCCAAAATGATTATGGTCATGATGGACTTTTCTTGAATAGCCTAGAGACACTTTTTTGATAGCATGAGGTGTTGTCCTTAATCTTAATTTGGTAGTGCTTTAGCTTCAACTTGTGTAGACTATTCCATCACAGGTGTTGGTTGATGAATACTAAAGGACTGAGCCTCTTACTTAGCTTGTGGACTTTGTTCTCTAGCTTGTCCTCTTCCTCTAAGTTTCTTGCCCATTTGTTATGAGGGTCCTTCGACTATGGATCTCTTTGGATCTATCTGCAATCATAAAAGATTCATTAAAGATTACCCAATGATTTCAAATAAGTTCCTAATGATTCATAATCCTCTCTTGGATTCTTGGATTTGATCAAAATGTATGCTTATTATTACTTTTTAGCTCTTATTAGGATTGTAGAGTTAGAAAAATTCCAAAAGGAAACACTTAACTATTGTATTTTCTAATGTATTATGAATAAGTTAGGTTCTTAGGACCTCTTAAAATTATTATATTCTTGTTTAATGTGTATTGGAATGGTTAATTGGGTAGAATAATTAGGTATATTAGATTTTATTTGAGTATTTTGATTAAAATGAGATTAGTTGTTATAATTCTTGCCCTTAGTGTGTTCTTCCAAGCGTTAGAATATTTTGATTCAAATTGTGTTGCTATGCACAAGACTCCCTTCCATGAATACGTTGGTCATTCCATGATCAAAAGGGCTCAAGAATAGCGCAAATTGGAGGTATGGTGAGAAAGTTATGAAGCTTGGAATTTTGGGTGCTAAAGGATTAGAAAAATGGCATGAACTCTCTTCGCATCAAATGAGAAGAATGAAAAGTTTCTAACTCCTCACACCTATATATAGTTTTTTTATGATGGTGACATCATACATACGACATCATAGCTATGACATTGCAAGGAATGTTAATCATAGTTATGCTATCACAGTTGAAAATTTCAAGGTTTTGAGTGATTTCTAGTTGAAAATTTAAGTGAAATGAGTAGTTTGGAAGATGTAGAGATGGTTCAAAGGGTTCTCAAGTTATGAATGATGCTTAGAATAAAAGGATATATCATTAAAAGTGTATGAATGAAGGAATCTTGGGCAAAGTAAATCTATTAGGTATATAGGAGATGGTTGGTAGGAACTGCTAAAAGTATGATCAAATATAAGTATGTAGGGAAGTAAGAATGTTTGTTTAAGTGTTTTGGAGACACAAAATGATGTGGAATTAGTCATCAAGTATGAAAAACAAGAGTTATACAATGGGTCCTCCCTAAAGCAAGCTCCAACCCTTAGTGTCCTTGTATAACCACACCTACAAGTGTTCGTAGGCACTCAAAAAGTTGAATGTAAAACATACCTATCTTCCAAAATGCACATGTTAGTATTTCCTTAATGATAAAATAACACTATATTTTACAAAACTATTAAAGTATGATTGTATATATTAGTGAGGTAAAATAAGAGTAGTAGAGATTGCAGAAAATGGGACATGAGGTATCTTAACATAGGCATAATGAATTATGTGTGTGACAAATGGTTAAAGTAATCATTAGCCTTTCCATCCAAGATCCAAACCAAATCCATACCACTTACCAGTGACATTGCATTATATTTTCTCAAAATCAATAACTATAAGGCTACCACAACTACAAGAAGTATTACCACTTGACAAAGAAATTTAAGAAAGTAGTTTATTAATAGCACACTTTATTTTTTAAATGAGTCTCAGCCATTGGATAGAGGAGTACCTTCAAGCATGGGTAACATGTCTTTATAGCCTTATAATCAATGTGATTTCAATAAAACTTGAAATTTCTAAGAAGTTGCATACCCTAAGGCATGGGCAACATGTATTTTTATTGGAACTCTCAGAAATTTTTATTTTGTGCATTTATTAGGTTAGTATTATGTCAACCTTACCAAAGGATCACTTTCAAGCATGGGTAACATGTCTTTCTAGTGACATGATAAGGTAGCACTTATTTTAGACATACTTCTATTTTTCATTAGAACTCAAGTAAATAATACAACTTAAAAATAGGATAAGACTTATCGTAGCAATGATATAGAATCCACAAATCCCTTTGATGTCACACTAATGAGCCAACCAAAGATTGGTGCAAAGTTACCTTCGTTGTAGAGACATCACCTCATCTATGACTGACCTATGAGTCTTATCCATGGAGGAATGGTTTAGAGTTCAAGAGATCATCAAGAGAATAAATGATTAGATCCAAATCCAATTGAAATTCCATACTTACAATTGTCACTCATAAGTAAAATCAAAGTTTTCACCCTAACTTCTAATTTCAAGTTCAAAGGTGGAATCAAAATGATTTAACCAAATTGAAATTACATAAGATTAACATAAATGCTAGAATATTACAAAGGAAATGTCACCCAAATGTATGATCCTACCTTGCTATCTTTATAATGTAGTAACTTTATAGCCTCTTAGGGGATCTAACAATTGTTAATTTTCACAAGGTTTAAACAATCTTCCTCCATAAGTTTTAATAGAAGAATTCAAGAAGAAATTCAATCTGATGTGGGTTTCTCTGGGGTTTGGAAAAAATACCTTATTAAATGTCGAACCTCTTCATTTATATTGAAGAAGACTTTGCCATAATTAGGAAAATTTAAATATTTAGGAAATCATTTTATATCAAATACTTTGATGTCAATCAATTACAAGATATCAAATTGTATCATGATTTCTATATCCCTCAATGATCAATTTAAATCACTAGTGCTGCAAATTGATATCTTCATTCCTTGGCTAGGTACCTGCTCCTGTAATCAAATGTTATTGATTTTTATCGTGACAACTACTAAAATCAATATAATTTGGGTCAATTTCTAGTGATCCCACAATTACTTGTGATAACAGAGACTCAATAGAGTAATTAGTTCTTATTGATAGGCATCAAAAAAATCAATGCAATTTGATGTGGTAAAACAATAAAAAATAAAAATTTAAACTTTTAATTAGCTAAAGTTGAAACAATTGGGGATTTATCACAGCTACCTACTAGCCTTTGTCTAGTTCTTGACCAACAAAGATAATAAAATGCATAAATTTTCTTTCATCACATAGATAACTAATTGGCTAGGAGAAATAGTAAAGCTAAGTTCAATATATAATATTAGGCATCACATTCACATTTATATCCTTTCGATAAAATAAACTAAAACTATATCATATTATAATTTAATGATATATATGTATGTTCAAAATTAAAAACAAACATCAACTATTAAACCATCCATCATAATTCTAGTTTTCTTAGAAACAAAAATTCAATTGTCCATGTAACCCACAATGACTTTAGAGCCATATAAAACAAAAACAAAATGAAAATCAAGGTGAAGATTAATCCTCTGATCCTCCCTCCACCTCCATGACTTCTTCAAAATTAGAAGGCTTTTCTCCTTCATTATCATCCCTAATTTGAGGGTGAACATGTTTTTCAATGTCTACCATCCTCTTATTCATGGTGATGAGGATTGAGCTAATCCTTTCTAGCACAAACAAGATCTCCCTCTAGGTGGATCTGACCTCCTAAACCTAGTTGTAGATATCCTTCTTGAATTCCCAAACTTCACTAGCCTTAGATGCTAATGAACAACTTGGATCATCCTAACAAATGAACCAACTTTTGTGTAGATCTTGAGAGAACGGGTGAAGGTGTCCTTTTTGGGGACTATATGGTGCACCTTTGTGCTCATTTGAGGTTTTAGCACCTCAAAGTTTTGAAGAATGGCTAAAATAAGGAAGGGAATGCAAAGCTTCAATAAATCATCATTAAAATGGTAAACCATATACCTAGTCAAGAGGTAGGAAAAATTTGCTTCCTCTCCAAACTTTAAAGCCTTCATTACCCAAAGCGCAAGACTCAAAACATAGGTTGTGTGTGTGGATGGCAGGACATTCATGACAATCATCCTTGCCATCACATGGTGCTTTGGCTAAAGGTTTATGAAATGTAAACCTTGAGCTTGTAGCCTCCTAGAGTCAAATTCACCAATAAACTAGTGAAAGATGTTGTACTTTTCTTCCATGTTGGCCTTGGGCTAAAATGTTACCTCTTTTCGCCAGTAATCTGAACCACTCCTAAAGTCTTACTACCATCACCTTCACTTGTGTTTTCCTCACTAAGAAAACCAAATAGCACTCCAAAGGATCCACCTTTGTCAAGTGTGGTTTGAGGTTTTGGTAGAATTCCAAGACCTCTTCCCAATAAAACCAATCAATGGGGGATCATATGAAGGCCCCACACCCCATTGTTTCTAGTTGCTATCATACCACAACATTCATGTGATCAAACCACTCGAAATAGTTAGCCTCATGATGCCAAGGATTGATTTTTAGGTATTCATTGCTAGGGGCCTATAACACAACAAGAAAATTGAGCATTCGGAAGTTATCTACAATTTCCTTAGTAATTTCCATGCTTACCTTGGCATGTTATTCCATAGTGGAAGACTTGACCATTTATACTAGGGTGCGGAGGCTGTACAAAGGAAAAAAACAAAATTATTGTTCTATTCTTACCCTTAAAATTGATTGCGAATGGTAAGTTATGCTCAACTTGTTGAGAGGAATGGTAAGGGGTTGCACGTAGAGACCCCACTCTCAGTTGTGGTCGCTAAAGCTGAGGAAGGGCCACTTGGAATGACGGATGAAAGAAGAAAATCGAATGCCCTAATCTCATCATGGGGGTTTTAGGGATAATGGTTATTCCTCTGCAAGGAAGTGACTTTTATAACGGGCCACCACTTTACTATTGCATTTATTATTTTCCATATTTTTAAGATATCAATTTTGATTGCTACATTGCTCTAGATCGAACTTTATCGCTACATCGCTCTGCATTAATATGAATTGGATCGAACTTTATCGCTACATCAATATTAATCGATAAACACAGTGCACAGACTTCTGAGATATTGATTTTCATCGTGATCACGCTGATAAAACATGAAACATTTGGAAAAATTTTAGTCGTATCAATCTTCATTGATGCGATCGATATAAAAGCTCACATATCGAAGCTCATCGCTATCATGCTGTTCAGACGTGGGTTGTTCGGACAAATTCTTTACTGATCCATATCGATTGTATTGATATGGGGGGGTGTCGGACCCCAATAAGAGATTTTTATTAATTAAATGAGAATAAGTACATGATTAACATCTGAACATATTGATGGCAAATAGGGAGTGTTAAAAGAAAACATCTTGAAACATAATCTTTCTCAGGGTGTGGGAGTACATGCCCGAGAAGGGAGTACATGCCAAAGAGCTACCAAATGCTGGGAATCCCTAGGGAGTTCATAAGACCAGGAGAACAACAAAGAGCTCCAAATGCTCAAAATTATGATGAGAACACATTCCGATGTAGCAGATCGCGATTGGAAAGAGTGCACGAGTTGGTGTATCTGCTCCAAGGCTGCAAACAAAAAAACAACTGATTAGTATCCAACTTTAACGTAGAAGTATGAGATAAAATTTGGAAATGCACAAGGCGAAGAATTTGAGATTTTTCCGAGATATTTAGATGGTTAGAGTTGGACGAGTTAGTGTTCTGGAAAAGAGCAGTGCATCTGCGCTTCCAAATAAAGTAAAGAACGAGGGGCCTAATGACTTTCCAAAGAAACAGAAGGTCTGACGAGGGGGTGGCCAAAAAGCCGAATAAGATATCCTCATGGGAAAATGTGCACAAAGGAAAAACCTTAGAAACCCATTCCCATGAAGACTGAGCGAAGGGGCAATGCCAAAAAACATGGACAAAATTTTCAGGATCTCCACAGAGAGGGCAGGTAGGGTTTGAAATCCCAAGGTATTCACGACGTTTGCCGATAGGCAGGCCTTGATGCAAGAGGCACCAAAGAAATTGCTTAATTTTTGGAAGAGTCGGAAGGCTCCATACTCGTGAAAAGAGAGAGAGCCAAAACTGTTCAGACTCTTCTTTGTGCCATGATCGATTGCAATGGTTAACAATCGTAGAGGAATCATGCAACAATTGAAAGGGCACATGAGGTTTATAGGGTAGAAGGTTCGATCCATTAGTCCATTGAAGACCATGGAAGAGACTAGGAACCGAAGCTTCCACAAGCAAATTCTGATGAATGAAGTGATAAAGTCTATCGAGGCAATGGTACAAAGATATCAATAGACATAATAGATGGCAACCAAATAGAAAGTAGGAGGGATAGGACCACAAATATAGAATCAAAATAGAAATAAACAATACTCTTTAAAGTGTGAAGTAACATAAATCAAGGAACAAAATAAGCTAAGTAAGGTAAATGGTCAAAAATGAAAAGAAATATTAAAATACCTCTTTAGGTAAGTCAATCTGCCTTGTTCAGTGTCATATCCCATAGAGAATGATTATGAGGAATCACTACTCCACCCATATACACTTTGCTTATGGAAGGAGGTTGTTGATGGATGCTTAAAATTGTGAGTCATGAGCATCACTCCAATTGTGAGGTTCTTATAGGAGTGTGAACCTACTCATGATTGAAGGTTCTTGTGAAGCCCTCTCTTTTTTTTCATTGCCCTTTGTTTCCCTTTTTTTAACCAAATTAGAAGCAAATAACAAGGCCTTCTTCAATCATGAGGTTCTTGTGGAAGCCAAAGTTAGCGAGAGTTGTCCTTCTCCCTTGCATTCTAAACATGATGCTAATGAATTCTTTAAAGTGCCAACTAACAATAGCATTTCCTATTGTCCTCTACATTTTTCAAGGAAAAAGTTGTAAACTATAATACTTCATTTGTTATATTACAATATTAAATAAAGTGTTTTTTAAGGTTACTATCCAAGGCCTTTACCTCTAATGAAGTCTTTTCATTTCCTCCATCATCCTCAGGATAAGTTGGTTTACCTAACTCTACTAATTCATTCTCTCCTGATTCCTTGATTTGATGTTGATGACATTGCTTAAGTCTTTGGCCACCTAGCAAAAATGTAGTAGATAAACCATCAATAGATGCTATTAAAACACTTCCATTATTGTGGGGTTGTAATACTAGGTAGGGGCTTTCCCACTAAGTTGTTAGATTCCTTGGAAATTTATGTAGTCTCATGTTATATAAAATAACTATATCACCTATTGAAAAAGGCTTCTTAAATATATTCTTATATGTAGACTCTTTACTTTTTGCTTTATGATCATTTTCTTATCAAATGCATGTAACTGAATTTCATCAAGTTCATGTATTTGAGCCATTCTAAAGTCTTGATTTGTTTCTTCATCAATATTCAATTATTATGCTAATCATAAAGATTAGTATTTGATTCTATAGGCAATAAACATTATTTTCCATAAACCAATGTATAAGGTGAATATCCTAATCTTGGTTTATATGTGATCCTATAAGCCTAAAGTGCATCTTGTAATTTTTTAGACCAATCTTTCTTCTTAGCACATATGCTTTGTTAAGATCTTTAGAATGATTCTATTTGCACTTTCTACTTAGCCATTTGTTTGGGGATGATAGGCAATAGCTATCTCATATTGAATTCTATAAGACTTAAGGAATTTCTTCATTATTCAATTTACAAACTAGGTTCCTTGATTGCTTATGATTACTCATGGAGTTCCAAATCATGCCAAAATATGTTCCTTGAGAAAAGCTATAACTAATTTAACATCATTTGTTGGAGTGGCTTTAGCTTCTACCCACTTAGTGACATAGTCTATGTAGACCAAAGTATATTGACATTCATTAGATGGTGGAAATGGACCTAAAAAGTCTATACCCCGCATGTCAAATGGTTTCGTTATTAAGATTGGATCTAGTGGAATTTCTTGTCTCTTTGTCATTGCCCCTATTTTTTGACATTTATAACATTCCTAAACATATTTATGAGCATCTTTAAATATAGTAGGCCAATAAAATCCACTTTGCAAGATTTTTATAGTAGTTCATTGATTATCAAAATGTCCACCTCCAAGGTCATCATGGCACATGTAAGATTTCTTGTTGCTCATCCTTAGTTACACTGCTACATTATCTTTACATACTCTATAAAGATACAATTTATTCCAAATGTATTTGCAAATGTTTCTTAAGAAAGATTTCTTCTCCTCTTTACTCGATGGGGTTTGCATTTTCATAGTAGCAAGGTAATTTGCTATATTAGCAAATGAAGGGTCTTTCTTTATGGAAAAAAGTAGTTTGTCTGGGAATTCATCATTAAATACTCCTTTTATCCTATTTTCATCCTTGGTTTTTGATCTAGAAAGGTTGATTTCCACAACATTTTCCCTACCCCTTTTATCTAAAATGTCAAGATCAAACTCTTGGAGTAATAGGCACCATCTCATTATCCTAACATTTTCTATGTTTTTAGTTCCTAGAAATTTAATGGATGAATGATCTATGTAAACTCTAGTTTTATATCTTATTAAGTAATGCCTAAATTTATCCAAATCATACATAATGGCCAAGAGTTCTTTTTCTGTAGTCATGTAATTTACTTGGGCCTGGTCTAGACTTTTAGAGACATAATAAATTACCCATGGTTTATTATCTATGTATTGTCCCAAGACTACGCCTACAGTAGTGTCACTAGCATTACACATCAAGTCAAATGAAATATCCCAATTAGATGCGTTAAGTATAGGAGCAATAGTTACTCTTTTCTTTAGTTTGGAGAATGCTTCTTGTCAATCATTAGTCCATGTAAAAGGCACATCCTTTTCTAAAAGCATGTAAAGTAGCTTAGCAATTTTTTGAGAAGTCTTTAATAAATAATCTATAATATCAAACATGTCCTAAAATCAATGGAAGAGTTTTTAAGTTTGTTGGGGCTGGGAGTGTAGAGATTACTTTTACTTTCTCCTCATCCATTCTTATGCCTTAGAAATTACATGTTCTAAAACTACATCGCTTGTGATCATTAAATGACTCTTTTCCAAACTTAATTTTAAATTTTTTTCAATGCATCTATCTAAAACACATTCCAAGTGTTGTAATGTTTATTCATAAGTATCCTCATATACTAAAAAATCATCCATGAATACTTCTACATATTCTTCTAACATATCAAAAAATACTAATATCATGGCCTATTGGAAGGTAGCTGGTGCATTACAAAGGCTAAAAGGCATCCATCAGTAAGCAAAAGTTTCATATGGACATGTAAAGATTGTAGTATGCTAATCTTCTCATGCAATGGCTACTTGATTGTAACCACTAAACCTATCCTAAAAGTAATAGTACTCATGCCCTTCTAATTTCTTCAAAATTTGGTCTATGTAAGGTAGGGAAAAACAATCTTTCTTTGTGTTTTGATTAAGTTTTCTATATTCTACACAAACTCACCATTCTCCTCCATTTTTAGGAACTATAGCAACGGGGCTTACCCCCTCACTATTAGTTATTGGATACATTATTCCTTCCTTTCAAAGCTTTGAGATTTCATCCTTAAAAATTTATTTTAATGTTGGATTACTTCTTCTAAGGAAAATCTAACCAATTTAACATTATCTTTTAGATACATGTGATATTGTCATATGTTGGATGAAATTCCTTAATGGAGGTCCTCATAAGTCCATGCAAATGCCTTAGACTTTATCCATTAAACTTCTACCAATTTTGCTTCTTTCCCATTAGAAAGTTGAAAATTTATTATTATGGGTTTATTTGATCAAGGAAAATGTACTTAAGATTGCTAGGTAATTCTATGAGATCTAAAGAATTATTATTTGGTGGTTGAATTATTTCTACAATATTCCCTGATCCCAAATTCAAAATTTTGTCAAGAAGATCTTGTTGTTCTTTTATGAAGGTGTCTAAGGGTCCTTCCTCAAAATTGTTTAATACTAATGTTTTCCTATCTTGTGTCATTGGTATGTGGATATTGTATAGAGCATTCTTGCTTCTTTTATATCTTAGTTCAATTATTCCTCCTTTGATTTGTCATATATATTAAGCATAAAATTAAGGTTGGCAAAAGATAATTTGAGTTTCCCTAATCTATGATTGATTATTGTATCAATTGTTTCTAACCAAGGTCTACCTAATATGATGGAGAAACAATTTGGATCTTTTACTTCCAACACAACAAAATCAACTTTATATTTTCCTCTTTTAACCTTTACTATTAAATCTTCCACCACTCGTATGGATTCACAATTGATCCATCAGCCAAAGATAGTGTCATATTTACTTTCCTTATGTTCTCTAAATCAAGTGATCTATCCATTTTAAGTGGCATAATATTGATGCTAGATTCTAAATCCAATTGGGCATTCTCAATAGTCTTTCCATGTATCTTAATTGGAAGTGTGGAAACGCCTAGATCTTGGTATTTTGGAACTTCTTAGCTTTTTATAAGTTGAGAAAAATTATCAACCAAATAAACTTATCTGGGAATTTTTATTTTCTCCTTTTCATGCATAATTCCCTTAAGTATCTAGAATAAAGAGGTGTGTCTTTTGCAAATTGTTCTAATGGAATATGTAAATATAATTCATTAAACATTTTTTCCATCTATGCTTTGGTTGTAAATTCCTCTTGCAATCATTTAGGGAAAGGAGCTAAAACTATTTTCCTAAGTAAAAGGGAAGAGGTGAATGGTTGTTCTCCTTTCCCAATTAGTTGACTACTTCCCTCCTTATTCATTATACGTGGCTAATCCTTTTCTTATGTCTTAACTTCTTCAAAGCTAACCTTCTTCTTAAGTCTAGGCTTAAAACTTTTCGCACTCCTAGTGGTGATAGAATGCAATTGTTCCTTATTCTTCCTTTGGGATGTAGGATTTGGCTCTAGTTAAGAAGGTAATTCATTCTTTATCAAGTACTAAAATTGTCTCCTTGTTTCATTCATGAATTGCCAACTTTCTTCAATTAAGGAAGTAAGACTTTAAGTGAGTTTATCCATGTGTTCACTAGTTGATTTATTAAACCGTCTATAATGGTTTTAAAGAGTATTATTATTAGAAAGGAGGTCTTTGTTGGAATGTGGTTGTTTGCTTACTTCTATATTGTTAAAAAGCCTTCATAGATTCTTGTACTTCCTCATGATAATATGCTAAGTTTGAAAAAATGGTATAATCATGTTGTTGGCCATCATAAAGGTTACATACTTCACTTTGCACCAAATGGTTTTGTTTCTTTATTAAATGCATCAACTCATCAACTTTTTTATTTAGTTGTTCAATTTGTTGAGTCATGCCTTGCATGACTTTGGGTTTTGGCCATCTCTTACTTTAATTATTCAATGAATCTATTATCCTCCAACTATCCTTTGATGTTGAATTCAATATATTTCCACCACAGACAAAGTCAACATTTTTCCTACAATATGGTCATAGACCTTCTACAAAGATTTGGATAAGTTAGTGGGCTGGAAATCCACAGGTGGGGTTTTTTAAGCACAACCCTTTGAACCTATTAAAAGTGCTCCCATAATCCTAATCTTCTTGTTGCATAAAATTCATCAATTGCTCCCTTAATAAGTACAACCTATCATTGGAAAGAAACCTTTGGAGGAATATGGCCTTCAATTCATCCCGTGAACTAATTTGTGTCCTAAGGGTTTGTAGCCAAAAATCAGCTTTATCTTTCAAGGTTGATTTGAAGGCAATCATTTTAGTTTTATCTTCATTTTGAGGTGCCAACATTGCAAATGTGGTTTCAAATTCTCTTATATGAGTGACTAGATCTTCATCATTAGTCCCCCTAAAAATAGGTAGTAAATGAATATTTTTTACTTTAACGTCCCTGCCTTGGGGAAAAACTAATGGTCCTTCAAGTATTACTGGTTTTCTTTGGTTTAATAAGTCCCAAGAGTTTGTCCCTAGTAGGCTTGTCCAACTGAAATATTAGAGCCTCTACAACCAAAAGAAAAAGGAATTGAGCCAAATGAAAGTGGAGGAGGTGTATGGTATGAAGGAGACACAATTGTGAAAGTAGTAGCTACTATTGAAGTTACAATTGGACTTGATATAGAAATAGAGGCTATTGATGTAATGGGAATTTGTAGATTTAATGTACTAACTGGTAATGTTTAAGTTATTGGATTAGGGTTGTAGTTGGCATCTTCATAAAGGAATCGAAGTTGACTGGTCATCAAATAATCAATCAAATAGTTTGTCAAAGAGTTCGACTTTAAAAATTTAAAATAATTATAAATGTAGTTAAATATATAAAAATCTACACTCCTGTAACTAAAAAAAGTATATAAGTTTTTTAAAATACAAGTCAGATTAAACAAAACTCCACTCTAATAAGAAGTTTTCCTTTACTTTTACTACATACTTTTAATAATTCTTTCTTTGCTTTAACTACATAATGTTAATAAAAGGATTTGATTACATTTCATGTGCATGCAATACAAATCATAACTAAAAATCATGAATTGGAATTAATGTTGTAGTGGAAAGAAACACTAAAAGATGGAATCTAAGGATTGTAGAACTTAGAAGAGGGGATGAATAAGTTCCCCAAATCAAAATTTATAGCCACAAAAACCATAACCAAATTTAATATGGTTCCTCAACTTGGGTAGTCCACACTTGAAGGGTAGTTCACTTGCAAACCTCTGTGGACCTTTTTCTATGTCAAAAAATAAAGAAAAATGGAGACAAATGTTGTGTGATTATTGTGGTTGTAGAAACAAGATGAGTTAACAAGGAATGCACTAATTTAGAAAAAAGGAGAAAGTCATATACAAGGTCTCAAGGTCTCATCCATAAAAGGAAAGCTCAAAGGAAGAGAATTCAAAGAATGCGGACAAGCAAAGTTATCATCATTGACGCATCTTAAAATGCAAGATTATGGACAAGGAATAATGAATTCATCATGCAAAGAAAGGTTGAACAAAGATGTCTCTAAGAAACAATAGGCATCTTAGTAGAATTGGAGGATGCAAAGGCAAAGATGTCTTCAAGAAATAGTAGACGTCTTTCCTCAAGCAAAGACATTTTCCATCAGGCAAAGATGTCTCCTTAGAATGGAGATTTCCAAAAAGATGTCTTTCCCAGACAAAGACATCTTTCCAAAATAGAGGGCAAATATAGAAAGACATCTCAATCATGAAGAAGACATCTTTCATGACCTTTAGTAACTGTTGGTTAGTCATTGCGCGAGTTCCAAGATGGATTTGAAAACATGATAGCTATAAGAAGACATCATATGCATTGGAAAATGTTAAAGCTTGTGTACAATCATTGTCTAATCATTTTTGTATCATTGTAATCATTGTTGTTCTTCATTATATCATCATTTGTTCATTATAAAGTGTATTTTACCTCAAAATGTAAGGATTAACAAACTAAGTTGCATTCATCCCTTGTAATTTTTCTTCCTTGTTGCCTTGTGAGGTTGATGTGTTTCTTGCAAGATAGCATCTTGCTTGAGTCTTGTCAAGATCCTACAGGATTAAGTGATAGGTGTTGCAGCACAACACTAAGGAGTGGAACTCAAGATTGTAAAGGTTGTGGAAGCCTAGAAACCACATTCCAAGCCTAATGAACCTTGAGTGGTTGGTGTTACAACACAACACTCTGGAGCAGGGCTTGAATATTGTACAGGGTGTGGATCCTTCATACCACATTTGAGAGCAAAAAAATCTAAATATGTGCTTGTGATCTATCCTCCAAGAGGACTACCTAAGTTGGGGAACCACAATAATTCTATGTGTGTGCTTTAGGTCATAAAGTTTTAATTTGGGAAACTTATTCATCCCCTCTCCCCCACCACCACCCCCTTCCCTTTTTCTAAGTTCAACAATCCACAAGTCGTATTGGACACTGGTACTCTTCTTTGTCATCATCATCTTCAAGAGTGAACAATGGAGGCACCAACTTACATAAAGCCATCCATGTTTGAAAGTTTCGACTTCACTTATTGGAAAGCTAAAATGCAAGGTGTCTTTGAATCCAAGGAGTTTAAAGTGTCAAAGTTAATCCTTGAATGCTACACTCCACCTATCGATAACTCCATTGGCATCATCAAGTCTTGCAAAAACTGGACACAAGAGGAAAAGGATAAGTTCATGTTTTATTTAAAATAAAAAAATTGCTTATATTGTGCATTGAATAAATCTTAATAGGGTAGCAGGATGTAAAATAGCCAAAGAAATATGGCAAACTTTAGAAGCTACTTATGAAGGAACATCTATTGTTAAGTAGTCAAAATTGTTAGTTTTACAAAGTGAGTACAATAAACTCAAAATGAAAGAAGGTGAGAAAATAAAGGATTATTTCTCTAGAGCTAATGATCATGTTGTAGCTATTAGAGGAACAGGGAAAGATATGCTCAAAAGCAATGTCATCGTCAAAATGATCAAAACTCTACAACTAGAGTTTAGACCAAATATCATAGCTATGGAGAAAATTAGAAATTTCTCAACATTGAAATTTGAAGAGCTTCAAAGTGCTCTCATTGCTTATGAAATGAATCTCATAATAGAAGAAGCAATCCAAGAAATGCCTATTGCTCTAAAGACTACCTCCAAGAAGAAGGAGTTAGATGAGCATGATGGGGGCAACGAAGATGAGATTGTCCTTCTCTTAAGGAAACTACAAAATTTGCTTACAAGAAGAAACAAGGGGCCATCTCAGGAAAGACCTAATCTTTTCAAAGGTAGAGATAGAGGAAAAAATGTTTTAAATGCTTCTAACTTAGATTTCTCTTCTATAGAATGTTGGGTTTGTGTGGGAAGAGGCCATATGGTCTTCAAATGTCCTAGTGATCCTAGTGATAGCAAAGGAATAGGCAAAGAATAGATCCAATGATGAGGAATTGAAAAAGACAAACTTTTATACAAGTTGGGATGATGGTAAGCAAACTGAAGAAGAAGCATGCAATTCTACCAAAGATTCACATCTCATATGCATGGTGCTTATAGATTAAAATTCCTCACATATGATTGAATAAGATGGTAAGTGTGACAAGAGGTATAGTGAATTTAAAGAAGAATTTTTTCTTTTACATCATTTAATTAGGAAGGCAAAGAAATTAGTACTTTCTAAGATATATGCTATTCATGGTAAAGTGAAAGAAGAGATCTCAAACATAAAAGCTGAGATTTAACAACTAACCTCTTTTTAAAAAGGATTGTAGAAAGGTTCAAGAAGAGGAGACTCCTTAAAAACAACCAAAGAATTTAGAGGAAGCAACACATGAAAATTCAAGCTCAAGCTCAAGCATAGTCAAGTTTGATAATTTTGATCTTGAGGATAATATTTTATTTGTTTGTAAAAATTGTGGATGTAAGCAAACTCTTAACTATACGCAAGATGACAAAACAAGATTAATGTTTGGTCTTGTCAAAAAGGCTTTGGTAAAGAAATTGTGCAAGTTCCAATAAGTGAAAATGAAGAGAAGTGAAGAATTAAAAATGATGTAATAAGTGATCAAAGGTTTTATCATAAAGAGAATGTACAAATAGATACATCACATATACAATCTAATGAGAGAGAATTGAAGGATGATGAGGTACTTCATGATAGGGGGCCTCATCTCAAACTCCATTAATCTTCTCTTTTTTCCTATGAGCAAGGTAAGTGAAGATAAGCTTCCATCTCTTTGCTTGTTGGTTAATATGGTATTTGAAGTCCAAAATTATTTGTCTTGAAAAATGATGGAATAATTGTTTAGAGCATTCCTTACATTCATTTTTGAGCTTGACATAATTGGTTCTATAAAAATATGTGTGTAGCACTTATTTTGATTTCCTTTGGATCATTATTTTATTAGTTTTTTTCATGTTTAATTTGAACTTATTGTAATGATCTACTTCTAAGCTCATAGCCTTTGGGATATTTTTGCTATTTATGAGATAAGACAAGTCGATGAAAGATCCTATCAATATTGCTAATTAGAGACCTTAGTCTCCACATTTGAGTTTAATGTTGACCTACAGTTGTAGTGCTTTTGTGATTTACAAAGTTTATACATTCCTCATTATCCATCCCCATCTTAAATATTACCAATGTAAGGGGAGTCTTTGGAAACTTCAATCAAGAGACACTAAAATAGCAAAATATTACACAATGAGTAAGATAATGACATCAAGAGGTATTTTCCTCTGAAGTGAATGGTTGAGTCTTGAATTTGAGTTTTTGATATCCTTTAGCATGATTATCATTTTGCTTTTGAAAAAATGATTGTGTTTGTGGCATTACCTTGTACAAAAAGCAAAATATGCATGTTTCTCTCATGGCTTCCATATCCTTATGTTGCTATTTTTTCAAAATTTTGGTTGAATATAGAGATGCTAGTTCTAATGAAATAGTTGTTTCAAATAGATAGGCAACTTTATCTATATTTGATCTTTAACTCAAATTATGTATTGCTAGATCTTTTTTTTTTTTGGATTAGTTGTAGATCCTTGTTTTAAACTAATAAGAGCATGTACAGTCTTGTGAATCATCTAATATAAACCAATGAATATCATATATTAAAGCTTTATGATAAAATATGTACTTGGTTTTTTATGAGTTTTACAAAGTTATTAGTACTACAAGATGTGATTGTATAACATCATAGAAGACCTAAAAAGTTTGTTCCATAAACAAGTTCTCAAACTCTCCTTGATGTCCAACTCATGCTCTCTTTCATGCTACTCTTGCAAATTAAAATTTTTTTATTATGAGGATTCATTGCAACTCATAACAAGATTGCAACTAAGAAGAGGTTATTGTGAACCTGCAATAAGCAAAATTCCAATGAATCAATTGTTGTGGGTTCATACTTAACTCATAAATAGGTGTCACGACCAACAAACCTTACAATGACACATACACACAAACTCTACAAAAACTCTGAATAGGTAAATCTAACTTAGTAAATGCATATTAAATACTTTATTGAAAAAATTCAATAAACTAGTAGCTAATTGCACTATAGCATAATGAGCTTCATTAAATTTAAGTGTGGACTACCCAAGTTGGAGAACTACATTAAATTTGGTGTGTATGCTTTGTCTCAGTGATTTTTAATTTGAGGAACTTATTCATCCCCATCCCCTTCCCTTCTAAGTTCAATGATCCTCAGCTTCCATTGAACTCATATCATAGCTACACATCTTCCATATTGGTAGTTGCATCCATTAAAATTCATGCATGCTTTTCATATTAGGTAGTTACATCCACTAAAACTCATGTATCATTTTCTAAAGTTTAAGATGAGTTTGTCATAGGACAATGACTAGGCACCTTAATCGCATAGAGTCATTATTGTGGCCACTCTGAATTGGTGCAATCTTTCCTACTAATTGTGATTAAGCACCTATTCGGGTGCTTAATTGCTGCTTATGTAATCATTTCTCATCAGTTGGCTGGTTCCTCCAATTATAAACACATTACATAGAATTTGGCTAAAGCTTGAATTTTGAATTGATGGTCTGCATTATGATAGTTTATATATCAAAAAGAGGATTCAAAGATGTAGATAATTTAAATTTTGTCCCTGCCCTTGCTTGAAGGATTTATGTTGGATCTCTCTCCTTGTTACTATTTTGCTCCTTCATAGAGGTTAATGGGTGATGAGTGGTGAGGTACCCCTACATTCAACCATATGAAACGAGCGTAGCACGTGCGATCCGATCAAACTCTGCAGACTAAGTGCCTACACGCCCCATGGAACACTTGGGGTTAATCATTCGTTGTCTTCCCAGACTTACTTGTAGTTGTCATAGTGTATGGTTAAGTAAGTCTGAGGTATATGATTTTTATATTTTTTTAGGTTTCATCTCCTATGCTATCAAGGTGAAGGGTTGGAGAAACTAACTAACTCTAACTAATGAACTAAGTCTAAATTACCTAGCATCAGCATCCATTCCCACTTACCATACACACCCTGAACTGACGCAACTGTGGCTACCAAACGCTAATCGTTACTAGGATCACCGTGCGTAACGCACGTGCTCAAAGTGGTTGTACTAAGGCACTTAACTAGGAGGAAAGGGTTGAGAAAGCTAATCTAGCCTAAGTGCGATGAGTAGCCAATTCCTTGACTAACCGTACACATCTTGGTGCACAACTACCACTAGGATTACCAAGCACAGATCCTGAATACGCCACTAGGTTACCAAGTAGTCACACTAGATGCTCGTAATCAAGTCGTACTCATACCGCATGCAATGAGCAGCCGATACCTTGACTATCCGTACACATCCTTAGATGTTCATAATCAAGTCGTACTCATTCCGCATTCTAGGAGTTTAAGGGTGAGAGAGAAAACAATAAATAAAATCCTATTCCATGCACTGCAAGGTTTATCGAAGAAGTTCGTCTTTATTGTTGTACACAACTTGTGTTTAGGTACAATGTTGCTCAAATAAAGATCCGTTCACTTTAGGACTCCTACTACGGGCACATGGAAAATATTCTATCTCTGGAGTGATCAAACTACCAGAGTTTTCCTACTTCTAACTCAGGATGGGGAAACAAGGGAGAGCCACCTCTTATTTATAGATATGGCGGTGGACCACAATATCATGTACGCGATATCGCAGGGGATGATGCGATATCATGATAGCCGTGATATCACGTACATGATATCGTAGCTCATGCGAATCATGTCTCATCATACCCCCATGACTGAATGAAAACTCATCCTCAAGTTCCTTACAAAATATTGGGAAGGTATGGGATTATTGAGGGGAATGGAACTAATGGGATGACATGTGAACGGATCATCATTACAAGACTTGACAAAACTGGTGTTCATGACAACAAGGGTGAACACATTATTACAATGACATCAGGCCTTAGTTGGAAGCTGAGAAAGAAAGAGAAAGAGAAAGAAGTGTTGTTGCTGCCAATGCCAAGATTGCGCCTTCCATTGTCCATCGGTAAGCACGCCATCGATCTTGCTCCTTGCATAGCTTCTTCTAGCACGGCTCCATTCCAAGTGTTTGCTCTAGATCCAATCAGTTGTTGTATGATCACCATATGCACACACAACACAATCATATATTAGTAAGGGTAAATGAATCATCATGTAATTAATACCTTACTTCAGTGCAGGTCCATTGGCTAGGTTGTGGTATGGCTAAATGCGGATCTGGGGATGTATTAATGATGACTACCGAAGGTGTAGGGGTTAGGAAAAAATTGAAAAAATTCGGGGCTAAGAGAAAATTGAAAAAATTAGGCCCCGTACCCCCATGACTAATCGTGAACCTTTGGTAGTGTTAGAATGGAGAAAGAAAAGGGGTAAGAAAGATAGATAAAAAGGGACAACTATGGCATCGATGAAATGGATGTCAAGATGGAAATGAACAAAATAAAATTAATTGCAAAATGTTAAGGGAAAGAAGTTAACTAATGCTCTAAATAGGAATGTTAGTGGGTCCTCCCCAAAGTAAGCTCATGCCCTTAATGCCCTGACAAACCCACATTCAAAGAGTTCGTAGGCTCTGGGAATGTCAATTAGAACAAGAGTTAAAGTCTTAACCACAAGAATTTATCAAAAAGAAAACAATGCATCAACCAAAATATATACACTAGTGATACAACTAGCAATGAGGTGAACAATGGAGAGAAGGATGAAGAGAAGAGGATGGAATGGAATCCCAAGAACAAGGTGGTGTACAGCCCCTTGTGTGTTTCATGATTAATGTGACTTAGCAAATCCCATTCCAAGTTCAGCCTCAAACCAACCACATCTAGTGACTTCACATCAATGCGTTCAGCTAAACCATCCACTTGGATAACAAGAATGCCTTCCCCAAGAGTCACCACCATTTCGATGAAACAAAGGAGAGAATGTGAAGCGAGAAGGGCCTTAGTTAGAGGGAACACTTTTGGTTCTATAACCAGTGCTTGTAGCCCAAGTTTATTTCATCTAAGGGGTGTGCTTTGAATTCTCACTTATTTCTTTGTTTTGTTTTGTGTTTTTATGCGTGAGAACCACACCATGCAAAGACTTGATTATTTTTATTGGCTTAGCTTCTGATAATTGGGTAACATTGAAACAGTGAGAAAACTCAAGAAGAAAAACATCCAAGCACCCAAGAAAATGGCCAACACAAATGCATCAAGTTCCCTTGAAGTCACACCCTTTTCAAACCTTGAGTCCTTCCTTAGTTTGAGAGATACCTAGTCACAAATTCGTTAAAGTTCTTATTTAGAAAGGAGACTGTACATTTCCAAGCCAAGAGAGACCATAGAGTGTTGTTGCTGAATGGATGAAGTGGACTCATTGCCTACCATATCAAAAGAACATACCTTAGTATCAACATCATAACCTTAAGGTAAAAACCAAACATCAGCAATCAATGAGAAAATAGTTCATACCATCGTGAAGAATACTTATTGGGTGACGAATTGACATGGTGGATGACACACACACAAACACACATAAAAAATGGAAAAGTATAATGATGTTGTAAAACAAAAATAAGAAAAGTTAAAGAAATTTGTAAAACAAAAACGTAAAAAGAACTGAGGGCCCCAAATGGTTAGCATAGGTGACCATCTCCCCCATGACTGAGTGGAAAGGGAGAGATCTGAAATAATGAGCACCTGTTTGAATTTCTAAGAAGTGTCCAACTTCTCCCAATTGATGATCTTAGATTAAGGGATGGAAGTTGGCGACGCTCATATTCCAACATATCTATGCCTTTGTTGTTGGCATGGTTTGTCTCCCCAGTTCATTCCATGCATATTTGTTTGCCCTTTCGAGTAGCTATCAACCACAGGGTGTCTACTACTTGTTGTGTGGTTTCTACATATAGACATCTTTGTTTCAAAAATTCAAGGGCACACCTATTACATGGAGGCATTTCCTTTATGTCATCACCTGATGAATCACTGTATGTGATGCATGGAACTTTCCTCTTCTTGATCTTTTCATAAATGTTTATCTTAGAAATTTCCAAGGAAAGATCGCGGATCCTAAGGCATGTATCTACTATACTAAGCCATGCCCTTCCATTATAATTGGGAAGTCCCCTTCGTTGTTGTTGACTTCAATCACCAGAAAATCAGCTGGGTAAGACCAACCACACACAGTGGTAATGATGTCCTTCACCAATCCCAAGGGAATGGTGATGGACTGGTCCGCCAGCTCTAGTTGAATATTGCTCTTCTTAAGTTGGGGCAGGTTCCAAGCGTGATACATCTCTTGTGAAATTAAGTTAACTCCAGAACCTGAGTCAAGAAGAGCTCAATGTGGTTCATTTCTGGCGACCTGAAGGTAGATTAAGGGACTTCCAGGATCAGTTGGTTTCCTAGGAAGGTGGCCTACCTTGATCCAGTTGGTTATAGTATGCGTTAACATAACTGTATGCGTTAAGCTCTGATGGACTGAAGGTTGCTCCGAAGTGTTAGATGATGGAGGAGTGTACATGGGCTCAACCGCTTGTTGTTGTGAGAGTTTGTTTGGGCTTTTGGTTCTAAAGAAGGGCCTTCTCTTTTTACAGTTTTCAGAACCAGCAGCAAGTTGAATATTTACAACTCTCATAGCGTGACGTTGCTGCGGTTGAGGAGGAAGTTCCCCTTGCATTGTTGGAGCAGGAGGTGTTATGGGAACTACTTGTGGAAGAGGTGCGGATGGATTTGGAGGATGGTGTGGGTATGGAGTGTCTCTCGAAGGAGAAGGAGTCCTTCTGAAGTACTCTCGAACTTGGTAGTGACGGTGGGGAGTTGTGTGACTCATAGAGTCACTTGGAGAAATTGACTACTGCACATAATATCCATAAGGATTAGGCTGCTGGTAAGGGTACTGATGTTTCAGCGATGGCATCCCCCATGACTGTGGGTATTGCCACTGCTGATGCTATTCGATGGGTAGTGGGGGAGTGCCACTTGGATAATACATTAATGGTTGGTGGAACTACCTTGGGGTACCTCGGGGATAAGGTAACCTATAGGGTGTTTGCCATTGATTAAGTCTTGGATTAAGTGCATACACCCCAGACTCCTATAGATGTGAGATGATGGGGCAACATCCCTTAGGATGGTCATAGTGGCAGATCTCACATCCACTATCATCATTTGTGTCTGATTCCACAACCCCATCAAAGTTAGTGATTTTCCCCTTACCCTTGTTATGTGCAGGGCCTAAATCTCTCCGCTTTGTCTTACCTTTGTCACTACTTTGTTCTACCTTAGACTCTTCTACAATTTTTAAGACAGTTTCAATTTTAGAGTCTAAGGAACTCCATACGTCATCTACCTTAGCCGCTATTTCTGTTGTGAGCTTTTGAAGTGGCAAGGTCTTCCTGTTTACCAACTCTTCGATTGGTGACTCATCCTCCTCATCGCAAGATTTCACTCCCTTCTTTCGAAGAGATGGATCACAATTGTATTCTTCCACACTTTTCCTTTTACATAGCTCACCTTCTTCTTTTGCTACTTACTCCAACAAGTGATGTACTTTAAGGGCTCTAAGTTGTGATAGTCTCCCTTGGGCATAAGTCCCAAGGGTTCTTCTCGTTTCATGCCTTAGCCCATCCACGATGTGGAAAAGTTGATCCCACTGCGTGTACCCATGGCCCAGGCAACGATGTAACAATGTGTAGTAGCGGGCCATGGCAGCATCCAAGGGTTTATGAGTATCTTGCTTCCAGCCTTGGATCTTCTTATGCAAATTGGACACTCTGGAGTACGTCTGATACTTATCATTGAATAGTTCTAGCATCGTACTCCACCTCCTGATGGTTTCCGGTTCTAATGACCAGTACCAGCTCTCTGCTTCCTTGATGAGTGTCCTTGGGAACAACTTAAGTTTTTTCCATTTATTTTCTATATTCTGCAAGGCACAGGCATCGTGGGATGCCTGTAAATGATTTTGCGAATCTACGTTGTATCCCCCTTCAAATCATGAGATATTGTTCATGTCTAAACGTTTGATCTGACTATCTTTTAAATGCCTTGTGGGAATCCTAACTGCCTCCGTTATGTTAAGCATACTTCGGGTTGCAAGTAGGGGCTCATCATGATCATCTCTTTCATGACACCTATGATGTCTGTGTTGTTCCCTACTCTCTCTACATCCTTTCCCTTGTCCTCTCTCTCGACTTTCCCGTCGAGGTCTTTTCTCCTTCTTACCTTTATCCTCACCTTTATGTTCATGGTGGCTGTGCCTAGATGTCGAAGGAGAGGGTGAGTGATGAGATGAAGGGGAAGAGGAAGGGGAACCATCGCCATGATGATGTTTCTTGCCTTCTCTTCGGCTACTTCAACCCTGATCGTTATAACGATCCAAGTGCTCATCCTTAGCATGAGTTGTTGTTCCCTATGTGAACAGTTGGCGTTCATGAGGATCAAAACTAGTGTTATGTATTGTTGATCATAGGTTTTGATACCCAACCTCCTCACCATCGTTAGGAGGGGGAACATCATTTTCTAGAAAACCTGTTATAAGGGGTTTCTCATCTCCTATTTCGCTAAGGACATGTGGGCCTTTACCCTTTAACAGGGTATGTTGGCTCTCCTACCTTGAGTCCCTCATATGTTGTGCTTCTCTAGGATGATAATCCCTCATATCAAAGTCTTCCATAATGTATTCAGCATATAATTCTATCATGCCAATTTGTGCCAAAGCACGGAAAAGCATGTTAGAGAATGATCGATCTGGAGGTAACACAATGTTACCTTACAAATCTCTTCATAGCAGCTATTCTTCTTGATGGAGGATAAAGGTAAAGTTTGGAATATACTCATCAGGATGAGTATAAACCATCTTGTATTATTTAGGACTTGGCTGATTTCATCTATGTGTCTTATGTTGCCGACTATCTCGTGTATGGTCCTTAGGTGGTGAGTTGCTCGTATGAGAAGAAGAAGAAGACATAGTGTCTTATCAGTGTGCTATTTCACCATTATATAAATTCTTGTTTAATTAATTAACCCAAAGGTTCGTTTAGGCTCCCAACGATGTGAGTGATATCCTTATGTTCTATTCAATGCATAAACACTTAGTCCCCAGCAATGGTGCCAATGATGAGTGGCGAGGTACCCCTACACTCAACCATACGAAATGAGCATAGCACGTGCAATCCGGTCGAACTTCGTAGACTAAGTGCCTACACGCCCCATGGAACACTTGGGGTTAATCATTCGTTGTCTTCTCAGACTTACTTGTAGTTGTCACAGTGTATGGTTAAGTAAGTCCGAGGTATATGATTTTTATATCTGTTTATGTTTCATCTCCTATGCTATCGAGGTGAATGGTTGGAGAAACTAACTAAATCTAACTAATGAACTAAGTCTAAATTAACTAGCATCAGCATCTGTTCCCACTTACTGTACATACCCTGAACCGATGCAACCGTGGCTACCAAACGCTAATCATTGATGGGATCACTGTGCGTAACGCACGTGCTCGAAGTGGTTGTACTGAGGCACTTAACTAGGAGGAAAGGGTTGAGAAAGCTAATCTAGCCTAAGTGCAATGAGCAGCCGATTCCTTGACTAACCGTACACATCTTGGTGCATGACTACCACTAGGATTACCAAGCGCAGATCCTGAATACACCACTGGGTTACCAAGTAGTCACACTAGATGCTCATAATCAAGTCATACTCATATCGCATGCGATGAGTAGCCGATTCCTTGACTTTCCGTACACATCCTTAGATGCTTGTAATCAAGTCGTACTCATTCTGCATTCTAGGAGTTTAAGGGTGAGAGAGAAAATAATAAATAAAATCCTATTCCATGCATTGCAAGGCTTATCCAAGAAGTTCGTCTTTATTGCCGTACACAACTTGTGTTCAAGTACAATGTTGCTCGAATAAAGATCCGTTCACTTTAGGACTCCTACTACGGGCACATGGAAAATATTCTATCTCTAGAGTGATCAAACTACTAGAGTTTCCCTACTTCTAACTCAAGATGGGAAAACAAGGGAGAGTCGCCTCTTATTTATAGATATGGCGGCAGACCGCGATATTGCGTATGCGATATTGCATGGGATGAGATATCGCGACGGCTGCAATATCACGTACGCGATATCGTGGCTCATGCGAATCGCATCTCATCAATGGGATAGAGCTAAACTATCCTTGTTCCTCTTGGTCTAGTTTCAAGTTGGTTCAAGTACATTTATAATAGCTAGTGGTGTTTCTAAGAGGTTGAATTCATGTTGGATTTTTACATTGCTTAGTTGGTTTCATTTAAGAAACACACTTGTCTTTAGCACATTCATGGGCAATTAATCCCAAGACTTTGCAAATTGATTTCATTACCCCTATAATTACTACGTTAATTGTACATTTTTTGACACTTTCTTCAGTTTGGAAAAGTAGGGGGGCTAATTCTTGTGATTCTACCTTTTCCTTGTTCTTAATTTATTTCTTACAAGAAAAATAATTAAAAGAAATCATTCCTAAAACTACTAACAAAAGTAAATGAAAACGAAAATAGTGTGTAGCTTTTTAGAAGTTCTAAATCTATAAAATAAATTTGAAAAACATACAAAACCATTAATGATGATTAAATTTGCTGGCCTCTTTGGCAACTATGCCAAATTGACAAGCCAACCAAGGTTTAGGGTTGAGTTACATTCGTTGTAGAGATGTCACCTCATATGTGACTAACCTGCAAGTTGTATTGGTGGAGGAATGGTTTACAGTTAAAGAGATCATCAAGACAATAAATGGTTAAATCTAAATCCAATTGAAATTCCACACTTATGCCTATCACTCATAAGTAAAATCAAAGTTTTCACCCTAACTTCTAATCTCAAGTCCAAAGCTAGAAATAAAATGATTTAACCAAATTGAAATAACATAAGATTAACATAAATGCTAGAAGATTACAAAGGAGATGTCACTTAATGTGTTACCCTTCCTTACCATCTTTACAATGCAAAAACTTTAGAGCCTCTTAGGGGATCTAACAATTATTGATTGTCACAAGGTTTCAACAATCTTTCTCAATAATTTTTAATAGAAGAATTTAATAAGAGATTCAATTTGATTTGGGTTTCTCTGGGGGTTTGGAAAAAATTCCCTATTAAACATTGAACCTCTTCAATTATATTGAAGAAGGCTTTTCCATAATTAGAAAAATATCATTATTTGGAAAATTGATTTGCATTAAATACTTTGATGCCAATCAATTACAAGATATCAAATTGTATCATGGTTTCTATGTCCCTTGATGATCAATTTAAATCGAGCCAATGGTACGGATCAATATCTTCATTCCTTGGTAAGGTACTTTCTCCCATGATCAAATGTTATCAATCCTTGTCACAATAGCTACTAAAATTGATATAATTTGGGTTGTTTTCAATGGTCCCATGATTACCTATGATAACAGAGACTCAATAAAGTAATTACTTGATATTGATAGGCATTGAAAAAATGATGCACTTAGATGAGGTGAAACAATAAAAAATAAAAATATAAGCTTTTAACTAGATAAAACTAGAATAATTAGGGATTTATCACATGCCCTTTTCATTCCCACTTGGTTCTTTACTTTTCTATCTAGGCATAATGATCACAAGTTTATTTTAGTTTTATTGTGATAAGAATGTCATTATGTACATGGTAAGCACCTCTTATTATTGGAAATGAGTGGATGGATGATGGGGTCTTATTGTATATAGAATTAGTTCCTCAATGATTTGATAACATAAGGTAATCTTCACATTATTGGAACTACATCTTATTTTATTCCTTTACACTTTATTGGAAAAATCAATAAAATTATGTACAAGAAAGAGAGTGAAAATCATAGAAAAGAGATAAGAAAGAAAAAATGTAGAAAGAATTTAAAGATATCAAAGAATGAAAAATGATTAAGAAATAGAAAATGTCTAAAAGAATGAAAAAGTTATGAAATAATTGTAAAAAACTTGTAAGAAAAGTAAAAGGTATAAAAATATAAGAATAATTTGTGCCTAAGTGTCAAACTCGACACCCCCACAACTATTGTTGCAAGTGGAGATTAGAAAGATTGAATGAGTGGCAAATTGCTCAGTAGATAGGGTAAAGTCCTTAAAAGATTAAGGAAAGTTATGGTATGATTTCAGTTATTAAATATTAACAAGAATTAGATTTTGTATGCTTGTTAGGTGATATATTTGCATGGTGCCAAATTGGTATGTAGTGTGGACAATATAGTATTCCTCCTATAAGGTTTGGAACTTAGCCTTTCATGGGACAAGACTAGGATTATAGTAGAGGACTTTATCACTTAGCTTGATAGACACTTGTCTTATTTTGATGTCATGTCTACATTCAAAGTACTTTTTGTGGATTTCATTACTCATTTGAGCTACTAAGAGATTTAGATTCATTAATTGTTCTCTTTGAGCTAAGCTTAAATCAAGGTTGAGTGTGCTAGCAATGGAGAGGGTATTGTGTTCCACTTGAATTGGTAAAGTAGGTATTTTATCATAAACTAACTCATATGGAGAATACCCTATAGGAAGTTTTCAAGTTCATCTATATGCCCATAGAGCATCATTAAGTTTAGTACTCCAATACTACCTATAATGACTACCTATTCTAGTTAATATTCTTGTGATTTCCTAGTTATTCACTTCTACTTGACCATTTTCTTGGAGGTGATAAGGTATAGATAGTTTGTGATTAACCCCAAGTTGTCGCATTAGCTACTTGAATGTGGCTCCTATCAAATGAGTCATGTTATTCAATATGAGCATGCATGGTACTCCAAATCTATACACCACATATTATTGAAAGAATTTGGCAATTGTTTTAGTTGTGAAATCTTTAACTGTAGCTACTTCTACTCACTTTATTCAATAATCAATAGTTGCTATGATGTAGGAATTTCTATTTGACATTGGCATGATGGTTCCCATAAAGTCAATTCCCCAAATGTTAAAGGATTCCAATGATTGTATCAACTATTGTGATCCTTCATTTCTAGCTATTAGCCCTCCAACTTTTTGGTATTTTTCATGCAAACCAATGTACATCCTTGAATATGGTAGGCCAAAAGTAACTTTCCATTATCAATTTCAATGCTATCCTTCATCCTATGTAGTAACCATCACATGGTCCTTCATGTGCATATTATAGGACTCTTTTTTGACTTTCTTCTAGAACATACCATCATATTAACCCATCAACACATATCTTGTAAAGATTTCCATTGATTTCCATATACCTTTTTACTCTATGAAGGAATTGTTCCTTATGTTTCTTATCCCATTCAATAGTAATTTTTTGTTTGGTGAAATATGTTATGTAATGAGTGAGCCATAGCTTCTCTGCTGAGTCTATAATCATTGCAATCTTAGTGAATAAAATTTTCATCAAGAAATAGGTCTGATATTAATTCATCATTCTCATAGTATTCCCATCTGAGTCTTGATAAATGATCTACTATAACATTTTTAGTTTTTTTCTTATCAATCATGGTCATGTCAAACTCTTTTAAGATAATGAATCATCTTATCACTTTAGCACTAACCACTGGTTTGTTCATTAGAAATCTGATGGCACTATGATCAATATGGACATAGATAGAATAATCAAGCACATAATATTTGAATTTTTAAAGTGCATACCTCACAACCATAAGCTCCTTTTCTATGGTGGTGTAGTTGAGTTGTGCCCTGGTGATGCTTTGACTAGCATAGTGTATATAATAAGGTTTTATCTATTCATCCAATTAAGTACTAATCCTAATGCATAGTTTGAAGCATCTGTCATAATGTGGAAAGGCTTAGACCAATTTGGAGCTTGAAGGATTAGTGTCTCAATTAATTATTATGTCAAGGTTTCAAATACTTTCTCACATTGCTCTATCCATTAAAATGGTGCATCTTTCTTAGTTAGTTCCACCAATAGTTTGGGAATCTTTAAAAAAATTTTAATAAATCTCTTATAGTATCATGTATGGCCTAGAAATAATTTTACATCTTTGACAGTTTATGGCCTCTAATTGATATTCTAAATGACTTTGATCTTTTCTAGATCTACCTCTTTTCCTTTGTGAGATACTTTGTGTCCCACAACTATACCATAATGAATCATTAGGTGGCTTTTTCTACTAGTTGAGCTTCAAATTAGTTTCTACACATCATTTCAATACTTACTCTAAATGGTCCAAGGATTATTTAAACTCTAGCTCATATGTATAGAAATCATCCATAAAGACTTCAACTCCATTGTTGATTTTCTTCTAGAATATGCTTAGTACAAGTCTCTAGAAAGTAGTGGGGGCATTACACAAGCTGAAGGACATTTGCTTATATGCAAACATCCCACATGGATTGGTGAATGTGGTCTTCTCCTAATCTTATGGTGCAATGCACATTTGACTATACCCACTATATCCATCAGGGAAACTATAATATTGGTGTCCTGTGATGGTGCCTAGGACTTGATCAACAAATTATAGAGGAAAATGATCGTTCAGCATCACCATATTCAACAATCTACAATCATTGTATACCCTTCACTTGCCATCTTTCTTTGGAACAATGATCAATGGGCTAACCCATTCACTGTTTTCTATAGAATAGATGAAGCTAGCCTTTAACAATTTCTTCAACTCTTATTTGACAACTTCCTTAAGTTTTGAATTCAACCTTCTTTTGAGGTTGGTCACATGGTTTAACAATTGGATATGTATAGATTCAATGTTAACAAATGCATGGTTCAATACAAGTGAAATCATCATAGGACCATGCAAATGTAGTCAGCCATTTATTCACCACTTCTAGTAATTTCCTCTCATGTTCTTTGTCAAGTTTAGCATTTATAATTATTGGTTTTTTATTTTTTAGAAACGAATACTCAAGTGTATCCTACAAGGATTTTAGTTTTGAGGGTTTTGATTTGTACTTCTCTTGTATCTCTAATTGTCCCCATTCAATATCTTCCTCCTGATGAGATTCTATGTAGGGAGGTTGTGTTTTTAGATGTTCTAAATTATCAATTTCTTCTACATAGGCAATCATGATTTGGTTTAATGGTTCCATGCATATATTGGATTTTATTTTATTTTTAGTAATCAGCCACTAGGTACCTTCTTGTTGAGTGGTTGCTACATACAAACAGTTTTGTACACATGTCTTCTATGCATTCATTGCATGGTGTGATATCATCCTATTTTGTGATCTAGATCTTCTACACACAATTACATCCATTATTGTTATATGCTATATATGGAACTCTATGTTTCTTAATGGTTCTAGCTTCATCTTTCTTGGAAATTTGTAAGGATAAAGCCCCTAATCCCTAGCTTAGCAACTATAGTGATAAGTCATGCTCTTCGCATAATTATAGGGAATCCTCCTTTGTTCTTTCCTTCATGGATGACTAAGAAGTTAGTAGGATAGGATTAGCCACTTATGGTAGTGATTACATCTTTCACTTATCCAAGTGAAACAGTAATGGATTAGTTAGCAAGCTCTAGGTGAATGTTACTCTTCTTTAGTGAGGGAAGATTCTAGGCCTTGTACATATCTTATGAAATGAGGTTTAGTCCAAACCAAGAATCTAAAAAACCCTTGCATGGTTTATGTCTTACTATTTAAAGGTAAACTAAGGGACTTCCAAGATTTTTTCTCTTTTTTGGGAAGTGCTCCTACTTTAATCCAATGTGTGATTGTTTGTGTGAGCATGATAATTATGATGTTCTTGTCTATAAATACTAGAAGCATGGTGTTCCTTGAAGGATTGTGTGTTGATGGGATAGGGTTAGGTGAAGTTCCCATTCTTCAAACCTTTTTTGAAATTGTCCTAAAAAAAGGACATTTCCTAGCTCTTGGTTCACTTACTATTACATTTTCTTGTATAGTTATTAATCTAGTAGTGCTCTTTTGTGGTGGTTGCATTGGTAGCTCTCCTTGCATGACTAGTGACAATATTGATGGTATGGAGTTATGATTTTGAAGTAAGGGACTAGCTGCTAGTTGGGACATGTAAGAATTTGGATCCATCTATGAAGTAGTGGGTTGACGATATTCTAGTGAATAGTAATGAGAGGAAGCATGGAATGAAGTATTCCCAAGAGATATTGAATGTTGAACATAGTATCCAAAGGATTCAAGTTGCCTATATGGGTACTATTGCCTTAGTGGTGGCATTCCCCACACTTATGGTTTTTGCAACTATTGTTGGTATTGCTTCTATGATTGAGGATAAGCCCTACTTGGATAGTATGTTTACTAGTAGGACTATCAAAAGTTACCTTGTAGATAAGGGAACCATCTAGGCATTTGTTTCTTAATGAATTTCAAATTAAGTACGTATGCCCAAAACTCTTGTAAGTGGACCATAATAGGGAAACATCCCTTAGGATGTTCATACTGGCATACTTAGTATCCTTCATCATCCTCTAAACTAGAGTGTGTTTATTCCTCTACTACAACAACTTTTTCTTTGTTCCTATAGTTATCTTTCTTATTGTCTCTTCTTTTCTTTGCCTCAATTTAGGGCTTGTTTAATCTTTTCCTCTACCATATTCAAAGCTATAGCAAATTTCTCATCCACAAAATCCCACATTTTCTTTACCTTGATTGTAATGTCATTAACTAATTTTTGCATTGGCATCAAAGTTTCTTCTTCTTGCGATTTGCATATTCTTACATCCCTTTTCCTGATGGCAAGATCTCTATTGTATTCTTCATTTGATTCTCTTTTCCTTAATTCTTCTTCTTCCTTTGCCACTTAGTTAATGAGTCTCTGAATATGATGAGCTATCATCTCAAATAACCTACCTTGGGCATATATCCCAAGGATTTCTCTTATCTTGTTTTGTAGTCCATCGACAATGTTTCATAGTTATTCCCTTTGAGAAAATCTATATCCCAGACATCTATGTAGTAAGGAATAGTATCTGCTTATTGTGGCATTAAGGGATTCATGTGTCCCTTGTTCCATCCTTGAATCTATTTTCTTAAATTAGACACTCTGGAATAAGTTTTATATTTTCCATTAAAGAGCTCTAGCATGGTACTTCATCTTTGAATTAATTCTAGTTCTAGTGATCTATAATAGCTCCCTACTTCCTTTACGAGCATTTTTAGAAAAAAATTTAGTTTCTACCAATCATTTTTGATATTCTGCTAGGCATAGGCATTGTGGAAGACTTGAAGATGATGTTGTGGATCTACATCATATCTGCCTTTAAATTTCAGAATATTATTCATATCTAGTTACTTGATGTGACTATCCCTTACATGCATGGTAGGAATATACATTGCTTCTCTAATGTTGATCATGTTTCAAGTGGGTAGTAGCAATTTGATGAAGCATCAGTTGGCTGAGATATCATAGATGCGATGTTGTAAATGCTAAATCTCTTATGTTGTAGCATCCTTGTTGATGTGTCTCTAACAGTTGCTACATCGCATCTATGATGTCATAGCTATGTCAACGTGTATGCATTGACATGTACCCATTGATGCAGTATGTTCCTATACCTATAAATATGCATGCTTCCACCATGTATTTGGTAATTTTTTCTAAATAAAGTAGCTGAACCCTTACAGTTTTATTTTATAGTCTTAGAGAATAGTCAGTGAGTGCCTGCAGTGTAGATTTGAGTCAGTTGTACGGCATCTTATTCAAATGGCAATGTAGCTAGACACATTCCATGAATGAAAATAAGATTAAGATTGATTCTTATTCATTGTAGTACTTTGACTTAGATTAAATTTACTTTTCATTCAATTTTACTTTACATGTACTTAGTTAATATTTATGTTTCATGTACTTAGTTAATATTTACATTTCCATGCACGATAATTAATTGGCAAAATGAGCATGACCAATTTCGAGTGTAAACATATATTCACATGGTAATTTTAGTACCATTATTACTTGGTTCACCTAGTAGTGTAATGCTTGGTGATGAGTGGTAAGGTACCCCTACGCTCAACCATACGAATACGAGCATGCACCCGCGATCCAGTTGAACTCCACGGATGGACTAGTTGTGGCACTTAGACAATTATACGTTAATCGTAGTTCGTTGCCTTTCCACTTGGACTAGTATCTACGTTGTCACCTATGGTTTAGTCCAAAGTGAGGTGTATGATGTCATCCCTACTACTATGCCACTCCTAAGAACAATAAGAGATACTTAATTAAGCTAATGGGCAATAAGAAATATGATCTAAGCTAGCCTAAGTGTGCTGAGCATCCATTCCTAATCATCCATACACATCTTGGACTTTATGTACTACTTCTGGGATTACCAACCACACATCACTTGAAGCACTACTCGATACGCTACTGGGTTACCATGTAGTTACACTTAAATGTTCATGATTAAAGCATACTCATTCCATGTTAACAACAAGAATAGTAAATGATGATAAAAGAAATATTAATTAAGAAAATAGTAATAAATAATCAACAATTAAAAGCTAAGTGAATGCTGCAATGATGGAGTAATCTCGATCTTTATTATCGATTGTGTGCGTGTCCAAGTACATCACACTCGAACAAAGGTTCCATACAATTACAAACATCACACTATGAGCATGCACTGAGAATAACTAAAAGCTAAACTGCTA